>CAUOFW020005056.1:0-28647 GCA_963454935.2 Ilex paraguariensis
ACTTGAAGAAATATGACTGAGGCGGAGTGCCTAAAGATTGAAAGGAGAGTTGGTCGAAGTGAAGCAACAATAGTAGAAAGGACTGAGGAAAATAGTCATTGTGGAAGACGAAGATAGATAAGCTCAACAAATGTCCATGCTTACGACCTATCCCAAAGGTTTGTCTTGTATATGGGATCTTGGACAATACAACCAATATAATAGACCAAAACAATGAGTCCGAGGTCACAAATTGACCCACAGATATGAGATTGAGAGTAAGATTAGGTATGTGATAAGTATGGGGAAGTGACACATGGAATGAAGAGATATGTCCAACATGATTGATATGCATATATGAGCCATCTGCAGTGTGAATGGATGGGAAAGATCCAACAAATTGTATGGAAGAAAACAATGATTCATCAGGGGTCATATGGTTACAACATGTAAAGTCAAAAAACCGAGATGATTTACTTGAAGATAGATAAAGCAGTAGAAGACGGATTAACTGATACAAAAAGAACCTGTTTGAGGATCACCACAAGATCACTGGAACTAAAGGTCAAAGAAAGAGACTTTGGAGGACAAAGAGTCATTGACAGTAGAAGCAACAGTGTGAGAAACAGACATAGACTTGTTGCGGACTAATTGCCAGATATGTACTACTGGTTGGTATTAGATTTGCCATTCTTAGGTGCATTATGGTACAAACTTTGTCGATAGTTACTTAGATAATGGCTTGGGCTCTTTTTTTTGACAGAACCTGCAAACTCGGATAGGATAGTTAAACAGAGCATGAACAGTCTTGTGACAATATGAGTAGTGACATTGGGTCATATCAAATAGTGCCATAGTGGATTTAGACGATCAGTGAACGACGTGAAGGTCATCGAAGGACGTTGAATGATGGATGGAAGACGATCGAAATGTTGCCAGAGGATGGCTGCAGGGTTGTCGAAGGATGGCCAGGAGAGGTAGTCGGAGGACAACAAGAAGAACGAAGAGCCTCAAGAGTTTTGATATAGAGGATTCCTTATAGGGCAACCATAGAGCATATTATCCTTGGCTAGAATGATTCACGAATCTAGACTCTGTTACCATGTGAAGAAATGAATAGAAAATAAATATCAATTGTATATTGCTTTGGTGTATTTATACTATAAGAGAATAAGAAAGTGTACTAGTCTAACCGATGTGGGAAAAAACTAATCATATACACATTAATAGGTAGAAAAATTTTTAGTTTCCTTACTTTTTGGACTAATTTTAACTTGCACTCTAAAAGATCACTCGAATCTCAATTTATATTCTCAAAGTTTAAAAATATCAATTTACACCTTAAAATATATAAATTTGTATCAATGTACACAGGTGGTTAATTGCCATCCATTTTGCTGTTAAAAAAGTTTAGAATTATTACAAATTGCACCTTTAAAGTTTAAATATTTCACATTTATGATTAAAAAAATAATTTCATCTATTAATACTCGTTAAATATCTCTCAATTGTATCGCATCATGTTATTTTGTGTCATGTCGTATCATTTTTGTGTTTTGTTCGAATTGATAAAAAAATATTTTTAACACTAAATATTTTCGCGTCAAATTAATTGCGTTTTGTCGTATATTTCACATTTATGACAATTTATATAATACTATTTAATATTTTTTCACTATTCGATCAACTTAAAGTTAGATATGAGTAACAATATTTTCACTTTTTGATCAACTAAGTTAGATGTGAATAATACAACTATAAACATAAAATAGTTATTTAACAAGTATTGTAAACAAAAAATAGGTATTTTATAATTTTTATAAAATTTTAGAAATATTTTTTTATTAACTCTAACATGACACGAAAATATTATGATACGATACAATTAAGAGGTATTTAACTAACATTAACGGAAGAAATTCTTTTTGGATTAGAAATATGAAATATTTAAACTTTAAGGGTGCAATTTATAATTTGTCTAAACTTTTTTATCGGCAAAATAGATGACAGTTAATCTCAGATATACATTGATACAAATTTATGTCTTTTATGGTGTAAATTTATATTTTTAAATTTTGAAATTGTAAATTGAGATTCAAGTAATCTTTTAGGGTGTGAGTTGAGATTAAACTTACTTTTTCCTTCCTACGAAATCTTCCCGACTGCAAAACTTACATAAAGTGGAAAAAGAATCACCCAATATATCCCTATCCTCTTTACTTGAGCTTTGCGAATTGCAGTCATGTTAAAGAATTAGAAGACATTTGCATTATTTTTTTTTTTTCGCTCCACCTTCCTTAACGTTTTGAGTTCGGCTCTGGTTAGGCTTGTGACTTGCCTGCATTAGAATGATAATTTTTTCCACACCAGCACATATATCACATCTGCTTTGACAGAAGAGAAGGTTTAATGCATTGGCATAATAATAAGGTTTGAGATCAAATCATGGAAACTTCATCTTGCTTTTACCATTGTTTGTGTGTCATGGACATAAAACGTATAAGTGCATTTGAAAGAAGAATAAAACTTCATTCCCCAAGAGTAGTGTGTACCAGAAATCGAACAAAAGAAAAGATAAACTACTTGTTTGAATAAATAATCATGAAGAAATCAAAATCATGACCTCAAATTCTCCCATTCACAACACGAAGGCCATTAGCTATAACAGCCAGTAGTGTATGGGGTTAGTCAATGAGTACAGAAATTTGTACTTTACTCAATAGCAGCAGGCCTACGTAAAATTGGTTCAATGGAATTCATTGAAAAAATTTCTTCCACACTCCCATATATGTTTCACTGCCGATGCCCTTGTCTTTTCGTCCTCACAGAAACTGGCTTCCTCTCTCTATCTGGGTGCCGTGCATGTAAATGCTTCTCAGCATTCAACTGACGTGTATTTTCCAAGTCACTTCGTTTCGTGGGATATATCATGGCATCAGCTTGGGACTTTAGTGGTGTCCATTTCCGAGATTGGCAGTGATGCGTATGCCCTTTATCATCTGAGAAGGTATCCTCTGCAAATGCATTATAGGGTCTGGTATTGGGGAATTCGATTATGGGCAAACCAGGTTTGTTATGGGAATTCATGTCATCTTGCTTCAACCATGGTTTGTTGTCCTGGTTTTGATCGGTCTCATCATCACTTTCATCAGAAACTATTTCCTCCCTTGACGGCTCATAATGGCTTTGTGGATGAGAATGCATTTCCTTCGCACTCGAAGTGTCTTCATCTGAATCCAGATCTGAAGCATCTAAAGTCATGTCCGGTCCAGCTTTGAGGTTGCTCTGTTTCAACTCCCTATGGAGTCTTCTATTCTTGTTTTCTGACATTTCTTTGCCTTCGGAGTCTGAGCTGAAACTTCCGACAGGATAGATCTTGTCGAAGCCTGATCCCTTCTTGAAGTCGTTGAAATCCTCTGAGCAAGCATCCTTATTGGAATGCAGTTCAGATTTTGATGAAAAATAAGAGTCGAATTCTTGATGATCAAAACTGGAATGATCATCTGAATCTTCATCCCATGCAAAAGTGTCTTGTGCTGGAGCAGCCACATCTCTGTATTCCTTTAGGGCTTTCATCAGGTCAGAAATTTTTTCATCCTCTGTGATTTCTTCAGAAATTTCTTGGGCAATTATTCCAACTTCAGGAGGATTTAAGGTAGCATCTTCCATTGATTCAAGCTGCTGATGTTTCTGATAGATATCTTTCTCCTGCAATCATCAAATGGTGATGTCATTCCAAATTCATTACTTTGGATATGTTTTAATTACCAATATCAGCAGTGTCACCACCACAACAACATCAAATAATGATACTGTTGATGGTGGTGGTGGTTCAACTCATCATCATCATCATTTGTTGCTGCTGCTGTCATTTTTTTGTTGTTGCTGTTGTTGTTTTGCCTACCTTTGTAATCACGGGAGTGTCATCCTCAAGATGGAGGGTGATCCCACGGTTCCAAGCAATTTGCTTCAGCATTTTCAGTCTGCTTTCCAGGCTTTCTTGTCGTGTGGAAAGCTTCTGTATCATCTGTAGACAAAGTTGCTGTGAGAATTTTTTGTGAGAAATAGTAGTTAGGCTAGCATCATCCATGAAAATCAAACTCTTACCTTAGGATTTACTCCACAGTTGTTTTTTAATTCAACAGCACAAGCTGCAAATTCTTTCCCAAATCGTGACGTGAAAATTTCACGAATCTGTTGTAGCTCTGGGAATCCTCCACACCGTGAAGCCGCAAAGATTAAGGTGGGTATTACCTCCTTGAACTCATGATCAGGACTTTTCCTGCATACAGATTTACATTTTCACAAACCATAAACTATTAAAAAAAAAAAAATAGAAATTGTTCCAATGATTATGGAACTTTTAAACTATGAACAAGAACTATAGACATGCACACTAACCTGTTCTCAAGTTGCACAACTCCCTCCATCAGAAGATAACAGTACTTCTCTATCATGACAAACGCATCAAACATGTTCTGCTCTTTGATCACATGTTCAACCTGTGAAAAAGTGTCAAATTTATACTTTTTTTGTGTGAATATATGTGTGCGTGTGTGTGACAGAGAGAGAGAGAGACACACACATAGGCAAGAACGTACACGAAGGAGAGCATGGTCATGGTGATCGAGATCAAGTAGTTGTATAACATCTGAACGAGCTTGGGTACGCCGAACATGGTGCTGTTTCTTCATATTGTCAACCCTTGAGATGGCAAGATTAGCCAGGTTTTTGAGCTTTGAGTTCTTGGAGTGTCTTCCGAGCAGAGCATTCAGTTTCTTACCCATGTTTGTGCAGAACTGTAGTACTGACTGTTCACTCTTCAAAGGAGAGTGGAGAGCAGTAATGCTATGCTGGAGTGGAGAGTGCTTGGTTTCGCTTATTTTGGGTGTAGCCGCCAGACACCCAGGAGATATATGGGGCCTTGGAAGTTGGAACTGTCCTATTTTGAATTGGCCAACTAGTTTAGTCAATGCATGGTAGCTTCTATTTATTTATTATTTTTTTGAAAAAATCGAGAAACTTGACCTTTTCAATGCCGAAGGACAAAGATCTTCATAGGGTATTGAAGCAATCACAAGACTCATACATGAGCTCCGTCAAAAGGCTGAGCAGACCATCTAAGGACCATGTCAAATTGCTACAGAAAAAACCCAGCACACGAAAGTTAACTAAATTGGAATCGAATTCTTTTTCAATACTCTTTCCCTCAATAGTAAATGATCCACTGTACATGAATGTAAAAATCATCTACTTTCGCTCAAAAAAAAATGATCCATCGAATATGAATGTGACTTGAATGTGTGATATACTATTTACTATTGAATAAAATTGAATAAAAGAGAATTTTAATCCACTGTAGCCGGCTAGATGTGCATAAATTGGGTGTAATTATGGTGTCATGGTCCTCATAGTTCCCACAGATTAATTATTTTTTTGTCTTCTGAATTTTTTGTAATTTTTATTGGGCACCCTAGAATAGTATAATTATAACTTAGTATTTTGCATTTGACTTTTTCATTTTGAAACTTCTGGATCCGGTCCTGGCAGTTAATTTGGTTGAATCGTCTTGCTAATACTGCTGCTCAACAGCAAGGACTTGGTCCATTATGCTAATGTAATGCTTTTCTTTTCCAAATAAAAGACTGTATTAGCACGGCATCCGTTTGCATTGGTCTAGAGATTAGTTAAAATATGTGGATTTGACGCTGTATATTAATTTATTTAAGGTCTAAGAGGAGAAAAATAATTAATTATTTTTTTTGATTTCTAAGTCATTTAATTTCACATGATGGAAAACTAATGAAGAAATGTCAACGTCAATTTTCAAGCCAATAACGGTTTCAAATTTATGGTTATCTGTAAATTCTGACCCTATTCTACTTTCTCTAACTCTATTGATCTGCTACTTAAAAGAATGAGGTAGGCCAACAAACGATTTTTTAGTATTTCACAAAAATCGGATAAGAATGCGAAATATCTACAAAATTGGTAGCAATGGTCACTGTTGCAATACTGAAATAGAATTAAATGACGAATTACAATAGTAACTAGAAGAAAGTAATAAATAAACATATAAGTCCTAAGGTTTTATTGATGTTTAAGACTTTCTTATTTATGTTGTATTGATATTTATGACTTCCTTGTTTTATTGTAATTATTTATCTGTTATTAAATTTATTGTGTTTTTCTTTAGTGTTATTGAACAAATTTCGGGTATGAATAGTATACTTGATCAGGTAGAGTTAACCATGAAAAAATTCTACTTCAAAATATCGGGTAGGATAAACACCCCCACGAGCCAGTTTGCTCATTAGAGCAATGTGGTGTTGGTCTAAGGCTCTCTATGCGCAAATCACATATGAAATTAAATAGGTAAATACTACGGTACAAATTTAAATTAAAATCCAAAAAATTACAAATTTCACCCAAAAAATTGATATGGTTCACCCCAAAAGTGGTAAGTGAACCCCAAAATTGTATATGTCCTAAACGTTAGTAAGATCCACACAAAAATTATGTAAAAAAAATAGGTGGGGTTATTCCCACCCTAAAAATATCAATTTCTACCCCCATTAAAGTCCCAACTATAAAGCTATTGAATACACCTTTTTATATATACCCCATTATAAACTAACTCCACCCCATGTGAAAATTTTATCTTACATATAAGGATGCAAAAGACTTCTTATATATTATTTACGTTATGAATAACTATATTTATAATAAAATATTTAAAAAATCTTGATTGCTAAAAAAATTAGATAACCTTTCACTTAATCATTCCGTAAGATGTGTTTTACTTGTAATAGGTTTAATTATTAATGGGATAGGTGAAGAATGAGGTGGAGTTAGTTTATAATAGGGTGTAAATAGAAGGAATGATGCTAATAAATTTATAGTTGAGACTTTAATGGAGTGGGAATGAATATTCTATTCCCACCCTAAAAAAATACTATAAGTAGTATGACATTGAATTTTTTTTCTTCCGTTACGATAGTCAAACCCAATTAAACATTAGCTTTTATCTACTTCTGTGTGCTTTGCGTGAGGAATCCCGTTACATACCATGCTAATACATTGTTTTTTTTTAAAAATAGAAGGCATAAGGGAGATAAGTGATGGGCCGAGCCCAAATGGTCCAATCCATGTGAGAAGTTCAATCTTAACTAAGGACCCAAGTCTTATAAAGACCCAGTAAACCCAAGGAGGCCTGGCTATGTCATCAAGAGAGCATCTGGGAGCCACACCCTCACCGTCTTGGAATAGTCAGCCCTCACCTTACCTCGGACCGAGTTTTGTGGAGAGCACCTCAACTACCTCGCCCATTAAGGAGAAGTCGTGAGCTCTGCTAGAATTGTTATTTAGTTGCTATTATATCACCCCAATCTGTTATGGGGTGCCTATAAATTATAAGTCCCAGCAACACTTGGGGGGCATCATACTTTTACTTGAGCACGACTCTCCTCCCCCTCTCCAAAGCTTGTAGTCTCTGCTCCCTACACCCTTGAGCTAATAAAGTACTAGGCGACCAAGGCCATTCAAAAGTGAACGTAGGTCACGTTGACCAAAACAATATAAATCTTGTCTCTTCCAACTCTCTTTACACTTAATTACTGCATTTATTTTCACTCACTTGACAGGTGGTGTGCAAACCCATTTTTGTGTGTCATCAGTTTGGTGTCGTCTATGGAAAAAGACAAAATTCTCACTTCTAAACATTACATTTGTTGCACCAATGGTGATCACTACTAGATCAATGAATTAACCTGAGGACAATCCACCACGAGATGATGAGGTTGTTCCTCCACTTACCAACCCTGTCCCAAATGCTCCAGTCCCAAATCCTCAGCAAATGTTAGAGATCATGCAGCAGTTGGTGACCCAAAACCAGCATATCTTGCAACTCATGTTTGCTAGACAAGGAGGAACACAACTTGGGGGAGCATAGCTTGGAGGACCTAAAGGAGTTCCACGTCCTGGACATCAAAGAGCTCCACACCTTGTTGCTTTGCATTTGGGTGCCCATGCAGGTCTAGGTGCCCCCTTTGGAGTCCCTTTGGGCGCGCCACAGAGGGGAGCCCATCATGAGGGACCTTCACCTCATCCTCCTCCTATTTCCCATGGTGAAAACCCTCATCTCCAAGAGGATGAGGGCAATAACCAAAACATAGACCATGAGAGTTATTTCCATGATCATTCTAGAGGAGCCCATAATCACTGGAACAAGAAATTTAAAGAAGTGAAAATCAACAAAGTGACGTCTTCAACGCCATGAAGGTGCAGGGACCCAAGATAGTAGACTACTTGGTAAGGCGAACAGACACACCTTTCAAACCTGACATGTCGAACTACTCCCTCCCTCAAAAATTCAAAATGGCATCCGTAGAGACCTTTGATAGAATGAAAGATCCATTAGAGCACCTCGACACTTACAAAACTCTGATGCAACTGCACAATGTCCTAGACGAAATCATGTGTAGGACATTCCCGACCACCTTGAAGGGATCCGCTCGACAATGGTTCGCCAAGCTCTCTCCAGCCTCCATTGCCTCATTTGCTGCGCTAAACAGGTTGTTCGTGTCACATTTTATTGGAGGGCGACGCCACTAGAAGGTCCTCCAAGTTGATGAGCCCGATGAAAAGTGACTATGACCTCCTTCTTGGGAGGCCTCTACTCGTCAAACTTCCTCTTTTCAGTGATGAAACGCCCACCAAAGAGCATGCTAGAGCTACTAACAAAGGCCCAAAAATACATAAATGCTGAAGACATCACAAGGGCCAAGCGAGGTGAGTCCTCTGGAGCAGGGGAAAAGAGGAAGAAAAGGGAGAGGGGTGACAAGAAGGAGACTACTAACAAGCGCAGTAGAACAGAGAGGGTTCCCGTCAAAGACCGGCTGGGTCTTACTCCTCAAAGGGATCGACAAGCCTTTACTCCTCTTAATGCTGCTGTTGGGCACATCTTATTCCATATCCAAGACAACCTTGCTGTAAAGTGGCCTGGGAATATGAAGTCTCCTCTAAATCGAAGGAACTCAAATAAGTACTGTCGCTTTCACCGCGATCATGGCCATGACACTGACGACTGCTATGACCTCAAAAGACAGATTAAGGATCTCATTCAACGTGGCCACCTATGCCAGTATGTTGTTGGTAAAGGGCAAGTGCCACCACCACCTCATAACCAGGAAGATCAATAGCCCATTGGGGAGATTCACACTATTTCGGGAGGATTGACAAGAGGTGGAGAATCTTCTCTACCATGAAGACCCACGCCAGAAAAGCGAGGCACCTCGATGAATTGCGCCCATCCAAGATGCCCATACATTGCACCAGTGAGGTCATATCTTTCTTAGATAAGGACTTGGAAAGAATCCAGCACCTCCATGACGACCCTCTCGTGCTCACAATGGCCGTTGCCAATTTCTAGGTGCGCAGGATCCTAGTGGATAACGACAGTTATGCTGATATCCTATGCACAGAAGCTTATGACAAGCACAACTTGGGCAGAGATAGGCTACAACTTATCAGATCACCCCTCATTGAATTCTCAGGGGAGAAGGTGTATCCCCTAGGGTCCATCACCCTACCAGTCACAGCCGGAGCAGCACCCAGGAGCTCCACAATCATGGTCAATTTCTTAGTCATAGACTACCCATCAGCCTACAACATCATACTGGGGCTACCTGCTCTCAACACATTAAGAGCTGTGCCCTCCACCTATCACCTCATCATCTATTTTCCAACCATCAATGGAGTCAGAGAGGTCAGAGGAGATCAGGTAGCAGCAAGGGAGTGCTATGTCTCATCTATGAAGACCAGGAAACCATAGGAGGCGTTACAAGTTGAGGTCCTTTACCCAAGGGATGACACCACCATAGAAAGAGGAGAACCAGTCGAGGAGCTCAACCCTGTGGTCTTAGATGAGGAACATCTAGATAGAAGAGTATACATTGGCTCTTCCCTTTCTGAAGATCTGGTTCGCCAGCTAATCGACTTTTTGAGACGTAACATGGACGTCCTTGCATGGTCACATGCAGACCTTAAAGGCATTGACCCAGAAGTGGCCACACACCGTCTCAATGTTGACCCACATCACAAACCTGTTTGCCAAAAGCTAAGGGGTGCCTCCACTGAAAGGGCCCAAGCTATGGACAAGGAGGTCAGAAATCTAATAGATAATAAGGCGGTTAGAGAAGTAGTCTATCCTAAGTGGCTCTCCAACGTGGTGATGGTTACTAAAGCTAATGGAAAGTGGCGCCTCTGCGTTGACTTTACAGAACTCAACAAGGCGTGCCCAAAAAATAGCTACCCGCCTCCTCGGATTGACCTCCTCATTGACGCCACCGCGAGACATGAGTTGCTCATCTTCCTGGATGCGTACTCTGGGTATAACCAGATTAGCATGTACCTCATAGACTAGGAGAAGATGTCATTTATCACCCTGAAGGGAACCTATTGCTACGGGGTCATACCCTTCGGACTGAAGAACGTAGGAGCAACCTACCAACGATTGGTGAACAAAATATTCCAATCCCAGATCGGGCGAACGATGGAGGTATATGTGGATGACATGCTGGTGAAAAGTCTCGCAGCATCGGACCATATTGACCACCTATAGGAGATTTTCAATGTTTTGAAGTCCTATCACATGAAGCTAAATCCTGAGAAGTGCGCCTTTGGCGTAGGATCAGGAAAGTTCTTAGGCTTTATGGTCAACCAGAGGGAGATTGAGGCAAACCCCGATAAGATCAAGGGCATCCTCGACATGAAGTCACCTTCCTTAATCAAGAAGCTCCAGCGCTTCAATGGGAGAATTACAGCACTCAATAGGTTCATTTCCAAGTCTGCAGACAAATGTTTCCATTTCTTCAAGATTCTCTGAAAGGCCTTCGAGTGGGAACTTGAGGTAGTTGAGGCCTTCCAAAAGCTCAAGGCCTACCTGGCTACACCTCCCTTTCTGTCACATGCCACTCTAGGAGAAATTCTACATCTATACCTTTCTACTTCCTCATCGGCAGTAAGTTTCGTGCTTGTCAGAAACGATGAGGGAGTGCAGAAGCCTATCTACTACGTGAGCAGGGCATATCGAGGAGTAGAAGTTAGATATTCATGGCTAGAAAAGCTAGTGCTCGCACTGATCTCAACGACAAGACTCCTACGACATAACTTTCAGAGTCACAACATAGTTGTCATTGTAGACCAACCTTTAAAGAGAGTCCTAGGGAAGCCGGACGTATCTGACAGACTTCTTAAGTGGGTAGTGGAACTCGACGAGTTCGATATTCAATACCAACCAAGGATAGCCATCAAAGCACAAGCCCGAGCAGATTTTATTACTAAGCTTACACCAGCAGTGGAAGGGAGCTACAAGGATACCCAAGAGCCCGACGAGGACACCCAAACGCCTGGCATGGATTCTCAGGCACCCAAACTGGGCACTCAGGCCATCTCAGGCATCCAGATCTCCTCCCTAGGCACCTAACCTTCATCATCAAGTGCCCAGACAGCTCCCATTAGTGCCCAAACCACTCCCTTTGACGCCCAAACTACTCCCTCTAGTGCCTAGGAAGCTCCCCCAAGCACCCAGACCACTCCTTCTAGTGCCCAGGCAACTTCTGGGGCCCAGATTGCTCCCTCTGGCACCTAGGCAGCTCCCCCAGGTGCCCAAACCACTCCCCTAGGTGCCCAGACTAGCACCCAAGCAACTCCCTCTAGCGCCTAGGCAGCTCCCCCAGGTGCCCAGACATCTCCTATTGGCACCCAGACACTACAAGGCACCAAGCGTGACGTCTAGGCTCCCCATCCTAGTGCCCAGTCTCCCACTTTAATCTCTGAACCCTCCCCTCTACTACTCTGAAAACTCTATGTAGATGACTCCTTGACCAATGAAAGAGGAGGAGCGGCCCTAATCTTGATCAACCCCGATGGTACCACTCTCAAGTTTGCAGTGAAGCTCCACTTTATTGCTTACAACAATGAGGCAGAGTACGAAGCCCTCCTCTCTAGATTAAGATTGACAACTGAAATGGAAGCTCAACACCTCACCACTTATAGTGATTCTCAGCTAATTGTTAATCAAGTAAAGGGCGAGTTCGAAGCCAAAGAAGCCAGAATACAGGAATACCTCAGCATGGCAAAAAACATGATCACAAAGTTCCAATATTTCTAGATCTGTCACATCCCGAGAGAAGACAACATGGCCCCCGATGCACTCGTGAGGCTCGTCTCATCCTTAGAAGCCCCACCAGGAGGACCAACATTCATGGGTCACCAATTCGAGCCGAGCAAGTTAGATACGGAGGCCACAAATATCAACTGTGCATCCGCTAAGTCAAATTGGATGATTTCGATAAGGAGATACCTCCATGAAGGTGCATTTCTAGATGACCCTCTAGAGGCCAGGAAGCTCAGGTTGAGAGCCTCCAAGTTCACAATCCTACAGGACACTTTGTACAAACAAAGGCTACTCCTTGCCGCTGCTACGGTGCCTTTCACCTAAAGAAGCTCACTATACCCTACGAGAGATCCACAAGGGGATTTGTGGGAACCACTCTAGAGGGCGATCTCTCACCCACAAGGCACTCAGACAAGGCTACTTCTGGCCTACCATGGTAAGGGACGCCCAGGAGTTCTCCAAGAAGTGTGACAAGTGTTAACGTTTCGTAACTGTGCCTAGGCAACCACCGGAGAAGCTAACAACCATTTCAAGTCCCTGGCTTTTCTCCAAGTGGGGCATCAACATCCTAGGTCCCTTGCCTCTCAGCAAAGGACAGTGCAAGTTCGTAGTGATAGCAGTCGACTTTTTCACCAAGTTGGTAGGAGCCGAACCCTTAGCAAAAATCACAGACGCAAAGGTCAAAAATTTTATTTGGAAGAATCTGGTCTGTCGCTTCAGGTGTAAACCCCCACACTCTTATCTTTATATAACAAGTAATCATTTGAAATGCTAATATGGTAAAACTCAGGTAAATATATGAAATCGTTTGTAATAGAACTTGTACCAACTATATTTGATGAACAAATTTATGTTGTATAAGTTTGGGTTGGTGTTGGAAGGGCTTGGAATGGATTGAACATAAAAAATCAGGCATTCTAGGCAGCGTACCAGTACTGAGTACTGGTACTGTGAACACCAGAAGCTAAAGTGTACCGGTACTATCTGTTTTAGATCAGTTTTCATAGAATTGTCATATAGTTGGCTCTAACAGTCCAATTGAGCTGAAATTTTGACACAATATAGAGGACATCTAGATCCACAACTTTCATATTTTTAACTTTTTCATATTTGAAGTGGATCATGGTCAAAAAGGAGGACAACCGAGGTACTGCCACCAAATGGTGTGGGTACTAGTGCCTAAATTGCCAAAGCTTTGGGACTAAGTATTCTTTCCTTCAAATATTATAAATGGACAATGATAGAGTACCAAGGATGGTATGTTGGACCTCGGATGGGTCAATCGATTTAAACCTTTATTAAGAACGGTTCAGAGGAATAAAATAGTAATTTTAGTGTTTCGGGTGTAAATTATTTTAGTATAAAGATAAATCATAAAACTAAATATTTTTAGGTTAAAATTATATTAAAAATGAATCCAAAACGTCTAAAAATCTTATGGTAGTCATAGGGATCAAATTGAAGATATTTAATGGCAAAACCATAATTTTGGAGAAAAATGTAAAAATTCGTGATTGGCTGGCTTTAAAACACCATTTCCATCCCATTCCCCTCCATTCCTTCACTCCACTCTCACCAAAACTCTCTTAGAACCCTAGGGGAAGATTTGGGAAGAAAGAAAAGGGAGGAAGGAGGTTTTTAGGGCTTGGGCTTTACTTGGAACCTTTGATTCAAGGTAGGGGTTTCTTCCTATTCTCTTACATTGAGTCTAGGACTTATATATATATGTACTTTTTGACTCTAAATCATATATGTATGCTATAAAATCTTTTATTCTTGCTATTCTTGTAATTATTACCATGTTTTAAACAATGTTAAGGTTGGGTAGCCATTAAAGCTCTTTTTCTCATCTTCAAACCCTAGTTTTCAAGAGAAAGAGATTTTTCTCTTGATTTTTTCTTTGTTCTTGATTTCAAAATTTTAGTGCTTTATATTGAACCATAGAATTATATTTGTGATGATCTATTGCATATTTTCTTAAATGGTTCTATTGTAATATTACATGTGAGATTTGAAAATTTTGGATTGGCTTGTGATCTGAAGAAATTGGTTGGTTATGGTATCTCTTGTGGGTGTTTGGATGACCATGGGTGGCCGTTGATCGGGTATCGTAGAATGGGTAGATGCGTTTCTTACTCCTTGCGGGTTTGAATTTTCCTTACTAGTTGTAGTGGGGTTGGTGCCTTGTGAGGACCAAATCACTATTCGCTCACGGGTACCGAGGAGAAAGGGTAGTATACTATTCTTGGGTTAGATTTGTCACTGTCATGAGTTGATATACGTCCTTCCCAAAGGTTGAATATCCTTGCGAAGATTTGGGTGTGTGTGTGTGTGTGGGTCAATATATTTTCGATGTGTTTATTTATGCGAATCATGCATCATACCTGAGATACAAATACAAGTTGTGGGTTTATGGTTTATTGTATTAGAAACGGTTTTCTACAAGAGCTTGTGGAAGTATGAGATTCTATAAGAACTTGTGGGAAATAGTTCATGGTTGGAAATGATTTGTTATTTGTAATTTGGCGTTATTACTTCACTTAATTTATTGCTATTGTGTAAACTTGAGATCTATTGAAATGTTCTTGTTTTCTTTCGAAAATTAATATATGATATTTGTGAAATGAGACTGACTTGTTTTACATGTTTTCTAAACCTTGTTCGAGTTTGGGAGAATATTGCTATAGAGCTTAGTGCTCACCCCCTACAAATAGTATTTATTCTCAGATTTTGGTGTGGAGGAAGAACTCGGACGTGATGAACAAGTAGCTTGAGAAGCGCCATTGGATGGAAGAGTGGATCCCGAGGGGGATGTCTAGAATTGATCTCTCCATGTCCTAGACTCGGAGATGCATTTTTATGTAATGGATAGATGTTATTTTGATTATTCCGTTGCAAGTTTTAAGTTTGATTTTGAGTTGTAATTATCATAGTTTGACATACTCTTTTTGGATGTATATGCCATGGTTTGACATATTCTTTTGGGTGATGTTGTAGATGTTATGTATGATGAATGAAATTTACCTTTTTATGAATTTTGTTAGTTGTTCTCATGATGTGAATGGTTTAATTAGTAATGCGGTTCAAGGTGGATTTTGGAGCGTTACATCAGGATATCTCACGCTATTGTCAGCGATAACGCCAAGCAGTTCGACAACAAGCTGCTGAACTTCTTCTGCTCCGACCTTCAGATAAAGCAGCCTCACTTTAGCCCAGTGCACCCGTAGGCAAATGGACAAGCATAAGTCATGGTGAGAACGGTGCTACGCAATTTAAAGACAAAGTTTGAAAGAGAGAAGGGTCTTTGGGTCGACGAGCTCCCAGGTGTATTGTGGGCCTATCAAACCACACCAAGAACTCCTACTAGGGAAACCCCTTTCTCCCTCGCCTTTGGATCTGAGGTGGTCATCCTTGTAGAGATAGGGGTTCACTCTCTAAGGGTCCAGCACCATGACCCCATCACCAACGAGGAAGGACTACGCATCAACCTCAACTTGGTGGAGGAGACAAGGGAGATGGCTGTGGTCCACAACGCGGAGTATAAATGATGCATGACGAGGTACTACAACTCGAGGGTGAATCCTCGTTCCTTCCAACCAGAAGACTTGGTCCTCAAGAAAGTGATCCTTGTCACAAATGATTCACACGAAGGGAAGCTGAGACCCAATTGGGAAGGACCCTACCTTATAACAGAAGTGGTGAGGCCAGACACCTACAAGATCCTGAATGTTGAGAGGAAGGTCTTACTCCATCCATGGAACGTGGAGCACTTGAAAAAGTAATACCAATGACACATTGAGAGCATCAAAGTAGTAGAAGTTGAGGACTTGGTTTTATTTTGTACTTTTTCTGGGGTCATTACCCAATATTCAGTGTACTTTTTTGGGGATTGTTACCCAACATTGTTTTATGTAAGCAGTAGATCAATAAAATTTTCTATATTTTACTCCAAAAAAAGATCTTTGCATTTCATTTCAAAGGAGTATAAGTACAAAAGCAAGGCTGCAAACTGCCTTTCTAAAAACAAAAAAACAAATCAAAAGTCCCTAACACCCTAGTTGCTCTCACGGTCGCCCTCCACCTTCTCCTTGTCATTCTCAACATCATCAGAGCTCCCATCACTATCATTAGGCGCCTCAGTAGGCACGAAGTCTGAGAAGTCAATATCGGGGAAAACAACAAAAATCTCCCCTCGAAGCTCCTCATAATCGTCAATAAAAGTATTTGTGAGGCCATTCTCTAGATCCACCTCAGCCTAAGAAGCTCTATCCTGAGTAGCCTTTATCTCTGCCATTGTGGCAGCCTCTCTGAGCATGGCCCTCCCACGGGTCTCTACAAGCTCAGCCTCATTGAGCGCGTCCCTCTCGCGGGTTGCCAAAAGCTCAGTCTCAAGCTTTGTTGCCCTCTCACGGGCCTCAACAAGCTCATCTTCTCTAAGCGCGTCCTTCTTGCGGGTCACCAAAAGCTCAGACTCAAGACTAGACACCTTTTCATGAGCCGCCGTAAGCTCAGCCTGAGAAGTCCTACTAGTAGCTTCAAGCTCAGCAATTCTCCCATGAGCAATAAGGAGCTCCTTTTGTGCAGCGTTGTGATCCAGCTTCAGCTTGTCGTGATTATATGCCCTTGAAAGTAAGCAAATAGATGAAGCTGAAACCTAAAAAAGATAAAAGGTGGAGAAATGGCAAAAGGCATAAGAATGAACTGAATAAAGGGAAATAACAGAACCTTACCTGAGCCAGGCCTTCCAAAAATGTGTTGACAACCCTTTCGATACCCAAAGTACTAAGCTGATAGACTTTGGGTGCAAACACATACCTCTCAAGTCTTTCCCTAATGACTGACGGTCTGCCCAGCATGGGGCCAAACCAAATCGGTCCTCCCGTTGAAGTTTCCACACGAGAAGGGGACAAAGGAGGGGTAAAAGGTGTGTCCGACAAGGAAGACTCTGGAGTAGCCACTAGAAAAGTCACCAGTTAAGGAGGCACCGCTGTAGGAGTCACTTGGGGGGCATTTCCCATCCTCGCCACCTTGAGAGATGGAGGGCTCCTACTAGAATAGTGGGACACTACCACCCTTCTATTTATTGCAAAAGCAGTAAAGTGTTATTGATGAGTGAGTTTTATACCTATGAATTGAGTACTTTCGACTTGATGAATTTACAAGTTTTCAATTATTTTATGTTCCTTTTTATCTGTTTTGTGTGTTTTGATATTCTTTGGTATGAATCATCATTTGGAAGAAAACAAGGTCAATTTGGAGTCTAAGTATTGGATTTTTTAAGGCTAAGCAACAAGGGAGCTGAAGGCTTAAAAAAGGGCCAGCGCAGACCCAGCGCCCACATACTGTCCATTCAGTGAATTTTTAGTGTTTTTCCATTGCCTAGGCGCTTGTGTTGGCTTTGAACGTGAATTTTGACTTATTTTTTACCCGAAATTGAACCTAATGATTCATATATGCTAGGGTTTGAGTTGGGACAGGGATATTCTAATTTTGGGGGCTGCTTACATTGGAAAAAGGCTAAGGATTAATAGAAAATTAAAGACAAGGATCGAAGAAATCGACACGAAGAAGATTGGAATCGAAGGCTAGAAAATGAAGATTGCAACTAAGTTTTCATTCTTTTATCTTACTTTTACTTCTTGATTTTTTGAGATGTTGTTTAATTTGAGAAGGATATTTTTCAATTACATTATAAACTAAGTTTTTATTAAGGTTGCAACGAAACCTAATATTAGTTAAATTGATCTACTCTCATTCCTAGTTCTATTGATCATGTACGTGTTGTTTGTCATATTTTGTGTGGCCAACAATTAATTTGATAATTTAGATGAAATTGGAAGATGAATTTTAGTTTTGGATCTGAATATGATGACTTGCGTCTGGTTAATTCTTCTTATGATTGAATTGCTGGGTTTGTGTATAGGATAAGAATATACCTATATGCCGTGTGTAACTATTATGAAACTTTGAACTTAATGAATCTATTCCAAATTATTTTACATAGGAATATAGTAATTTAGTTGGGACAGATATTTTTATTTAACTATCGGAAGAGGTTTGATAAATAACTTTGAGTTCTCAGTTAACAACTTGTTTTGATCAATTAACTGGAAAGAGAGTTAGAAAGGTTTATACGAAGCATTAGGGAAAGTTATAATCTTAACTTCTTTTATCCGGTAAATTAAACCCTTGATTATTAAGTTTAGATTTAGTTTTAAAGTAGTGATTTTTTAGTCAATTCCAATTGTTTAAATAAAATTGAATTGATATAAAGTTAGTACTTGGATATTATTAGTAATAATTATTTGTGGGAACGATACTCTACTTATCATTTTATTACTTGTTGATCGTGTATACTTGTACGTAAATTATCAATATCAAATTCGGACAACAAGTTTTTTGGCGCTGGTGTCGGGGAATTATTCTAGTAATTATTTCAATTTAATTTCAATCAATTTGATCTTCGTTTAAACTTATTTAATTTTCTATTTTAGTTGTTTTCGCAAGTACTTTTGAATTTTGTATGCAAACACAATCTATAGGTCAGGAGTTGTTATCGTACGAAGAGGAAATCGAAAGAAGGCTCTGAAACTTGCAAAAGCATTCTCAAGAAGTAAATAATAAAGAAACTATGGCGGAAGATGAACAGAAATCGCTAAGGGATTATGTTATGCTGTTTGTGACGAAAATACAATCGAGCATTCAAAGGTCTGCAATTCAAGCAAATAGTTTTGAGATCAAGTCGGGTACCATCTAAATGATTCAGAATTCAGTTTAGTTTGGGGGTTTGCCTAATGACGACCCAAACGATCATTTGATGATTTTTTTGGAGATTTGTGAAACGTTCAAATACAATGGGATTTCTGAAGATGCGATTAGACTCCGACTGTTCTCTTTCACACTTTGTGATAAGGTAATGAGTTGGTTGCATTCATTGTCGTCGAGTTCTGTTACCGCATGAACAGATTTAGCTAAAATTTTTTTAGCTAAATTCTTTCCACCAACTAAAATTGCAAGGATGAGGAACAATATCATATCATTCGCACAACATGATTCAGAGACTCTCTATGAAGTTTGGGAGCAATTGAAGGACTTACTCCAAAAATGCCCTCATCATGGTATTCCTAATTGGTTATAAGTTCAAACGTTCTACAACGGGTTGTTTAGTGCTACTCAGACTAGTATTGATGCAACTGCAGGTGGGGCATTGATGGGGAAAAATTTTGTTGAAGCTTACAAGTTATTGGAGACGATGGCTACCAACAATTATTAGTGGCCCTTTGCAAGGATCAATCAACCAAAGGTAGTAAGAATTTATGAAGTTGATGTGGTTACTGCATTGGCTACACAAATTGCTACATTGACAAAGAAGATTGATGTTTTAGGGGTGCAACATGTTTAGAGTGTGGCAGTTGTGTGTAAATTGTGTCCTGGGAACCATCAGAGTGATCAATGTGCAATTAATCCAGAGTCGGTACAATATATTGGTAACCACAATAGGCAGCAATATGACAATAATTTCAACAATTATAACCCTGGTTGGGGGACTCATATGAGCTTTTCTTGGAACAATAGTCAAGCACAAACTTCTGCTCCAATACAATCATACTCACCAGGCTTTCAGAATCAAGCTCCACCATAGCAAGAAAATAAATGAAATTTGGAGGAGCTGCTTTCTAGGTACATAGCACAGAGTGAGACAAGGATGAACAATATAGATGTATCAATCCGAAACCTGGAAAACCAAATGGGTCAACTTGCTACTGCCATTAACAACCGACCTCAAAACACTCTACCTAGTGATACGGAGATCAATCCTAAGAGGGAAGGTAAGGAGTACTGCAATGCTATTACATTACGAAACGAAAAAGAGTTACTTGAGGTTGTTGGTGGAACTCCAAGAAAATCACATGGAGATGATAGTGAGGTTGAGGAAAAAGATAGCAAGAATGTGGAACATGAAAAGAAAGAAGAGGAAGCAGTTGCATGTTCTAATGGAGGTAATCGGAGACCTATTGTGCCTCTCGTGCGGTTTTCACAACGTTTGCAGAAACAAAAATGGGATAAGGAGTTCTCTAAATTCATGGAAGTGTTTAAGAAGCTCCAAATAAATATTCCTTTCATAGAAGCAGTGGAGAAAATGCCTAACTATGTGAAATTATTGAAGAAAATTTTGTCAAAGAAGAGAAAATTAGGCAATTTTGAGACTGTGGCACTTACGGAAGAGTGCAGTGCTATTTTTCAAAAGAAGCTACCACCAAAGCTCAAAGATCTGGATAGCTTTAAAATTCCATGCACAATAGGCTGTCAATTTTTTGGGAAAGCATTGTGTGACTTGGGAGCTAGTATTAACTTGATGCCATTCTCAATTTATCAGTAATTTGGATTTGAATGAAGCAAAACCTACTAATGTTACATTGCAGCTTGCAGATAGATCACTCACTTATTCAAGAGGCATAGTTGAGGACGTTCTAATAAAAGTGGATAAGTTCATTTTTTCAGCTGATTTTATAGTCTCAGATTGTGAGGAAGATAGGAAAATACCTATTATTCTTGGGCGACCATTCTTAGCAATAGGAAGAACACTTATTGATGTATAGAAAAATGAGCTAACTATGTGAGTCCAAGATCAAGAGGTGACATTTAATGTATTTTCAGCTATAAAATTTCCAAAGGATGCAAAAGAATATTTTCGAGTTGATTTGGTTGAAAAGACAGTGAATATGATATTCGTAGGAAGTTGTATTTCAGATCCTCTTGAGAACGCCAAGCTATATAAAGAGGAAGTGTTCCTGCATGAAGCGGTTGAAGTCAAGGAAGCCAATTCGAAAAGAATTTTCAAGGTGAACGGGCAGAAACTAAGCCATATTGGGGCGGCAACATTGATCATGAAAAGACCTCAATTACCCATGTCGACCTGGGATGAAACAGGAAGTAGTCAGGCTGAAGACTATAAAACAAGCGCTAATTGGGAGGCAACCCAAATTTTAATTTCTAAGTTTTATTTTATTTTATTTTTTTATAAGAAATAATGTAGCTAGATACTTAGTGCATTTTAATTGGTATGTCAATTGCTTGCAGGTCCCAAGGATTGAACATAAATTTAGAGCACACAAAAAGTCTTACTGGGAGCCAAGAACAGTCCACCTATGTTTCTCAAATACACTCCCGACTTAGTGGACGACGAAGACACTGATGACGATGCTGATTGGTGAAGTTTCAGGGAAGTCCTCTGGCTAAATTTTTCCTACTTTATACATTGAGGACAATGTTTAGTTTAAATTTGGGGGTGTTTTCTTGTTTGCATTTGTATTATTAGGTATGCATTTAGATAACATGTTTTGCACTTAAATAACAAGTTTTAGTACGGCTTGAGTTAATTGAATTTAATTATGGTCAAGGATGAATGAAATTAATTGTCAATTTAAGAGAAATTGATAAACATGGTGAGTCTGTAGTTTGACATACTAGTTGATTCTACACTGTTTGTGATCTTGTCATTCATGAGCACATATCCATCTGTTTGGTTATTTATTATCTTGAGAATTTATTTGGTTAAATGCTTGTGGGAGATATCATTGAAACTTTAGAAAACTTATTTAAGTATTATTCAAAGCAAATTGAGGTATTCATATAAGTTTGGGAGAAATCTTGGTTATGATGGGTTAGTAAATATAAAAAAAAAACGTAAGTTTTTTAAAATTATTTTGATTTGATCCTTCATGAGTTAGATGAAAAAAAACAAGAAAGGGGCATGTGGTGAGTAGAGATGAAGCGTAAAACACACTCACTCAAAAACACATGTTGAGAACGAGATGGAGCGTAAAACGCACTCATTCAAGAAAAGGTAAAATGGAGCGTAAAACGTACTCGCTCAATAGAAAGTGAGATGGAGCATAAAATGCACTCACCAAACGAAAAAAAAAGAATCTTTGTACCGTCTAGTTGTATTTCTACCTTAATAAGCGGAGGTTGATGTGATATGTAAGTTCATAAAGTTGATATTGAGTATCTCCTATGGAGCGTTTGATTAAGTAAATGTGTCTAGGTGATGAATAGTTGGATAGTTCGGATATGTACATGTATTTAAAGGGTCAAGAGCGGAGGTAAAATTAAGGAGTATGTTAAATTGATAGACTTTGCACTGTTTTGAAGTTTTTCGTGAATTATTATTCGTAGTAACTTTTGGGGCCATTATTCAGATTCGTATTGATTCATTGTTTGAGTAGTTGATTGATTAATTTTTATAGTTTTTGTTCTTAGTATTTTGTTTGAGGACAAGCAAATATTTAAGTTTGGGGGTATTTGATGAGTGAGTTTTATATCTACGAATTGAGTACTTTCCACTTGATGAATTTGTAAGTTTTCAATTATTTTATGTTCCTTTTTATTTGTTTTGATGTGTTTTGATGTTATTTGGTAGGAATCATCATTTGAAAGGAAATAAGATCATTTGAAATGAAACAAGGTCAATTTGGAGACTAAGTATTGGATTTTTGAAGGCTAAGCAACAAGGGAGTTGAAGGCTTAAAAAAGGCCAGCGCTGACCCAGCGCCCTTGCACCCACATATTGTCCATTCAGTGCCTTTTCAGCCCTTTTCTAGTGCCTAGGAGCTTGTGTTGGCTCTGGACCCAAATTTTGACTTATTTTTGACCTGAAATTGAACCCTAGTGATACATATATGCTAGGGTTTGAGTTGTGATAGGGATATTCTGATTTTGGGGCCTGCTTACATTGAAAAAAATCCAAGGATTAATAAAAAATTGAAGACAAGGATCGAAGGAATCGACACGAAGAAGATTGGAACCGAAGGCTAAAGAGAAAGTGAAGATTGTAACTAAGTTTTCATTCCTTTCTCTTACTTTTACTTCTTGATTTTATGAGATGTTGTTTAATTTGAGAATGATGTTTTTCAATAACAGTATGAACTAAGTTCTTATTAAGGTTGCAACGGAACCTAATGTTTAGTTAAATTGATCTACTCTCGTTTCTAGTTCTATTGATCATGTATAAGTTGTTTGTCATATTTTGTGTTGAATATATAATTGTGTGGCCAACAATTAATTTGATAACCTAGATGAAATTGGAAGATGAATTCTAGTTTTGGATCTGAATATGATGACATACGTTTGATTAATTCTTCTTAGGATTGAATTACTGGGTTTGTGTATAAGATATGAATATACCTATATGCCGTGTGTAACTATTATGAGGCTCTGAACTTAATGAATCTATTCCAAATTATTTTACATAGGAATATAGTAATTTAGTTGGGATAAATATTGTTATCTAACTATCGGAAGATGTTTGATAAACAACTTTGAGTTCTCAGTTAACAACTTGTTTTGATAAATTAACTGGAAAAAGAATTAGAAAGATTTATACGAAGCATTAGGGGAAGTTGTAATCTTAACTTCTTTTATCCGGTAAATTCAACCCTTGATTATTAAGTTTAGATTTAGTTTTAAAGTAGTGATTTCTTAGTTAATTTCAATTGTTTAAATAAAATTGAATTGATATAAAGTTAGTACTTAGATATTATTAGTAATAATTATCCATGGGAACGATACTCTACTTATCACTTTATTACTTATTGATCGTGTATACTTGCACGTAAATTGCCAATATCAAATTCGGACAATAGTTATGCAGATGAAAAAATACCAAGTGAAGGAGAAAATAAAAAGAGGAAATCAACTCGCCTTTCCTCTTTGAAGAGGTGCCACCAGACTTTGGGGAGGGAGCAACAGTCCTAGCATCCTTGGGCAAAAGAGCTTCCAAATCTTTGTCAGGGCAAGCCTTCACGGCCTGCAACTTCCACTCTTGGTCTTTGGAGAGCACAGACATATCTGCAAAGGGATGGTAAGCATACATAAAAAAAAAGAAGTAAACGTACGACATTCCGGATTTTCTAGCAGCACCCCATCGTGTTGGTACCAAAGCCCTGTCGGCTTCTGCAGTCCACTCTCCACTGATAAAGAAGAAGCGAGATTTTCAGCTGTGGCAATTGGAGCGTAATCTCGTGAGCACCGTGCCACTTCTTGTGGTAAAATAGAATCACCCTCTATTTGGTGTAGGAGTCTCGCTTAAGTTATAAGCTGCTTGGAACTCCATAGGAGAGACATCTTCATGATGCACCTTCCTCCATAGTACAAGAAAGCCCATCAAGACTCTCTAACCATTAGGCGCTAATTGCCCTGGAGTCAAGGAAAAGTAATGCAGAATGTGACAAATGGGAGAAGACATGGGGAATCTGAGCCCAGCCTCAAGCATCTCCTTGTAAACGACAATATCACCAGAGGAGTCATCACAAGCAAGCTCACCTGTCTCAGCTTGGCGACATAGCACGGTCAGAGGAATACAATAAGCAGAAACAAGCCTCAAAATATATCTTCATCCGAATTGAACAAACTAGAAAGGGTACTTACCTTGGACCCATCATCACCAAGTACCGCTTTGCCTTTGCGTTTCTTACTACGGGGGTGTGAGGATTGGCCTGAGCCACCACCTAGGTGGTCTTGAGGGGTGTGGGTTTGAGAAGTTACACTTGGAGGAGTTAGGTCGTCATCACCAAAAGTGGTGCCCAAAACTTTCTTGTCGCTTGCAGTATTCAGCCCAGCTCTTGAAAAGGTGTCTGACCCCTTCTACTCGCACAAACGGGGTAGCCCAGCTCCTGGAGAGGTGCTTGGCCCCCTTCGCTCATCCAAACGAGGTAGCCCAGCACCTAGAGAGGTGCCTGACCCCCTGTGCTCGCCCAGCTCTCCCTACTGCTCCATTGCGCAAAACCTTGCACCTCCAATAAAAATAACAGTCTCGCGCGAAACACACAATGACCCATCTTGCAAGCCAACCACACGGGCTGCCCGCCCTTGGAAATCGCCTGCCACGAGAGCTGCACGCCCATTCAGATTGCTGCCCAGCTCACCTAAGCTGTCTAGGATAGCATATTCGGCACCCAGGCAACCCAGGTTGGCGCCTAGGTTGCTGCCTAGCTTGCCCAAGCTGTTCAGAAGACCCATGCTCGCCCACGTTGCTCGCCAGCTGCATGCTTGCTGGCCTGGGCAGCCCTCTTTCTAGCCAGCACTCCCACTGCGCCATTACCCAACTCGTCTTCCTGCGCACCCAAGTTGTCCAGGACAGCATTTTTGGCGCCCAAGCTGTCTAGGACAGCACTTTCAGTGCCTAGGTGGTCCAACCCAGTACCCTTGGCACCTAGTCTGCCCTCTACACTCCTATTTGACTGAGACAACTCCTCAAAATGGCCTAGACTAGCGCCTAAAGTGGCGCTTAATTCAGCGCCTGAAGTGGCGCCCACTACCTCTTTCGTGAGCTTCTTGCGCGCACCAATGTCAGTGGTGGCCAGCTGGTTTCCCTCCACTCTGCCTCTTCTATCATTCCAAGGACTCCATAGCCGTTTTTTTTCAGCTCCAATCTCGCCATTCCGTATGGCACCAATGGAGTTTTGTTCTTCACCTCCTTTACCCGACATTACCCACTTAAATACTCCACTCAAGAATCTCACTAATACACTCTTGAAAGACTTTAAGCTCTACCTCTCTTCTCTCAAGTCTCTATGGAATGGGAAAAGCTTGGGTTCTCAAGCTTTGCAAGAATGGGTTTTTCAAAGTGAAGGAGATGAGTGAAATAAAGAAGAAATATTGTATTTATAACCTAGGGTTTTAAAAGAGGGAAAAACCCAAATTGGAAATCAAGGGCTCTCTTAAAAATCCAAGCAAAAGTGGGAAAAGCTTGAGGTGTTCACCCAAGCAAAAATGCGTCGTGCAGAAGAAGAGTCATCTAGCAGAGGAAGTCTCCACCACCTAGAACTCACGATTCAAACTAATGCCCCCTTCTCCAAGTTTCCTTAGACACGGGGCATGGGGGGGCAAATGATGGGCCGAGCCTAAATGGCCCAATCCATGTGGAAAGTCCAATCTTAACTAAGGACCCAAGTCTTACAAAGACCTAGCACGTCCAAGGAGGCCCAAGCCCAATAAAACTCATCAGCTTGGTTATGTCATTAAGAGAGTATCTGGGAGCCACAACCTCACCTTCTTGGAAATAGTCAGCCCTCACCTCACCTCGGACCAAGTCTTGTGGAGAGCACCTCAACCACCTCGCCCGTTGAGGAGAAGTCATGAGCTCTGCTAGAATTGTTACTTAGTTGCTATTAAGTTGCCCTAATCTGTTATGGGGCGCCTATAAATTGTAAGCCCCACCAACACTTGGGGGGCATCATACTTTTACCTGAGCACGACTCTTCTTCCCCTCTCCAAAGCTTGTATTCTCTGCTCCTACACCCTTGAGCTAATAAAGTACCAGGCGACCAAGGTCATTCAAAAGTGGACGTAAGTCACATTGACCAAACCACTTTAAATCTTGTCTCCTCCAACTCTCTTTACGCTTAATTACTGCATTTATTTTCACTCACTTGACAGGTGGTGTGCAAACCCATTTTTGTGCATCATCAATAAACATTGGTACAGTCTGGTTTTGGACAAGATTACTATATTTTGAAGGTATTGTGTTGAAATTTAATTTAAATTATTAATAATTATTTGAATGATTTATAACTAAAGATTAAAAAATTATACAGTAATAAAAATAATTTAAATTTTTATTAAATAGAAAGTAAGATGCAATACAAAAAATAAATTTTATTACCGAGATTGGATCCATGGTTACCACAAACTGAGGACCCACACAATGTCGGGGATGAGATGCTTACAAATGGGATCAAGTGGCCCCCCAACTCTCCCCCCCCCACCACCCAAAACACACACACACACACACTCTTAATTAAAGGGTTGATGAATTAGAAGCAGCCTTTGTAGTCTTTTTTCTCATAAACATGGAAGCCAAAATTCTTGGTAGTGGCATCAAATGTGAGATACAGATCCACTTTAATGAATTTTTTAAAATTCATTTTTAGCATATATGTTGGACCAAACAGTTTTTTAAGAGTAAAAACTGAATTTTTGGTCAACTTTGAGTCTAAATTAAAGTGGGGCCCATCTGTTGTTCTGAGTAAAATTTTGTGGATTCGTGTTCTACTTCGTAAGGATAATGATGTAGTATATTCACTTGCTCAAATCGAGTAAGAAATGAATAAGAAAATAGGCTTCAAAGTAACCCTTTTCAAATGTGAAAATAGAGGTTGTGCAATGTGGAATTTGACACCAATCCCACATTGGTTGAAGAAGAAATTCTACATGGACATATATAGGATAAGTTTGCTCTATGAGATTGGACTCTAAGGGGTACCACAGTTTTATGAGCAGAGCAAGTGTCTACAAGCCTTCGGTTCATTAAGGCAGTCTACATTTGGAGATTACACAACACAATTCTAGTTCGCTGGATGAGTAGATTGGAGTGCTACTTCTACTAGTGTAAAATCATTGTATCGTGGGAGGTACACACTTTATATTCCATAAAAACCATGTATGGGGGCAAAATCTATCTTAAGGACATAGTGTCAAACATTAGTCTTGATCTACTTAAAGTTCAATAACAGTTCCTGTTCTGCAAATATGTTAGTATTTATATTAGTTAAACAAACAGTTACGTGTAACAGTTTCAGTAAGACTGTTATAATTATTTCATTAATTCTTCTATAACTATTTTAATTTTCTGTGTAACTGTTTCATACTTGATTGTTACTATTTTATTCTAAGTTACACAATATTAGAAATTTTAATAAGTGATTTTACTATATTTGAAATATTATAAACAACAATCTTAAGATAGAGTTCCGAATTTGTATAATTGCTTAATGTATTTCTGATAGATGTTTTAATGTTTTAAAATATTGTAAATTGTTAAAACTTATTTTTTACAATCTGTGATATTTTGAAGAGATTTTGAAAAATTTTGTGAAAAATTGGATGTTCTGTTTATATGTTTAATTCAAACGGTTATGCTAAACAGTTATACCAAACTATTTTAGTTACACAAAACAGTGACTTTATTCATGCATATGATTTAAAAACAGTTACACTAACTGTTACAGTTACACGAAACAGTGACTGTTTGTGCGTATGATTTAAACAGTTACACCATACAGTGTGTAAATCCCCACATATCTATACTATCAACAATCATCCTATTAGCTTCGTTCTACTTTTAACGTCTTTATTTACATCCTAAATCAAACTATAAGAATAATAAGTATAAAGGGCTAAATAATGAAGAGAAAAAATATGACATTTGCATTCTCATTAATAAGCTAGCTTAGAGAAATTGAAGAAAGATTTTTCTAAATATACTAGTTCTATATCATGTTGTCATGGATGATTCTAGGAGACGGAGGGTAATTTGTTTTTGGTTAATGAATGATGCTAGACATGGATCTTTATGAAATTCATCCTACCTATATTGGAGATGGGTATAGATATGATTTGTGACAAAAGACACCCAAACTCGAGTTAGACAAGTATAAAAGAACCAAATAGTCCGGCAGACTACCTTTTACTAATTTGATCATAACTCT
>CAUOFW020005057.1:0-86019 GCA_963454935.2 Ilex paraguariensis
CATTATTAATAATTTGTTAGTTATGGGACACGATGAAAAAATGTGTTAAAAAGATAGGTGGCTATCTGTGTTCTTCATAGGAAAATTCTTCAAATTCTTCAAAGCGAGATGAAACCCTCGTTTTCTTTCCAGTGAGTTCAACGATGTGTGTTCTTCACAGTAAAAAACCTAAAAAATAATGGATTTCTTTAATATCCTTCTTTGTAATGTGGTACTGATAAATAATGGAGTTTGGGGTAGATATTGTGAACACTGTTTAAATTTGAAAATTGTATCCTCAAATCATGCAAACTCCAACTCCAATGGTGGAGAAGACAGAACATTTGTTGTCGCTTAGTTATGTTTACACTGGTTTCCTTTGTCATGGAAGGAACTCTTCAACTTCAAAAAATCATTTTGGACTTTAACTATAGTGAGCGGACTTCTTTACAAATATTTTAAAAAAGTATATTTTTTCCTAATAAGTCTTATATTATTTACCGGCCCAATTTCCCTTTTATTATCCAAATTCAAACAAGAATATTAGTTTATTACGTTTTGAAGATTGTGGAGGAGGGTTGAGAATGCCTAGGTCGTGGTCCAACATACTGACATATTGCACACAGGTAAATTTGTCACTTGTGTTTCATGAAATAGGCTCGTGTCGAGTTTTAGTGAGTTTATATCAAAAAGAATATTTTATTTATATCTAATTTATTTATTAATTCATGTTTAACGAATCATATTATATCAAGTTCGTTTCATGTATAAATCGTGTATAACTAATATAAAAACAAGTCATATTGCATATTTTTTTAATTGATTTCACTCTTATCCGATTCGTCTATCAATCATGTCATATGATCCACTCATTTACAAAATAGATAACATAAAAAGTAAAAAAAAACTCAAACTATCTAATCTAAAAAAAAACTCAAACTATCTAATTCTATGTCATGTTGGTCTCATATTTTAACACCCAACCCCACAAGCACCACATGATGAGCCTTACTACCTATTTGCCTTTGAAACAAATTGGCCGAAAATAATCCTGGTTTTATCCCAATGACAATGTCACTTTTGAAGACATTTTTTATTTTTGAACACGCACTTTTGACGACATTGACCAAGCAATTTTACATACAAACAGATTATTTATCGAACACAACATAATTTACCAAGGCTAAAGGATCAATTTTGCCAACAGACCTCAGAACGAAATTTCAGGTTCGGCAAAGGGAAAGAGGTTAAACCCACTCAATTTGGGCACCAGTTTTGACACGAGACAATGTTTCCCACCCAGAATGTAGTTTTTCAACAATGTTATTTATACCTAATTGTAAATCTAATTAAGAACCTAACACATTGTGATCTTTGAATCAATGTTTTACTTCACAATGTTGGAACCTACTGTAATCCAATGGCCACAAATGTAGTAGATCCCCAAATTATATTCAATGGTCCAATTGACACTTCCTGTACAGCAAAAAGTAACAAAAAAAAGCTGATTTTTTGAGACCCACAAAGTGATGTGTAGAGTGCGCATGCATTTGGGATATAAAATTTGAGTTTTGATTTGGACATCATAACAATGCTCGGAGGACAAAGGGGAGAACGGGGAAAAAAAAATAATTTTATAGCCTCAATTCATATATATATCCTAAAAGCATCGCAACTTGTGGATGCTCTGCTGCAAGGCAAGACATCATTTGACATCCTCAAATGCCAGCACAATCATAATCGGCTGCAGGTCTAATATCATCACTTTCTGTAGTCTGAGGGTCCAACTTCGACAAGCTTGTTCTCATCCTTAAACACAACTTGCAAATTGGCTCTTACTAGCGTGCTGTATGCTTCTCATTTCATTTTGATTCAGCTGAACGGTTCAATTTTTACGCATTTTATCAGGTGAGAGTTCGAGTTCAACACGCTTGATTTCATCTTTCAACATTTGCAAAGTGCCACTTCTACCTTGATCCATCCCCTTGGTACTCATCAGACTAGAAAGATGCTTCAGACACGATAGATATTCAAACTTCACTTCAGGAGAATCGGACAATGATCTCTCACTTGCAAACTGCACAGAAATGAAAGTACATAACTTGATAAACTGTCTATATCCATCTTTGTTCATAAATGAATGCAAATCAAAATTACTATACCCACTGATTTTGTAATTTTCTACCACTTTACCTTTTGGCCAATATATCCGTATGTGATTAGAAATTCAGATTGGTCTCATAAAATGGCTAATGTTGGTAAGTTAATGATTTGCTTCGGTATTGTTCCTAGCTACTGAACTCCCAATATAAGTGGTATTACCTCACGATCTTTTGCAAGGCACTAAGAAAAAAATCGTTTCTATTACAATGCAGTGCAGAAAAGAAAAGGTATTTGACAACAGGAATAAAAATTAACCAATTTTGATAGCCCATGTATGATTACATTGAGGTTTTGGGTTTTCAGTTCTGTGATTTGAATGAAAACCACTTTGGCCAATGAAATTTAACCATAAGGAGGTCAAAATAGTGATTTCGATAGTTAAATTGCTTACTCCAAATGGTCGTTTCTTGTGGCAATCAAATTGTTTTCAAAAACGCACCTGTTTTATCACCATTTGCTAATTTTTCATGTCATTTAACAGCAAACAAGTACATCAGGACTTCCTACGCATTGAGTCCCACTTATTATTCCCAGTTCATAGAACCCAATGGTTTTTCCTTAGACAAACGCTCCTGGCTAAGAACAGATGTAGCATTTCATCCTCTCTCAAACTCATAAGTTCCTTAGGCTAGCTTTGCTTAACCATAGATTCCATTTCCTTTAAGGTCTAGTTTTAAATTTCTCCTGAACCATTAGTGTGCAAAATGGAATAACAAAAAAATTTTAAATAGAAAGATTGTTTCATCTTCAAACTCAAGCTTAATGAAAAATTGGGATCCCAAGTGATGATCACTCAATAGTCTTACTCCCCTCCTTTCTATTCACTCCATTGCTACCCTAACCAGGTAGTAAAACAGAAATCAAGTGCACAAAAGCAGCACTGAAATAACCAAAATAAGAAGCAATCAAAATTATCAAGAGCCTAAAAACACTACATTTTGCTCGCCAATGTTATCAACAGTTTTGCACGAATTTTCTGCAGATAGGGACACTAAAAGGTGGCAACGTTTCATGAATCTTTTTTTTTTTTTTTGGCATATACCTCTTTGAAAGCCAAAATGCACTGATGAAAAGCTTCCTCAGGGTCAAGAACTGGTGTATTTTTCTCCTGCTTTACAACAAAACAAAAAGAACAAAAAATCTAGCAAAGTGAAATACCTTCCTTATAATCAGAGTGAATAAGATGACGAAGGACGAAATGACAAATTCAAAAAAAAATGAGGAAAAAACCACAAATTAGAAATTGATTATAAAAATGGAAAATTTAGTTTTGTGAAATAGTCTCTCGCAAGCAGTGGCAAAGCTGCGTACATTTGACACTCCCACACAGCAAGGAGCTTTGTGCAGTGAGCACCTAATAGAAATTCTATTTTCCTGTTGGGGTGGGAGTGGCGGTTTAATAAATAAAACAAGAACAGGAAGATGCCTATCATTGAAACACAAATGACACAATATTAAAATGACTTGCATCCTAACTGCTAACCTAAGATCTTCGCAGGTACCCTGAAAAATCATTTACTATGGCGCATGTAGCCATCGCAGGTGAAACTCTTGTCACGATTTCCTTACGTCCTCAATAACAAAGGATAAGGTCAAAGGTGTTAGGAAAACCAGCCCAAAAGGTTAAGCTATTAGCTGGAGATGCCCAACCGGTATATGAAGCACACATAAGCCCAGAGAAACTGATTTGGGAAACTTTCCCACTCCCTCCCACATTGCAGACTCCTTAACAAATAGTAGTTAACTTTGTAAGTATAAGTAGCAATGTTGACCTGTTGTGTCATCCCCAAGCACCTAAATGACTGCTAGCAGCACCTGTGAATTTTGCAAATGATCTCTCACACTTCCGTAAATAGATGTAGCAATGACCACAGCAGGGGAGGGAATATTCTCTGCTTTTGACAACTAAGTTTCACTGCTTTAGCTTTGGTAAAGTGTGCCCAGGCACCTAAAAGGACTAAGGCACGTAGATCAAGATATGTGAACTCAAAAACCACTTTGTTTTTTCCAAAGCGAAGCTTTTCTACAGAAATTCAACTAACAAAGGCAGATTCAGGTTCTTTGGAAGCAAAATACATAAGACCTGAAGATTTAGTTAGTGTTTGATCCAGTATTGGCAAAAATTATCCATTCTAAGACTCATTAACTGTCTCATATCGTCTTGTCTGCAGTTGTGTATGAAATGAGCAGTGGTTTCGGTTGTCATACCACAGAATAGAAATCAATTTCTTCCATTTCAAATGGGTGGCCAGAGCTCTTCTGAATGGAAAAGCATTACGAGAGATTATTCAAGTAGCATTTTTGTACTGTTCAGGTACCTTTGCCTTCTAAACTGTATTCTGAACTGGTCCACCATCGTGCGACATAAAAAGTGGGTCCCTTGTCAACCCCAATGTCCAATAGATGTGAAAACACCATTTTTGGACAATATCTGGTCAGGAGAAAACTGGCACAAAAAACTTGTAACTTCGAAAGTTGAATTGATGTCATAATGTGCCCCCTTTTTTGTGCGTGAAAGACAGATCTGCCTATGAGTGCACTCCACAGATAAAAAATGGAGTTAATCAAAACTCATGACTTTGAGAAAAGGACTTTGGTAATGAATGGATAGGAACTAGGAAGAGAAGTCATTTGATCCATATTGACAAGAGCTTCCATCAATCACTGTTCGTTAGTAGAAAAGAGAAATTAGACAGTACCATGAAGCATAACACTGACCTTTGAATCCTGCAGTTCCGCCTTACTGATTTCCAATTGCCCAAGAGCATTAAGTGATTGCAGCTGCAGACATATCTATGACCCATCAATTTCGCCTCAAAATACTCTCACAACCACAATATTAAAAAAATGTCAGCATCCAAAATATAACAAATATCTGTATCCTGCCTTCATTGCCTTAATATCGGACTGCATCAACAACACGTGTATTTTGGCTACAATTTGCTAGCCGAAGAAAATAGTTTGTTGGCCTTTAAACAATTACATATCATAAATAAGCACATGGGATGTTTGCAGGAAATCTAATTTTAAATGCTATGTAATTATGTAATCTCAATTGACAAGGTCCCCAATGACTTCGCTATTTTCCATTACCGATGGATTCATATCAAGAGAAAAGTTATATAGCATAGTGCAATAATAGAAACTTTGCACCATAGTCTTTTGTGGGTACTTTCTATGTGAACAATTAGATCATGATCTAACGGCTACTACTCAAACAAGCCTAAAATCAAATGTTAAAACCTTCCAAACTTTGGCTAGCAATTAAAAAGGAAATCTCAATGCCATTTTAATTATAATACTAATCCTATTAGGAAGGCATATTAAACTTCTTTTGAAATTATATCTTTCAAAATTAACAATTTTTTCCCGACTATTGTCAAGTCTTGTCCAATAAGTCCAGACCCATTTTTGTCTGATATTAATCAATTACTCTTGCATCATCAATTTTCCCACCTCATCTTATTAGGAAAATATATCATTATTATATGATCAAAGTGCATTACTGAAAACTCGTTCTTCTCCCTCTGCGAATTAATCCTTTTGGATTTGAGTTTTAAATGTTTGAAGTTGGCGAGGATTAGTAGTCCAGAGATGTCAATCTAATCAGTTTTGATTGTTTATGCATCATCTACAACTAAAGTAATGTCTTAAAATCATGGTAATGTATATATTGTGTACACTTATTGGAGGGAGGTGCCTTTTTATCTGGGAATGCCTTCTTCTATTGAAGGTGAAAAGGTGAAAGTCTGTCCATCTATAGTTATATTTGATAGCAATTAGTAAGACTTTGTAGAAGAAACATTAACTTCAGAAATCTAAAGATTGGTTATGATATGAATCGGCTGAGTCACTAGGTTGACACGTCCGACAAAGATCTGCCAACAATAAAAAAAATTTCTTAATTTTAAAAGATCAATTTCAAAAAAAATTAATACACTTCCTAATAAGATTAGGATTACAATTGATATGACACTGAAATTGCCTTTTTAGTTAATAGACAAGTATGGTAGGATTTTACATTTAATTTTGGTCTTCTTTGAATTGTGGTCATTACACCATGATCTAACAGTCCACATGAAAAGTACTTACCAGAGACTATGCGACCACAATCTAACGGTCCACATGAAAAATTCTTAGCCAGATACTATGGTGCATAGCTTCCATGATTGCGCTACTATATATGTATGTAAAGTTCTATATAATCCATTGCCATTGTTTTCCCCCATTTTCATGTTCTTTTACACCAGGGCCTATAAGCCACACTCCTATGCTAGATTCACAATGACAAAGCCTCTAAAGTTGGATCCAATTCTTTTTCCCATTATCTTCAGACTTATATAAAAGTGGATACATCCATATCAACAGAAAAATTGTACTGATAACCACTTATTGCATTGGCATAGTATATATTTTCATTTCTTTTACACAGCCTGTAGAACAGTCCTGTGCTAGAATCACAATGACGCCTGATAAGTCGAATCCTCGAAAATTAGACTTCTTGTCCAATGCCTGAGACACTATTTGGCATATTTTTGCTCCAGGCTTGAATGGGATAGGGAAGTGATTTGAGAAGTAAAAAATATATATCATGTGGAGTTAGATAAACAACCCTTGGGGTATGAAATATAAGTACATCCTTTTCGCAGGAATCAGAAGTCTTAATACAAACACTTTAATACGTGTACTACTGGGATATCATGTAGAAATGATACCATAGTTAAAAGACAAAATTCTAAAAAATACATTCAGAAAACTCTCCCTCTGGCCCAAATTTCTAGTCCAAATCTGTCTAGGTGTTTCACAAGTATTGTTCATGATCAAGAGACAATAAGTGATCATTCCTCAGCATCCCGCTGTAATGGTTGTGAGACCACAACAATAAAAAGAAAAAAACTACCTGACCATGAGTAATATCAAGCCCTCATGCAATAAAAGCAAAAATGAAGTATTAAACTATTGTAAAAGCACATGATGCACTTCCCTGAAACCTTGTCCTTATTCATAGTTGGAAATATTTAATGATTTTCTACCGTGAGAGGATTAATAAGAGTAATATGTTATACACCAACTCCACCATACATTTAGTGCAAAAGACAACCCTTGACATCTTTTGACAGAACGGAAAATCACATGCAAGAATTGGAGAGATATTGAAAATAAGTTGAATGTAACCACTGTAGAATCTCCATACTCTTGAACATTAGCCTGTACGATTGATTATCATGAAGTAAACAGAGAACTGGTAACATTGATAGCAGACCAATTTAATAGATTGTTCACAAATAAAGAAAACTGACCAGTATAACTAAAGCTGTATGCCCAGCTTTTCTCATCTCTCTGGATACCCCAATGGATTGCTGATTCCCTTTTTGCTGTGTCATTTTATCCAAAACCTGTTGAGCTATCCTGTCATGGAGAAAATGCTGCATATGATTAAATAAGATATAACACCACAGAAAGATGACAAACTGATCAAGCATTGGCAATGTTGAACTCTTTTCTCTTAACCCTCAAAATTGTCTGAATTGAAAAAATCCTATAGTATTTCATATAACTATATTGTGAATAGCTAGCAGATGAAACAATGGAGCAACATTCATAGATCAATGTTGGGAAGAGTTCAAATTATTTTTTTAAGGAAAAGTCAAGAGATACGGTATAAGATAAAACTACACACATCCATTCGAGTCATTAAAAATTGCAATGTTCTCACGGACTGAACTACTTTCTCAGCTGAAAAACAATAGGGGTCTCTGCAGAATCCAAACACAGTCTTAGTTTAATGCGTTACTGGGCATTAAGTTACACACCTAGCATCCTTATCTAACCTGCCTACAGGAGGCTCCACCAAAAGCCTTCCAATGTCATGATCAAATTAACCCCCTTCGTCAATACAAGTTTGAGGAGCACAATGTTGCGAAGGAAGGTCAACACACGTACCAAATCTTCATCTACTTTAGTGTTAGATCTCCTTCACCTTGGAATCCTTAAAAAGCTGCATTTTAGTGCACACAATCTGGTGCTTGAGTGCTTGGTTGGGTCCAGAACAGGACCCAAAGAAGCTCCCCTAATATGTATGCGGCAAAGACGTATAATGAAAAAACAATAAAGGTATGTGACTTTATTTCTCATCAGAGAAACAGAGAATAACTCAGACCTTATCGCATTGTCTAACAGATCTTTTGACTTGTCAAGATGAACAATCGCTCTAGCAATATTTGTCTTCCTCTGTTGACTGGAAATGAGCATTTCCACTCTGGCAATGTGTAGCATGTTAGCAGCAATCTGTCATCATAGAAAGAAATCAAGCTTAATTAAAATGTATCCTCAATTTTTTCTTTTCATTAAAATCGCAGGAAAACAAGAGATGAGGACCAAACAAAAGAGAATGAAGGTTTCGTCCTTTAATCTTTCACTTTGTACACGATTTAGCTCAACTAGATGTTGACTATTGTTATAAAAATTTAGCAAGAACCACAGCAAACAGCACTGACAACAAAAGCAGATATAATGAGAAAGAAATGTACAAGGAACTTTCTTTTTGGGATAATTTTTTGGGGAGGGAGAATCAAAAATACCACACCTGGATATGGTCTTTCGGAAGTAAGGTTTCTCGGGCATCAAGGCATCTGTAATGGGTAAATAAAGCATTTATTCTCATTTGGAAGTTACTGCTTATTCAGTTAGACTGATTATCAATTTACCTTTCTAGGAGCTCTTGTGCTTCCCTCAAGCTCCCCACCGACTGAAGGGTCAGGGCAAGGCCCTCAGCTGCAATTACAGTGTCCAATGAATTCCATCCCTGTATCATAAGATACTGTAACTCATTCATCAACACAACAAAAGAAAAAGAAAAAGGAAAAAAATCACAAAAAATACCCAACATGATGGGTGAGACCTTTTAATAAGAAGAAATGAGCAAAACAGTGGCCAAAACGCAATGTGCTGTCTCACGTCAATAAGTGAGACCTTTTAATAAGCAGAAACGAGCAAGCCAATAAAACAAATGTAAACAGTACCATAAGTCAAAATTACAAAGCCAACTTGAGAAAGAGAATGCATGCGAATAACTACAAAGATATGGTCCAAAAATAGCATGATTGCTGGCATGGTATTAAAACAATAAAGGTTCAGACTGAAATGATCAGAAAAGAAAACAAAAGGAAATTTAAGGCAAAGTGCTTTGGACAACAATTGATGTTCACCTCTTTCAAATATCTTTGAAATCTTAGAAAATTAAAGGTCCTACAAACATTTTTTGCTAAAAAAAAATCTTAGAATAAAAGATTTTTAAATTAAATTGACAAGCCTACAGATCATGTATGAGTATTTGTTCTTCACTTACATGTGGTGTCATACAAAAACAGCCTCTGATTTGTTGGTTAAGACAAAAACGTACACCCAATGTCAAAAGAACATAGAGGATCCAAGAAAGTGAAAACAAAAAAGAGAAACAATCGAAAAGTGATCAGATTGGTATTCTTTTTTGGGAAAATCTATATTAACTCATTCTGTAATGAAGGAGAAACTGCCTCGCTACCAGATCTTTACATACAATCTTGGCCTAGTATGTAAGCAAGAGGATCAGGGGTGAGAATTCCCCAAGTTATAGGCAACACTACCATCCTGTCCAGCAGAATAGTTCAGATAAATCAAGAGGTGATCCACCAAATCAAACCCTACTCTTGCATATTTCCGAGCATTCAACCCTAAAGAGCACATACACTTGTTAGGAACATTATTACAGAGTGGTCGCTGGTCACTGATGACACAACATGTAATGCTAAGCAATGGACCCATCACAACATAATATTCTCCTCTTTGGGCTACCCCACTCGGCTTGAAAACATGTTGTACAATGTAAATCCAAAAGTATCACAACTCACTCTTATAAGGCACTTCACACATTTCACCATGCGATTTGGGTTGAGTACAGCACGCATTTAGAAAAGATTGTTGAGGTGTTTGGCATGGTCTCTAGGTTAAAGGTTATTATGGATAAAAGCTTAATTATAGGAATAAATTCCAGCCAGGAGAAGATTGAGAGGTTGGCTACGGATTTCGAGTGTCTTGTGGGTGATTGTCCATTGAAGGATGTAGGTCTTCCTTTAGGTGGTAATCCGATGTCTACATCTTTCTGGGATCCTGTTATTGAGAAGATAGGGAGGATGTTAGATGACTGGAAGAAAGTCTTTATTTCAAGAGGGGGTAAATTAACATTAGTGTAGTTTGTGTTGGCAAGTATCCATATTTATTTCTTGTCTCTCTTTAGGATGCCTTGTTTGGTGGTAAGGAGAATTGAAGGGATGATGAGGGATTTTCTATGGGAAGAAAATGGGGAAGGAAAGAAAGATCATTTGATTTGTTAGGATGTTGTGTCCAGGCCTAAAGCGAAAGGAGTACTTTCAGTGTGGAATTTGTAGAAACTGAATATGGCCTTGGTTGGAAAATGGTTGTGGAGATTTCCATTAGAGCAAGATTCACTATAGCATACGGTTATTAGAAGCAAATATGGGTTAGAGGCTAATGGGTGGGATGCTAACGAGGTTGAAACGGATACATTCTGGAGACTATGAAAATTTATTTCTTAGTGGTTGTTTAACTTTTCTCAAAGGGTGAAATTCATTACGGGAAATGGAAAGAGAATTCGTTTTTGAGAGGATATATAGTGAGGAGAGTCTTCATTTTCTAGTCTATGTCCTCGTCTTTTCTAGTTACCATGGACATTGCATCTTTAGTAACTTCTTATTCTTTTTCAATCTCTTGGGATTTTGGATTTCATAGGAATAATAGGAACATTTGGAGTTGTTGCTACTACTTTCTATGCTCAATAATGTTTCTTTGTCCCTAAATTCTATCAATAAAAGAGTTTGAAGTAGTGAGACTTCAGGTGTTTTCTCTTCTAAATCTTATTTTGAATCCTTAATTGATAATTCTTCATTCCCATTATTCCATCCTTCCTTCAAGATTTGGAAAGCCCAGATTCCTTTAAAAGGGCAAATTTGTGCATGGATAATTGCTCGTAATAAAATTAATACTAATGATGTGCTTCAAAAGAGGAGACCTACGACTTGTCTTTCACCACAATGGTGTGTAATGTGTAAAGGGAAATGTGAGAGTGTTGATCATCTATTCTAACACTGTCCTATGGCTTTATCTCTTTGGTACAAATTATTTGACTTTGTTAACCTTTGTTAGGTGGCACTGAGATCAATGACATCTATATTTTGTTTAGATTTTAATGGGTTCAGAGGAAAAATAAAATGAAAAATCCTTGGCATTGTACTCCCGAGGAGAGGCCGTCTAATTCTAGGTGCATACCGAGGAAAAGGGCTCAGCAGCAGGGGATTGAATCCCACCTACACTGCAGCTACGAATGTGGAAAGGGCGTGGTGCTACTATTTGGTTTGTATGAAAGGAGACAAATGCAAGAACCTTTGATGAAAATGGGAGGAGTTTGAGTGGTTGTGGGATCAGATTCATTTATTGGCTTCTTTTTGGGCATTGATGACTAAGGAATTTGATAATACTCTGCTCTCTAGCATTATGGCGAATTCGAAAGCATCATGCGACTTGTAATTTGGATTCATTGATCAACTTTTGCTTTATTTTGAGTCTACTTTTATTCTTCAATGGGTTGAACAACTTGTCAACCTTTGAAGGGCTTTTTTTATCATTTTTCTCACTTTTATTATTACTAGCAATACACGACACGACGTGCATTGCATGTAAATAAATTTAAATAATATTTTTTTTAAAAAAAAATTATATGTATAATTAAATTAAACAATAAATTAAGTGTTGAATAATTAATCCATATTTTAATTATTACTAAATTTAATTATTAATTTATTCTATAATTCTTTGAGTACCTAATCTATTATTTATTTAAATATCGCTCTGACCCCTTTAGGTATTTGTACATCTAATCATATTATAGAATTATTAATTTTTATTTTGTTGAATAGATTGATTAAATCGCTTCTAATATTATTATATTATTGCATACCAAAAAATAAAATATAAGATATATATAACCGTGAAATTAAATCTGATAACTTCATGTATATAATAATTTAACATATATATAACTTTATTTTTCATATAGATATAGAAAATTGTATATAATTATACTACAAATGAATGAGTTCAAAAGATGAAAGTATATAAGTGGGTATAATTGACTTTATTATAATAATTAGGGATAAAATAGGAAATCAAAAAAATTTTCACAGATGTTACCATTTATAAGTAGCTATGAAGCACGGACACTCTCGAGAACGTGACGTATCCGTGTTGGACACCGACACTCTTCGGACACTCTCGGACACGTGTCCAATATTCTTTTATCCATGTCTATAATTAAATGATAAATTTTTAATTTCGCACACGTATCGGACACTTCTTTGATGACGTGTCTGACACTTGTTTAGAATATGTCTACTATTAAACAATAGACATTTGTTGAAATGTGATTAACAAATCTTAAAAATTTGAGAAAATATAATTACTAATACTAGACATATTAAAGTTTTACTCCAAATATAATAATAAAAACAAAACATGCATAAAAGTTTTAAAAAAGAGGAATTGAAAAAATGAGAATAATTATTTAAATTATATATTAGGTACACATTGTCTATACAAAAATTGATGATTATTGACTATAATAAGGACGTTTTAGTCTAAAAATTCACATAGATGACTAGACATTAGGTTTTCTTATCATAAAATACTGATTTTTTTATAAATTGTATATTATTATCACTATATTTACAATAAATTATATAATGTCATATATAAAATATAATTTTTTTGTAGCGTGTCATCAACTTGCCCGTGTCCTACTTTTTTCAAAAATATCGTATCGGCGTGTCCGTATCGTGTCGTATCCGTATCCCGTATCCGTGTCCATGCTTCTTAGATAAGTAGTATAGATAGATTAATAAAATAGTTGTTTCTTATTGAAAAAGGTACAGGATGCATAAAAAACATAAAGAAGTATCACACAGGTGCAATGAATATAGTGCAATGCAATTCATAAACACAAGTTTATTGTTGTTACTTCCAGATTTAGAAAAGAGCTTGGACATCAAAAATGAAAGAAAACTGGATGAATGGACCAATTTCAGTACATATGAATACATTTACAAAACGGAACTTTTCATTGAAAGCATTATAATGCTGCCACACAATGCAATCAGAACCAAAATAAAAGAGAGAACATATTCCACAAAGAAGAGGAGGAAATTAAAAGTAAAATCTTTAGCTACATTAAACATAAACAGTGTCTTCTGAAGGCACTCATAAAGTAATAAAATTCAAAATACACCTTCACGAAATGAGTAAACCAGAATAGAAAGAAAGAAAGGGGAAAACAGAAAGGTAAAACCTTTGATAATTCCATCATACGCAGAATCTTTCTCTGTACATTCTCAGCATCTGCAGGTCGATTGGACTTTACATAAATCTAAAAAAAATAGAAAGAATATAAGTAGCTTGAACAAGAGAGAGGTAAAGCATCCAGACACATGGAATGCATATTTAGATTAAAGAGAGGCAAACATAAAAAATATGAGTACTGCAGTTGAAGTGAATACAAAGCAGTGGTAATTGGTATCATTATGATCAGAACGAATATGAAAAAGCATAGGCATACAATCGTGAGGCCAGGAAGCATTTTGAGCATGTATATGTTCATCACCTTGGAAAAACAATGAATTATAGCAGCAGCAAGACAATCATTTCAGCTCCGAATTATTTCCGGAAAAAAATTGTTGAAATTGTTGACTCTCGACTTTTTGACATTTCTAGAATACAAACATTTTCTTCCCAACTCAAATAATAAAGTGCTTCACAGGTGATGGACATGCATTGATCATTTTTCAGATGCACATTAAGTTTATATCAAGAAAACAGGTGTTATCGCACTGACAAATGCCTCTAGACCACTAAGAACCTCATTAGAATGATCAATTATTTCAAAGTTAGGAGCTAAGGGAGCTTGAATCCCACTCATAAGTGGGGGGAACCCTTCTGGGGCTAGGGGACAAGACCAATGCTAAAAGTTGGAAGAAAAATCTGCATACTGAATGAATGTGCAAGCTAATCTTGGTGTTCCGTAAATATGGTCACTAAACCAGGAAGATTCGGGGAACAACCATATAGTAATTTTTACTTGAGTTAAGAACTGGCTCCAAACCAATCTTCTAAGAGAACCTCTACTTCTCAAATCCATGATGTTATCTTCACCCAAGCCAGCCAACTCTGAACACCAAATATATCAGTTCATCTGAAATTTGAAGACGTAACTTGGGAAGATTAAGGAGGGAAAAGATACCACTTTTATCATTACTCACATGATACAATATGATCCTATTTATTCTTTTAAAATCAATACAATTTTAGCCAAACAAAATAAAATTATCCATTCCCATCAACATCATCTTATACTGCCCGCTATTTTTTTGCCCCCTTAGGGTTGGGTGGGGAAGTTTTATAATGGCAGCTCTCAAAGAAATACCAACCCTCAGATAACTTCCTCACATTTCAAACTGACCATTAATCAATACTACTAATAAAAGTGGCTTAAGTGAAAATTTTTTGATTTTATTATTTATCCTTCAATAATTCTATAATGTCTATTTTATCCTTTTTAAAGTGGATTAAGAGAAAAACTTTTGATTTTCTTATTTATCCTTCAAAAATTCTATAATGTCTACTTTATCATTTTTTGTGGAACTTTTTTATTTTTTTATTAGTTGCATTAATTCAACTAATAAATTCATTGATTGACTTTTGATTATCTTCTTTTTAAATAATATAAATTCGATCCAAATCTGATTTAAACAATGTAATTCGAATCCAATTCAATTATCCAATAAATTTTATTTTTTACAGTGCATATAAGAATCCGTTAAAATAGATATTCGTTCTGGTTCGAATAAGTTGATTGAAGACGATTTTAACATTTAAAGTATGGATTTCTATTCAATTTTATTAAATAATCACCAAATTACATCATATTTTTGTATATGTTTGTACATATGTAGTGCATATCCAAGTTTGCTAAAAAATAAATACTTGTATAGATCTAATAATCTATATACTACTTTTGAATGTCAATACTTGTCAAAAAAGACTTAATTAATAATACTATACTTAAAAATAAAAGACAATAAAAACCTATGGTAGTAAATTCTTATTAGTCCAAGAAATCAATAGTCATCCATCTATTAATCACTTACTAAAGTTTAACATTACAGTTTTTAAATGCAATGCAATTCAATTTTTTATTTTTTTTTAACATTATACAATGCAATTCATACAACCCAAAATACAAGAAAAATCTTGAATGTAACAGTTACCCCACATCAGCAATGCCACTTTGTGTAATCGTCCATGTGAAGAAAATTAGTTCAATTTATCTATTTTTTTTTTTTACAAAAGTTCAATAATAGGCGTGCAATACACGTGTGCACCAACTAGTATGTATAAATGTCCAACACGTAAACACAAACTTCAATTACAGTTCGAGTATGACATTTTAACTGCAGATCTGGGTTAATTCTTTTCCCTAGTTCACTTGTAAAGAGCTGGACTTGCACAAACAGCCACACTCTTGCTTGGCCGTACAAGAGATTCAATAATGCCCTAATTGCCATCACTGTATATGTGTTAATCAAATAATGCCCACAAACAAATCCATCCTTCACTAGATGCATGGTAAATTGAGGCTTAACCTGAGCAAGATACCGCAGTCTCCGAATGCATATCATAGATTCTCCAAGCCCACCTTGCTGCATGATCAGATAATGCACAGAATAAGAAGAAAGAAACTTACATATGTAACATTAAAATGTCTAAAAGCAGCATATGTTTTCAAAAACAAATTATGCACCTCAAGTATCCAAATAGAATCCTGAATGAGGGCTTCAGAATCCTTCTCTTTTCCCTGAAGATATAACACCTGTATGTTGCGTCAGATAGTTCATGTCAGTTGCACAACTAAAGCATGGACAAAGATAGAAACAAGAAAGAAAAATTAAGACCCACCTAGAGAAATGATCCAACTTTAAAAGGTTGGTTGACAACAACAAAAATAATGCCAATATTTGAAAATGTAAAGAAAGCTCTTTAACAACTTCCAGATACAATGAGTATAAACACGCTAAGATGTTCTAGAAAGGCCTGAACTGATAGAATTATCACAGTATAAATAGTCCTTGATCAACCAAAAGTAATTGAGAGACGTTCCAATAAGAGAAAATATGAAAAATAGTGAATCGCAAATGGTAAATCAACATTATGAACAACAATTTCACAAAAGATTGCGCTCTTCAGAATGATGATTTTGAGAGAGTTCGCCTGTTGCTTCTCTTTATGGATAAATTTATTCATTAATTTTTTTTTTAAAGAAATGGATAAATTTATTGAAATTAAGGTTACTACGTGCTTTTATATCTCTCCTGATTTCTCATTTTTTCCACCATCTTCCCGCAACATTTTTGTTTCCAAAACCACGGTAATAATGCTTCCAAGCAAAATTTTGATCCATGGTTTACCAATAAATTGGAGAAAGTTCTTCAGCGATTATGGAAGAAATATCCATCCCTGGAAGCACAACAAGATGATTAAACTTGTAGAATTACCATGCTTTATAGGTTTCTGCCAAATTCTAAAAAACTTACATTTATTTCCATAATGGAGGAATCACATACACCTGATCTGTATACTCATATGATTCCGTATCTTCATTTTATTTCTATAGTTGAGGAGTCATACATCAGATCTGTACACACACATAGTTAAGAGACATGAGACTACCTTGCCTTTACTTTAACATACGTAAACGAAATCTAATAATGTGAGTTTACCAGGATGAAATAGTAGAATGCAGCACATTGATGGCTTCATTATATACCTCAAATAAAGGCATGGAAAAATCAAACGAACATTGTTGTGGAAAATTAAAATAACAGAAAATCTACAGTACTACCGTTCCCAGATGAAACATTGTATCTGCATAGTCTGTGTGGCCCTCCCCCAGAACATGCCTTTTTATCTTCGTGAATAAAAAGTAATGTTAGATTACATGTCACAAAATTTACTAGGCAACAGCTATTAAAAAGAAGGATAGTAGGATGCCAAAAGTTAGATCGTACCTTTAGAGCACGCTGTCCAAAATATTGCGGAAAAAAAGCGACCACAAAAACAACAATATTATCAGGCCGCATAGAAAATATCAGCTTTTGCACATTGCATATGAAGATGGCCTAAATTTTTCAATAGGTAACTGTTTACCTGATAGCAATTACGAGCTTCTTCCAATTTCCGCTGTACAAGATAGAATTGACCTAGGTTGTGAAGGGCAGCCCCAACACTGCACAATAACAGCTAATAGGGGTCAGATATATAATTCCCACACTTAATTAATGGTGCTACAAGAAGAAGACAAGCAGTTGAATAATCATCGACTTCATTTGAAACGAATCACAAAAGTGAAGTCCGTTGTCTATTCTTGAATTGATCATGCCAGCAATATGCCAATATCCAGGCAATAGAAAGGAACCATATTCTGAGTGAAAAAATTGAGGAAAAAAAAGACACACACGGAGAGGCAGCCACAGCTTCCAAGTAATCAGCAATATAAATGCAACATAGATTAAATATCGTCATTAAGCAGTGTTCGAAAAATTTTCATCGTTGTATTTTTTCTTTGCTAACTAATAAAAAAGAATCCGCGAAATGCCCAAAAGAAAGGATTTGATACCCAACTTGACATATTTTGTACAGTCAAAACTTGAACAATTGTATATTATGGTTTAGTAAAATAAAAAAATAAAAAAAGGAAGAAGGAGAGAGCAAGGATCAAATTTTGTTTCGCTACACTGTTTTGGTCACCTAAGAAACGGATACATTTCGACTTATTTCGGAAACGTTTCAACTCATTTCGAAAACAAAATGAAAAATATAAAAAATTTAAGAATTATTTTTTCAAACATTGATTGAAATAAACCAAAGTATCTTGAAATACCATGAAACATGACAAAAAAATTGTGCAAATGTATTGAAATATTATAAAACATTTTGAAACATTATGAAACAACTCAAAATATTAGAATTTTAATTTCATCACTAATTCGTTTAGGTCTCTTTAGAAACGGAATCGTTTCGGACATTTCAACGTTTCGAAACGAAATTTTGATCCTTGGGAGAGAGAAAGAAAGAGATTATGAAGCAATATTGGGTGTAGGGTATGTATTGCCTATGCCCTATCACCTATTTATATTACATTGATATTGAAGACAATTAAATATCAAGAAAATAAAATATAATATGAAAGCAACATAATAGAAAACTAGAAAAATTTGAAAGTAACACTCTAACAATCCCTCTAAAGTTGTAGCATGGAGATAAAAAATGTCCAGCTTTAGAATAAAAGCTACGAAAGGTGAACTGCGGTAATGGTTTGGTAATATCACAGAATTAAACACCAGACTTTACAAACAGCATCGCAATATCTTGCATAAACAATAAGAATAATAAAACTGAACCACGGTCTAGGTAACGGCTTTAGACCATACAAGGACTTCTTTAATCAATGCATACCACAATTCTCCCGGTGAAAAACAAACTCAGGTGGTTACTCCATGTAAGCCTTTTAAGACACATTACCATGAAAAGGGACATTTTTAACATTTAACTGACAAAGCAAAAGTAGAAGCTGATGAAGAAGGAATTAACAATTTATGTGGTATTACTTGAGCATATCCCTTCCATGATAAAATGATCAACTCAGAGTCGGTGACCAAACAACATCGGACTCATCGATCACACTGAATTTAGGGGTAGAACAAGGTGACGGCAGAGGACAATCACAACAATACTGCGACAACAACATCGGCCCAAATAAACATAACCATCAACACTATAACGAACCATCAACAAAAACAAATTCAACCGCAACAATCAAACATAGGGAGAACCAGAGTTGATTCAGCCAAAAAGGAATCGATGCTGAAAACCACGAAACTAATACTGAATCAGACTTATAACTACAAAACTGACACTGAATCAAGCTGAAAACAGCTGAACCGACACTAAACTAGTCTAGAAATCATGAACTAGCACCAAACTGACCTAAAAACCATAGAACAAACACTAAATTGGACTGAAAACACTTAACTGATAGAACCACTAAACCTATAAGCTAAGGAAAAACCCACTAAATCAGAACTAAACCCTGAGCAGAGATGAAAATCACTAAACCAATATCAAATTGGGTCGAAAACCCCTAAACCGACATTAAATTGGACTTCAAACACTAATCTAGAACTAAATTGGAATGAAAACCACTAAACCAACACTCAATCATGCTAAAAACACTAAACTAGAATGAAAACCACTAAACCAACACCAAATTGAATAAAAAACCACTAAACCGACACCAAATTAGCTAATGGATTGGACTAATTGTCCATCCATCCTCTCTTATTGCACTACTTATTTTTTATCATTAATAAAACTTATGATATTTATTAAAAAAAAAAGGATGAAAACTACTAAAGTAGCATCAAATTGACACCGAAGACAGAAAGCACAAACCACAACAACTAATGGTGATTACAGCAAGCGATCAACAAAAAGACATCGATGACAGGAAAACTATAACTTAGAGTGAGTTCGGCAATGACAACAACTGTTGAACACAATGACGACTACAACTTTGATGTGTGCGGGAATGACCCTAGGCGAGTGAGGCCCTCGCACAGGCCCCCACTCACACAAGTATATTGCTCTGATAACAAGTTAAAACTTGAATACTTGTATATTAAGGATGAGGAAAAGAAAGAAAAATAGAGGAAGAAAGAGATAATAGGAAAATTGACATAATAGAAAAGTAACGTAATAGGAAAGTAACACTCTTACCATATTTACCAGAACGCTAGCCCGCCGACATATTTATTTGTATAAGAAAAAGCGAACTACATGTTTATGTACGCCAAAATAAAAAACACTGATTACACAAAACCTCAACAAGAAAATCTATAAAAAAAATGAAAAAGATTGTTTGAGCCAAAAATACATTGTACTAACTATCTATTCCTCCAATCTATTGATTGAAAACTTTGCTCTTCAACAATTCAAGTTCTCATTGCGGTAAACAACGCACCAAGCAAAGGCCAAGAGAAAAATCACTATACTTCCTAATTGTCTTTCTAACATAACTCGTATTCCAAAAAAAAAAAAAAAAATCACCAAACTCGTAGGCATAAACCCATACCAGTACACCTCACACAAAGCCAACAACACATGCCACAACTTTCTTGGCCATGCCTCCACATCAATTTTTTCCGACAAAGACTGGAGCACTTTCAAAAGTTCCTTCATGTTTGTTTGCCTTTGCATACGGATCTCTCATCTTTCTTCCTATATTACCTCTTTAATTTCACAGTCACATCATGCAAATAAGTTAATGAGTTAGACAAGGTTAGAAACATGGTTATGATATCACACATCCTCATAAATATGCATCCATCTTAAAACAATAAAGAGATGGACCTGCAAATAGATGCATGTGCCATTATGTGATATCCAAATCATCTTTCTCCATACACATATAAGCATATCAATCAACTTGCAACTAGTTTTTACATTGAGCATAGCCTACCAAGAAACAAGAAAGTGTACCGTATGTCATCCAATCCAAATGACTCCTCAAGTATATTAATGGCCTCCAAATATAATGGTTCCGCTTTATCAAACGCCTTTTTAACTCTATACAACTCTGCCTGCGATGAAGATAAAAGAAAACAATAAGTTCTGATAAAGTACTATATTTACAAAAAGATCAAGTAACCTGGATTTTGTATTCCCAAGAGATCAATTCTCCTTTCCTCAACGAGAATGGTGTTATCACTGGATATGGTTTCTGGGACAAATTCTCTTGCACCGATTCCTCACAACATGGCATCTCAAACATGCCAATGTCTTGATTATAAAGGTTCATTTCGTGTACATTCTAGGACCGAAATTATATAATTCATGATCCCAAAACTTCCAGCAAATATACATTGTTTAAAGGAAAGGTTTAGATAAAAATTACCAACAAAAACAAGGTGTTTCGGTACTTGTAAGGGCCAATGAAAACCCAATACAACTACATTATTTGTATCCAGGATTCATGCACTCAAATTTCCAAAAAAAAAACTTGGAAACAGAATCAACAAAATCTGGGAAGTCCACAAATATATCAAGATAAGTACAGCATGGAGAGCTTTGCAGGACCGGAGAATTTTGTTCCACATGATTATATTTCAGCAAATAGCATCCAACCCAAGTACCGAACAATTGATGCTGGAGTATCAAGTATATGAACTAATCTTGGGTGTAATCAATTTTTCGATTGGATAGCTCTTTTCACACCTTCCCTCATGTGTGACTTGGGCTAGCACGTGAGCTAAAATTGAAGACAAACAGACAAATAAACTTGATTTTAACTGAAAACGATAGAAAAACATACCAAAATTCAAATAGGTGAGAGGCTTGACCCACCAATCACCTACCATCCAGCTCTGATACTATGTTAGAGCCAAAACTAACTGGTGATGGGTAGAGTAGCTCCCCAACTATATGAACCAATCTTGGGTGTAATTTTTGATATGGGATAGCCCTTTCACAAAATGAATACTGATTCTATCATATTTCATCAAAAACTAGCAAAAACCAGAAATTTTCTTTGCCCCCTCTTGCTCATTTAAACAATCTAAAAAGAAAGCACCATGTGTACTTTTTACTAGAAGCTCCACCTAGGTGATATTTTTATTGTCCACTTTTCTGGACTATCCCTAAAAGATCATACAACTTCGAGGATTCTAGCATATCAATCTGACAGCTCTATTTCCTCAGTTGAAAGGACTTCTTCAAGGGGCAAAGAAAGACATCTAAAGAGAAGATTAGTTGTATATTCGACTTCAGATTCAGACTTGGATTTGTTAATCCGATTAGGATTAGCATAGATAGAATATGACCCATATCTAATCCGTTAACAGGCCTACTGCCCATATGAACAATCAGGATAATTGCAGCAACTCAATCATATCCCCAAATAAGCCTCAAACAAGGAGTTGATGTTCCAGGGCCAACACACTTGATCCTAGTAAAAACAAAAGAACTCTGTCAAAGAGAAAAATATGGGCTAGAGGATGAAAAAATGAGTAAAAATTTCATGACCCCTTTTGCACATCACTAAAATTTAGGGTTAATCATGTATCATGCTTCTCAACTAGAGCATCTCATTGGTGTTGTCCTTGTTAGTAGCTCCTAATGAATAGTAAGGCTTTTCAATAGCCAAATCATGTTAGCGTCCAGAAAGGGGGAAAATCCAATAAAATTCAGGTGAAAGTAGAACTAGGTGAAAATAGCCACTAGATGCCAAGCTCATGTATCTCAAAATACTGTGCAAATAAACCACTATTTTTCTAGCGCATGCATCTCTTAACACAAGTGGACACTGAGACAAATGCTATTAATAAGAAGAAGAGAACAATAAGAAGAAAAGAAGATAATGCTTTCCACACTCCTTCATTAAGCATCCTGCAGCAATGGAAGTTCCAAGAGGGAGAAGCTGCAGCATTGGAGATACCAGATTAAATTGGGAATTATATGAATTGGTACCTCATGGAGATAAACATTTTAAACAAGCAAGAAATGATTCTTCACCCATCACAAATTCTCGCCGAACCAAATCCTAGATCCATTGCAAAGATGAGCAGTTTTTTCTTCAGTATGCCACCAAAGAAATGACTGATGAGCTTTCCATGGAGAAAGTGAGATTAATCTAGAAGCCTCATTAAATCCCAAAGATCTGCTTGAAGAACATACTCTCTTGATCAACTTAAGTCAAAGATGGCTTTCCTCTTCTTGAATTCTTTACAATCAATTAGCTAAAAACACTATAATCCTAAGAGTTAAGAACCCACAACCTGCCTACAATTTTGGGGAACAATACATCTACAAAGAAATTAAGACAGGAATCAGAATTAGTTTGGAACTCATATCTTGCGAGCTGTAACAATATGACAGGTCATCCTCCAGTTAGTCTAAATAGAACAGTAGATATTTGGTGTCTCCTAATTTTGTGGGAATTCCTTTTCTTGATTAGGGTGGATTGGAGATCCCGATGCAAAATGTAACTTGAATGAATCGTTTTTCTTTTCTTTCCTTTTCCTTATTGATGGATTACTCATGCTTAATACGACAAGTTATCACTTATCCACAACAAAAATAGTGCCAATCCTTAATCATCATCTGATTCATACACAAGTCTATAATTATACACAACACATGCACAAACGTATCACCCTTAAACAAGGGCTCTTAGCTTCAAAACAACCAAGAAAATTTGATAAATTAATACTATTACTTCTTTGGAAGGTGCTTATATTTTTCCAGCTGCAATTACCATAATGTTTAAAGTACACTTTTGCAAACACAGATGAAGAATAAGAAGACTATAACTTCATTAACAACCTTTTTTACACAATTCAAAACAGCTCTGCAGAGGACCCACCAGATTGTTGTATGCAGATGCAATATGAGGATCCTTTTCACCAAACCCTTCTTTAGCTTCTTGTAACGCGGATAAAAAGAAGCATTCAGCTTCCTCCAGTTTTCCCTATAAGAAATAGAATGAAAATACAAGTTAAGGAAGAAATGAAACCCTAACTGCCACACAAATGGAAAAACAAAAAGAATAGCACAGATCTGAGCAGATAAATGCTTGCCTGCAAAAATAAATCTCTTCCATTATCTGTAAAAACTCTCCATTTTGATGTATGTAAATTTGATACCACAGACCCATCCTCAATTTTACGTAAGCCAGTTAGGCTAGCCTCACTTGCATCATTTTCATAACTTAATTTAACTGAAACATCTTCTGCTAATACAGGAATGGCACTCATCCCAATAATCACTGCTGCTGGAAAAAATTTAACATGTTCACAGAAAGATAAGTTTGTTGATAAGCTTTTTAATTAAGCTAGAAACTCAACAATGTTGCAACCCAAACGCTAGACACATGTACTGTAAAAAAGGGCTACATAAACACCATTTAAAATATGCTATTAATGGACAAGTGAATGGCTTCAGTGTTTCTACGTAAATAAGAACATTGCTTTTTTTATAAGCATAACAAAGTCTCCTGGAAATGATAACAGTGTGTGCAAATAATTAAAAAACATACCTAAATCAAGATATATATATATATATATATAGATAGGAGAATATAAAAATACAACGCTGTAACATAAACCAGATATAGCCTCATCAAGGCAAACTGACCAACACTATACCTTTAAAGCTCAGCAATCTTTTCAAGTGACAAATAACAAAAAGACTAACATCCGCTTACCCCAAATCCCAATCACCCAACTCAAAAATAACTTTTGCAATAGCGCGATTTCGTCCATTTGTAGTGGACTCTGCTTTTGCCTAACATTCATTCCATTGGGCAAACATAGCCTAGACCCATAAAAACTTTCAAACAAGGATCAAAATTTTATATCGGTGCATTGTTTCGCTCACCAAGGAAACGGAAACGTTTCGAAAACATTTCGACCTATTTCGAAAATAGAATTAAAACGAATAAAAAATTTGAGAATTATTTTTCTAAAATATTGGTCGAAATATACTAAAGCATCTTGAAACCTCGAAACATTCTGAAACAATTGTATAAATGTGTCAAAACATTATGAAACATCTCGAAATATTAGAATTTCGATTTCATGATTGATTTGTTTCGGTTTCCTTAGAAACAGAAACATTTCAGCTGTTTTGAAACAAAATTTTAATCTTTGCTTTCAAAGGCACACAATGAATATTCAAGTACTAGTCAAAACAGAAAAAGGACCGACGAAGATCCTGTACTTGGTCAATGTACATCAATAATGGAATCAGACCCACGTAGTGGTCATCAATTTAAGCACCAGCAGATGCACAAGAAGGGTCTAGAAAACCTAGATTCCTAGAAAAAAAACTCATATGGAACCTTCAAATTGATTTGGGTGTTACCTGGGTTGGCTACCAGTCTCTTAGACGTTCTAAGGGTCAAAATATGATCTTATAGTTGCTTTGTAAATTCCTGACTTATTCAATTTATTTTATTGGAGTCTAAGAGTCAGGATGAACTTACACCCGGTAGGATCAAGCGCAAAATGGGATCAAGTTTACACCCTACATATCATTGCATGGGACTCATATTTTATTAATCCGACCATTGCATTAGCTTTAGATATTTGTCATAGGTGCAAAATTAATCTCAGCTAGAGGCCGATAGCTACCGCATTAAAGAAAAGGTTAAACAAAAAATTATCAACTCATCTGCAACCCCACCCAACCCCTCCCAAAAAAAATAGAAAAAATAGGAAAACTTACTCAGAGTTTCTTAGTCTCTCAACCCAGTAACTATGGACAAGGACCAAGACTTGTATCCATATTTCCAACAAGGTCGAATTCATCCACCATCACCTCTCCTAGAATCAACAGCTCTTCTATTGGTTAAACAATGAACCCAACATCACTCAAACGCATGGAGCAGAAAAATGAGATATCTCAACGCCCCATCACCATGATTTTAGGGGAAAAAAATAATAATAAGACAAACGAGATAAAAACTATTTGCCGAAGGCCCTTTCAATTCAAAATAAAAGGGAAACAAACTTTAGGAATTCAAGAGTCTGTCTTCTCCGCATCAAGTCCCTAAAACCCATCTCTTTGGAACTGACACAATAATTAAAGCATTTAAGCTTTTATAAAACTCTAAAGCATAAAACTTGAGCCTGATGAGCCTAGGAAGTAAATCTCAAGCTTGCTTTAGGCGCTACTAGAATGATACTATATAGTATTTCTTGTATTTAATATATCGAGTCAGGTGACCAAAAATAGCTACATCTAATTCAAAAACATACATATATGGTATGTAAATCCATCAATAGGTTGAAATGCAACAAAATAAGATATAATGTATATAATAAGTTCAACATAATTGGGTTATATTCCAAAATGTTATCCTTGCTAAAAAATCAGATATTAATTTTCACCCACCCTTTCAATTTACTAACATAGATCAATATCGTAAGTCATGTACAATGAAAGAATTGGCCAGGGCTTCCAAACAAGTGGTAACCCAGTCCACTCCACACCACACCTTAGCCAAAAAATCTAGAAACTCGTGTACTTACACTTTTGTAACAGCTGAAATGATGCTCCAGAGTGAGTTTGATCTCCTTCATCAACTCCCCCCCCCCCCCCAAAAAAAAAAAAAAAAACAAAGCAGGGTAAACCCCTGAGCAATCCATACTTCGGAGAGACCATAAGCTTCTCATTTGGACATGAAAACTTGTTCATGAGGTTGGATAAGTACAATGCTGATGATCCACATGATATGGCCAGGTTTATCATTGTTAGTGAGCATATCAGTGAGGGGTACTAGGTTCATAAGAGTATAAACCCTATACCTACTTATATATTGTTCTATGAGGAATTGAGACTTACTGTTTTTTGCCCTGTTCTCTATCTGTACAAATTTTCTGTATGCTAAAATCATGACACCAGTGAGGGGTACTAGGGTCATATCGTATAAACCCTATACCTACTTATATGTTGTTCTATGAGGAATTGAGACTTACTGTTTTTTGCCCTGTTCTCTCTCTCTCTCTCTCTCTGTACAAATATTCTGTATGCTAAAATCATGACACCAACTTTTCAGCTTGGCTTGCTGCAATGAAGTAAAGAAGAAGGCAGCATTTTGTACAAGCCAGCTTTTTGGCTGCAAAATATCATCTCAATTGCGGAAAATATAGAAAACCCTCGTCTAACTTCTAGTCCTCTCAAACCTCATAAACACTTCTCTTCAACAATGTAATGTATGTCACTACAGAAAAATAGTACATTGGAGATACAACTAAAAACTGGTCAAACCCATTAATTTTCCTCCCTGCTGCTATGTCAAACCAAGATACCTTGGAATTCCAAATCACCTAGTCCTCAATAAGTTAAACTTTCACTTAAAAATTTTGACTTCTTTTGACTTTTGCTATCCAAAGAAGAAGAAGAAAGTTAACCATTGACATTCCTCACAAGACATAACTAGAAGGCATGCCATTTCTATTCAGGAAATGCTTGAAAACAATTTTGTTCAATATTCAAACGTTTTAATGGATAAACACTGTCAAGGTTTTGCATATATAGCCCTTACTCTCCCATAGTCTGCACAGGAGTGACAAAAAGAAGGTATTCTCAGACATGACTCTACTTTTGAAGGTAAGAAAAGAAGGGGGGGAACGAAAAAAAAACATATTTTCTTACAGGAAACGAAAAATTACAAGACCTTAGGCTATATCAGAGAAAGTGAAAGAGAAAGCATTGCCAGAGAAGCCATCCCCACATAACTCCAGCATAAGAAGTTAAATTCGTAATAGAGAGTATAGAGCATCTCCAAGAGAAATTGTAACAGCATTATTTTATTAAAAAACTCGCAGGTATACATTCAGCACGAAGAAAATTGGTTTTAGTTTAATTTGTCTTTTTTTTTTGTTTGGAATGAAAACAAATTATACCAGCTTGAGCAGGTTGGAAATTCTACACGCTAGCATTCCTATGTTGCCTCCTCTGAGCACCGGATTAACAAATCACAAACTCAATCCATCACCAAAACCACGATTATCATAAACGGAATCTAACTATCAAAAAACTCAATCAGGCTCAGCATACCAGCTTGTCCAGATAGTAAAATCCATTGAAAAGCATCCCTACATCGCCTACTCCCAGTATCGCCCCCAGAATAAGATTGACTCAGAAATATTGTTTTGCCTGTAACATCAAATAGGCAGCTAAAAAAAATGAGGCATTGAACAAAACCACAAAAAGATGTAGGAATTTTAATCAGTTCCATTATCAAGAAACATTTTTAATCAAAGTTTGATTGTGCCTATTCAACAATTTTTTTGTCATTATCATATTTATTCAAAACAAAAATGTTAATTTCAGTGCAAAAATACTGAATTACGAAACCAGGTTTGTCCCAACAACTACCATTGTGAATTTAAAACAGACTCACTTGCGGCCCCTTCATGGGGGTAATCCATATCCAAGTGAATAAAATGGTTGAAATGTTCGAAATTTCATTCTAAAGGATTTAACGTATTTCCCATTAACACATGTCTAAAGACGCCAAATTGTGTGTTCGTTAATATTCATTTATTGCGAATTCAATACCAAATGGCATGGAATCCAACCAATCTGGATTTACAGAGATTCAATTCCTGCTCCATTCTCACTATTAGTTAAAACCCAATCACATAACACGAATGCTATCTTCCTTCCCTTAAATTCCGCGAATTTTTAGTATTTTTTTCGGTGCAAAAATCCGCCAATCAATCGGAGCAGAAATGCCCCGAATTCAGTACAATGCAGTAAAAAGGCTATGCAATTGAGCAGTGAAACTACCGGAATTGGGCAGAGAATTGGTAGTTCTTCCGCATGAAGTAGCAGTGACTGTTTGAGACGAATAACGGAGTCTCCTTTGCAAAGTAGATACTGCTCGTCGGAGATACATTATGGCTCTTGAGAAAGAGAATCTAATGTAGAAAACGAAAGAAAGCGCTTCGCAGGATAGTGATAATGTTGATTTTTATTCCCTCTTCTAAAACCCTAAACCCTCCGTCGCAGTATGGGGTTTGATGATCGGTGTCTTCTCGCCACGCAATGTACCGTGAGTGGATGCTATTTACACTTTAGGCCCCGATCTATTTTAAAAGTAACACTTTGCCACAAACTAATCAACTTTGCTCGCATGATACACTGTTTCTAGTTACAGTAATGCTATCCTAACAAAAATTATGGATCACATAAAAAGCTCAAATGACATGGTAGTTACTAATATGGCAAGATCTGACATGACAGTTAATCTTGTCATATCAACAATTGTCATATTATTTGGACTATTTATTTAGTCCCTAATTTTGGTTAACATAACATTGTTGTTCTACTTTTTTGTCCTATTTTGTCGGAGTAATATTTATGGGATCTAAAAAATTGATTAATTTGTTGATCTAGTAATAGAGTCTCAATTAAGAAGTGCAAGAGTTACAACCCAAGTACCAACAATCGTCGGTGACATCATGTAACATGGATTATGTGGTGTCACCGTTACATTTAATATTTTCTTTATTTTTTTAACCTACTTCAAATTTAAATATTTAAATTATTTAAAATTTAAAAATGAAAATCATGTTAATACATTAATATATATATATATATGTGTGTGTGTGTGTGTGTGTGTGTGTAAGTGTCAATTAATGTTAAGGTTAAGGAGAATTTGGTGGCATGGTGATTATTGGAAAACACAACAAATAATATCGCACGGGATTCTCTTTGATAAAATATGTTAAGATCATCTAAATTATGTGAGAACAATACAGAAATACAAAATAGCACAACGAACTCAATTAAAGATTTAGATGCAACTTTCTGTCGACTATATCTCACGGCAATGGTAGAACTACTAGAATCATAAATAAAATTCCAAAAGATATTACATTAATAATCAAAGTTTCGAATACTATCAACTGAGCTTAGCTAAACCATCCCTTTCCTCATTTCTAAGAACACTCCTCAAACATGGTGGGAGGTCAGTTACCCAATGACGGGGGAGGTTGCCTCTTCTAGACAAGGCTGCTAGTGTGTAAGCAAGCTTGTTCTAACTCTTGATTGCCTAGAACTTGATCAGAGGGATCTGTTGTACATAACACCAAATGTCTTGTTGTATTGATGTTATATCCCTTAATGTAGCGTCAGGGCCCTTGCATAAACGTGTCAATTGTTATGTTGTGCATCACACTGCTTATCCTTACTAGTAATTATTTCAATCAGCACACATTGTAGCACATGGTAGGGTGATGATAGTCATATGTGGAGCCTGATTCTCCGTAAATGCAATGGGTTTTTCTATTTTGATTTGCTCTTTTATAATGATTGCACGTGTTATGTTGTATATGTTTTACTCACATAAATGCTAAAAACACTGTCACTACACGAATTCAGCACAACATGAATTTCCGACTACCTTTCATCCCCTCACTCATTGCTTCATTGGATTTGTTAGGTGGGAATGGTGGCACAAGACTTCTCTCTTGGCCAACTGTTTGAATGTGTGTTCAATGGGCAACGTATAAAGGAAAAGGAAGAGAAATGTCTGATTGGAATGAAGAAGAAAAGTCTAAAAACATCACTTTATTACATCAAAGAATCAGAGGTACTATTGGAATTTCAAATATATTTTCCTACCATATTCTTTTTCGGTGTCGGAAAGATAACTCTTCAAGAGTAGAGAAATCTGGTCTCATTTTAAAAATATCAAAAGATATTCGCCTGATTTCAAAATATCTCAAGGAGGTAACCATGCAATTACTTTATATTTTATCTCATTCAAATATTAAAAGTCAATTATCCAAATATTTTTACTATAAATATCGAATAAAGAAAATTAATACAGGCTCAAAAATAATGACCAAAAGTAATTTAACATGTTTGAATGAAAACCTCCATATAACAATTATTGACAAGACTTACAGAAAAAAATAATCAAAAAAGAGAGCATATGTTTGAACAACTCAATTTGAAAAAAAAAAAAATACTCTCCTTTAAGAAAAAATGGTTCAACCCAAGTACCAACAATCGGACATTTTATTTATGCAAAACATGTGCAAAGAAAAATAATATGTTTACCCATAAGAGCAACTCCAAGGGGCTAAGTAAAAGGAGGTTTTTGGCTATTTTAGATAGTCAGTTCATAAATGTTGGCTCCAACGGGTTAGGTATCCCACTAGGTATTTTCCATAACCCGATATTTGCTTACTACATCTGGCAACCTCCCCGGCTAGCTACTTCATCAACAAATGTCATTTTTTGCGCCAAAATCCTCACTCCACATAAGCTCCATCATCGCTAAAATCCTCACACTCTTCTCTGCTAAAAAGCACTCTTTCTCTCTCTTGCAGTTAGTGGGTATCTCTTTATTCAGGCTAACAATCCGCATCGAACCCTTTTGATCCCATTTTCTGGAGCTCAAATCAAAGGTGAGTTTATGTTTTTTTGATTCATTAGAAGTTTTTTTTTGTTTTTTGGTCGGATGATTCATCAGAAGGTTGTATCACCATGTTTGCATTTGGGTTCCTATGTATTGATCTGTATGGTCTCTCTCTCTCTCTCTCTCTCTCTCTCTCTCTCTCTCTCAGAATGGGGGAAGACGATGAGTTGATTAAAATCCAGTAACCCCCCAAAAAAAAATCCAGTAAAACTCCTCCAAAAATCCAACAAAACCCTTAAAAAAATTCAAAAATCCATCAAAAAACTCCAAGTATTTTATGATAGTTACTCTTGTAGCCCATCTTTTATGACAGTTACTCTTGTATCTCATAATTGATTAAATTTATACAATGTTTAGTTGAATTGCTATTTTTTGAATTTTATTATTGAAAGTTAGTTGAAGTGGTTAGCTAAAATAGATAGCGTTATTGGAGTGAATTTGAAAAAGTAATTAGCTAAAATAGATAATACAATATTTAAATATATTTTGAGTAGCTATTTTAGATAGCATTGTTAGAATTCCTCTAAGAATGTGTTAATGTTGTTTCATTACTTCTTGAGAGGCAACACTCGTTGCCTTCACCATAGGCATCAATATGTTCTCTATACCTCAGCCCAAGCTTTTCAATATTCTTCTTGATGATCTCAAAGATTTTCTTGATGGGAAGAGATTTGACATGGTAAATTGTCCCTTACATGAAAGATGCTAGTTGCAACTAATTCAATGAGAGGATTAATCTTGTTTGTCTTTGCATGTAATTTTTTTTTTGTTTTATTTTGGGAGGGGGAAGACACTTGTAATGACATGAGACTCAGATCCATTTGGCTCATGTGGGTGCATAATGCCATTCCACTAGACAGTCTCCTTTGTGTGAAACCTTGACATGCATTGTAAGAATTAATGTGGCTCATTTAATTTAACACGTGATTTTACTGATTATTATCAGATAATTAATTTGGATTAGATGATGATAAGGTTACCAATGTTAATCTAACCGGTATAACTAATGATTTCTAATTGGTCAATGAGAAGAAGTGGTTTCTTGATATCCTACTTTGATGGGAAGTAGAGTTTATGTTGAACTAGGGAATCGGTTCTCTCTCCAACTATAAATATGCACATGCCCCATCGAGTTGTGTATCATAAAAATAAAGGTCAGGAGAGAGAAATCGATTTTCGGGCTACACCAAAGAATGGTTCAATTCTTGATCAAGTAATTCAAGATTTGCAATAATGGCTCTAGGTATGTTGATTATGATGTTTTTAATTCTACATTATGATTATTATGAGTATGTGAAAATCTTGATTGTTCTAAATCTTGGAATTAGGGTTTGATTGATTTCTTTGATCAAACAAAGTTTTTATGTGGTATTAGTGTGTGAGTTAAAAACTCTCATGATTTTTCTTTAAAAAAAATAATAATAATTAATGAGCCCGAATTTGACTAGGTCAGGCCCAATAAAAATAAACTAAGAAAGCCCAAAGAAGAGTCCAACTGAACTTGGGTCGACCCATCTGAAGGAAGTCCAAAGCACCAAAGGGACATAAAGAGGAAAATGCCTAAGGGAGTCAAGGGGCCAACGCCCAAGGATCCCCAAAGAGGGCGCCGCCCAAGGGTCCCAATTGGGCGCCGCCCATGCTGGCTCTCTCCTCTCCTTCGACCTTCACTTTCTCTTGCTCCTCTTCACCTTGCTACTCCAATTCGAGTCCAAGCCAAGCCTACTCAAGACAAGTCCAATTCCAAGACGAGGGTCAAGCTCAATCCAACTAATGTTCTCCTTCGGATGAATAGGAGCACGAGGGAAGATAATATGGAGATTGACATAGAAAATCTCCTACCATAACAATACTTGCCAAAACAATAGAATTTTTCTCCCTCACGTCACCGCATCTGCTACCTTACCCTAGTTATATAATGTAAGCCCTCTCAACATTGAGGGCAAGAGCCTCCAAAACCTCTACACCCACTCCTATACACACTGTTCTCTCTTATTCTCTCTCAAAAGCACTTTAACTCTCCGGAGACCATGATTCATCAATAAAAAACACTAGGCCACCGCTGCCGTTCCCGAGAGTGGAGTAGGTCACTCGAATCGAACCACTATAAATTCCTGGGTTGATCTATTATTTACTGTTTTACTCTTAATTGTCATTGATTGCTTGTTTATCACTCATTAATTGCACCCTTACACATACTTGACTATTGATCTTGCACGAAGACAATTTTGTGGATCATCAGTTTGGCGCCGTCTGTGGGTACGACTAGTTTTTCTACTCTTCCAATCCATGGCAATCACTACCAGATCGATGAGTCAACAACCGGGAGACAACAACCCAGCTCATCAGGAGGAGGCTCTGCCTCCCCTCGCACCGTCTAAACCATCTACTACTACGACTCCCGCCAGGCAACAACAATAGCTCCTCCAAACCATGCAGTTGTTGGTGAACCAAAACAAGCAGATCATCCAGCTGATGTTTGCCCAAAGGAGTGTCACCCCTCTCCTTGTAGGAGGAGACCCACTCCCTCCAATAGGAGAGGAGTAGCAACCCCTCCCTTTAGGGTGTCAAGCAACCCTCATCATGGGAGCCCTTGCCAGAATGCCCCAAGGCCATACCAAGGTGCCTCTCGCCCAACAGTCCCTCCTCAGCGCGTAGGGAACTTTTCATGTACCCCCTCTGCATGTACCTGTCCAAGAGAACGAAGACAGAGGAAGCCAATATGGAGACCATACAAGCCTGTACCACCACCCAACGGAGGATGTCCTTAACCAGTAGGACAAGAAGATCAGAGAGGTACAAAACCAACTCGGCGATGCCCTCAACGCCATCAAGGCACAGACGCCTGAAACTGTGGACTACTTGATAAGGCGCACTGATACCCTTTTCATTGCTAATATCGTTAACTTACCCTACTCTCGAAGTTCAAGATGCCCACCATCGAGATCTTCGATGGTACCAAGGACCCCCTAGACCACCTGGATACCTACAAATCCCTCATGCAACTCCATAATGTGCTTGAGGAGATAATGTGTAGAGTCTTCCTTACCACCTTGAAGGGGTCTGCTCCCCAGTGGTTCTCCAAGCTTAGGCCCTCCTCCAACCGCTTCTTCGCAGCGCTCAACAGGTCTCTCGTCTCCCACTTCATTGGGGGACGCCGACATCACAAACCAGTGACCCACCTGCTTACAATCAAGCAGGATAGGAATGAAAGCCTCAGAGACTACCTTGCCCGCTTTAATAAGGAAATCCTCCAAATGGAGGAGCCAAATGATAAGGTGGCTTTGATTGCCTTTATTGTCGGTCTTCGCACCTCCAGTTTCATGTTCTCCGTCCTTAAGAAGCCGCCCTCCAGTATACCCGAGCTGCTGTCAAGGGCACATAAGTACATAAACGCTGAGGATGTCACCAAGGCCAGACGAGGTGAGTCCTCCTACTGGGGTGAGAAGAGAAAGGATACTCGTGAAGACATAGGAGAAGTAGAGAACAAAAGGAATAGGATAGAGAGAGTCTCTGTCAAGGACCGCCTTGGTCCCCCACCTCTGAGAGAGCGACAAGCCTTCACGCCACTCAATGCTTTCGTGGAGCATATCTTGTTTCAAATACAAGATGATCCTACAGTACGCTGGCCAGAGAAGATGAAGACCGCCCCGAATCGAAGGAGCCTGAACAAGTACTACCGCTTCCACCGCGACCATGGCCACGACACGGACGACTATTTTGATCTTAAAAGGCAGATCGAGGAGCTCATACAACGTGGCCAGTTGTGGCAATACATTGCTGGCAGAGGGCAAGCCCCGCCACCTGGCCAGGACCACGGCGACAGAGAATGCTAGCAGCCCCTCGGAGAAATTTAGACAATCTCCTGAGGGCTAAGAGGAGGAGACGACTCAAACTCCACCAGGAAAGTCTTGGCCCACCTATGGGAAACCGAGCACCTGAAATTTTATCTATCCTTTATTGTTTCAGTTAATTTATTTTGTTATTTGTTATTATTTTATGAAATAAAACTTTGTGAAGATTATTGTGCCCGAATTGTCTTCCTAAAATTTACAGATAGCTTACAAAAGTCAGAACATGACCTAACAACAAGGAAGATAAAAGGACGAAAGGTGCCATCATCAGGCACCCAGACGAGGGGTCTCGCCCTCTCCACCTTGGGCGCCCCTATGATGTTGCCCAGATGAGGGGTCTCGCCCTCTCCACCTTGGGCACCGCTCAGACGAGGGGTCTTGCCTTCTCTATCTTGGGCACCTCCCATGATGCCTTCCAGACGAGGGGTGTCGCCCTCTCCACCTTGGGTGCCCATATGATGTCGCCCAGATGAGGGGTCTCGCCCTCTCTACCTTGAGCACCTCCTATGATGCCTTACAGACGAGGGATCTCACCCTCTCCACCTTGGGCGCCTCCCATACTTGGACTATGACTCTGTTCTTGCGCAAGTCACCAAGTAAGCCTCTGCCATGGCAGCCACTTCCCGAGACTATATGTAGCTCGGCCTATGACTCTGCTCTCGCTCAAGTCACCTAGTAAACCTCTGTCATGGCAGCCACTTTTCGAGACTGTACGTAGCTCGGCCTATGACTCTGCTCTCACGCAAGTCACTTAGTAAGCCTCTGCCACGACAGCCACTTCCCGAGATTATACGTAGCTTGGCCTATGACTCTGCTCTCGCGCAAGTCACCTAGTAAGCCTCTACCATTGCAGCCACCTCCCGAGACTATACGTAGATCGGCCTATGACTCTACTCTCGCGCAAGTCACCTACTAAATCTTTGCCTACGCAAGTCACCCATCTGCCACGACAGCCAGACTATACGTAGCTCGGCCTCTATGACTCTACCCTTGTGCAAGTCCATCTCCCGAGACTATATGTAGCTCGGCCTCTATGACTCTACTCTTGTGCAAGTCTCTGCCATGGTAGCCGTCTCCCGAGACTATACGTAGCTCGACCTCAGCTCATGCGGCCCTCTCACGGGACATCCACAGCTCTGACGTTGCTCTCATACAAATAACCTACCCCTCTCTCCAGGTAATCATGTTAGATATTTTAATGTTGAGATAACATTATTTTTGTCAGACACACTATTGAAGCTCGGATCGTCTGCAACGGAGCTACTACTAGAAGCAAGGTGAAGCCACAGTCCCCGTAAAAACTACACTGGAGCCTCAACTCCTACAACCGTACAAGGACTAATTCTGATACACATAGAAGCCTCAATCTGGGAAGGAGTGGGGGCACCACGGATCCTACTCCTAGGAAACAACCTGGTCATCGGACCTTAGCCGAAAAACACTGGGGGCATCAAACCTCACCCTCTTGGGAGGAGCAGAAGACACTACACTAAAAGCACAAGAGTCTCCACCATCGCTCTATCAACAGAGCGCCTATAATTAAAGACAAAGTCAATTAGTGACCAAGCATTAGAGAGGCATCGCCCATAGCAAGACTCAAGGCGTCCCCCAAATACAACAGTGCCCAAGGCCTCCTGGTGTCTCCCAATTCGCCTGACCAGCCTCCTAGCATCACTTGAAGCACAATCCCAATCTCCTCCTGGCGTCGCTCAAGTTATCAAATAGCCCTGGCGCAGCCCAGCGCCTGGCGCCCAAGTAGCCAAAGGAAAAAAAAAAGAGAAAAGAGATAGGGGAGAAGGTCAGCGCCCAACCTAGACCAAGAAAGAAGAAAGAAAGAAAAAAAAGGAGAAGAAGCAATGCTGGCGCCCAGCAGACCAAAGGAAGGAAAAAAAAAAAAGAAAGGGAGGCCCATGAAAAGGAGGCGACGCCCAAGCCACAAAAAAAAAAAAAAAGATGAAAGGAAGGAAGTCCACGCCCAAGCAAACCAAGAGAAAAAAAAAGGAAGAAAAGTCAACAAAAATGGGCGGCACCCAACCAGCCCAAGAAAGGAAACGAAAAAAAAAAAGAAAAAGAAAAGGAAGAGAGTCAGTAAAAAAAAAATATGACTCACCCGAATGAAACAAAGCACATGCCCACAACCCATTTCTCTTGAAAAAGTCAGAGGCTCGGGGCATGGGGGCAAATGATGAGCCTGAATTTGACTGGGTCACGCGTAATAAAAATAAACCAAAAAAGGCCAAAGAAGAGTCCAACTGAACTTGAGTCAACCCATCTGAAGGGAGTCCAAAGCACCAAAGGGACATTAAGAGGGCAATGCCTAAGGGAGTCAAGGGGTCAACGCCCAAGGATCCCCAAAGGGGGCGTCGCCCAGGGGTCCCAATTGGGCACCGCCCATGCTGGCTCTCTCCTCTCCTTCGACCACCGTTTTCTCTTGTTCCTCTTCACCTTGATACTCCAATCCGAGTCCAAGCCAAGCCTACTCAAGACAAGTCCAAGTCCAAGACGAGGGTCAAGTTCAATCCAACTAATGTTCTCCTCCGGATGAATAGGAGCACGAGGGAAGATAATATGGAGATTGACATAGAAAATCTCCTACCATAACAATACTTGTCAAAGCAATAGAATTCTTCTCCCTCACGTCACCACCTCTGCTACCTTACCCTAGCTATATAATGTAAGCCCTCTCAACATTGAGGGCAAGGGCCTCTAAAACCTCTACACCCACTACTATACACACTGCTTTCTCTTATTCTCTCTCAAAAGCACTGTAACTCTCCGGAGACCATGATTCATCAATAAAGAACATCAGGCCACTGTTGCCATTCCCGAGAATGGAGTAGGTCACCCGGACTGAACCACTATAAATCCTTGTGTTGATCTATTATTTACTGTTTTACTCTTAATTGTCCTTGATTGCTTGTTTGTCACTCATTAATTGTACCCTTACACATACTTGACTATTGATCTTACACGAAGACTATTTTGTGCATCATCAATAATAATAATAATAATTATTATTTTTATTATTATTATTCAACTTCTTAGATTTCATAACTAAATGGTTGATGTCATTATCAGAGCAAAGACAAATCACATGTTGCGTTTCATATTGGTCCATGTCGTGAACATGAATGGCTTTGCAATTCTTGCTTTACATTAGTATGATTACTGTTGCCTATATTTATTGTAGATCATGAAAGTTCTATATTTTAATTGTATTATGTGTCATTCAATTCTTGAATTGAATAAACTGGTGTTTGCCATAACTGTCAATGGTGCAACATCATAAAATACTTAATCAACATGCAATTTCATGCATATTGTTATGCCCATTAATCATTCTCTTTTCGTGTAGTCATTGTGGCCAATATAAAAGTACTTTTGGCCACATGACATATAGATTGAAAGTTCACATATGTACTGATGACCTGATAGTAATGAGTTTCAATTTAAATCATCTATTAGTGACTTAGCACGAATGAATAGAATTTGATGTGATTATATTTTTAGCATGACTATTATTATCTATAATGTCGAATGCTAAAGATATGTCGGTTAGATTGATGTCATACTATGCAATACTCCAGAATGGGATTTAGGTTATTTATGCTTCTATTTAGTCTCATGAATGATCTTGTCTCTCATTGATTTGTTATTTATATTATGCTATAGTTTGGTAGCTGCCAAAGTGGCCCAACTAGAATAACTTATAGATATTAAATTATATTATTGATATTTAATATCTATTATTGAGATATTAAAATAATAATTTATACAATGTCATTTTATTTTATTTGACATCTATATTATGATATAGTTCGGTAGTCACCAAAGTGATCCAACTAGAATAACTTATAGATATCAGATCACATAATTAATTTTAATATCCATTATCTTGTGATATTAAAATAATTGTTTGTGCAACGTCATTATTTTGATTCAATGTTTATATTATGATAAAGTTTGGTAGCTGCTAAAGTGGCTCAATTAGAATGACTAATAGGTATTAAATCATATAATTGATATTTAATTCCCATTATCTAGGTATTAAAAATAATGACTTGCAAATCGCAGTTTTTTGATCATTTAGATATTAGGAATCGGCCCAAAAGTGCACCACCTTTCAAATGATTAATCAACTGGAATAGGATGATTGGTGTATATTCATAATGGGTGTGGAATAGATGCTCAAAGGTGATGGACCTACCTAATTATGAATATATTATCAATTAGTCCTATTAGGTGAGAGCAAATTATCATAATGGTTAATGTATTAGTATATCATGATTACTACCCTAAGGAGAGTCACTATATTACTACTTATTGCTTCTTAGAATATGTATTTATTGTAACTCATGGTTAAACTTATAGATGACTCAAAACATTAATGTAGTGAGCATTTACCTTATTTTATTGTTAGTTCATGTATTGTTACATTCGCATAATTTGTCTAGTTCGATACTTAATGGAATGAGTATTTTCATATTGATGTGAACAAATTCAATTTCACTTATGTATTTTGACTACTTGTCTGATACTTAACTGCTATTACTGAATCAAATAGTTCTAATGAAAAGGCTTTACATAAAGCCTATAATAAATCGAACCGACTATGCATTATGATTGTGCAAATGATTATGATGTATAACGTTAAGTTAGTTGTTCCTCAAATTGATGATACTTATGAATTTTATATAGTCATGTAAGAATGTTATTGAACTATTGATTAGTCTCTTATTGGACAATGATGGTTGAACTTACCATTATGAAATTTGATAGTACATGTGAGATACATAAATATATCCTCATAATTTTAGTTGATGGTTTTAAGGATAGACGAGTTCTTTTATGTAATTTAATTTGAATTCTTTGTTCCTTGATATGAACCTATATTGATGATATGTAGCATGCTAATGTATATCTATTATGTATGTTCAAGAAGAAACAAGACTTAAGAACTTAAAGCACTATTCTAAGACCAAGAGCCTACTTAGCTACTTAGGCTCATAAGCTAAATAAATAATATGTGTCAATTATGTAAAAGTTGAGATATTTTTAAAATGATTGATATAAACGAAGGGCATGATTCGAAAGAAAAGATAAGCATTAAAGTTTTTGTATGTTTCGAATCAAACCTTAAAGAAGAATAGTCTAGTAGCACATTATGGACTGACTTGAATTGGCTACAACAAATGCTTCAAATCCGATGTTAAGGATTTCTCATAACTCAAAATGTTAAATTATAAATTGATATTTATGGATAATCAAGTCAAAGCCCAATTTAAGATGGTTGAGACTTTTTGTTTGTTTCTAGATATCAATCATAATTTATATAATAATTTATGTTCCTAGTATTTTGAAGTTTGATTTTCTTATTTAAACTTGATGATGATTATTAACCTTTTCAAATATGATAATAAAGTGTTAGTTTGTTTAAGAATACCTTTTTAGCATTTTGGTATTTTTCATAATAGTTTGTATAAATTAAAGTCTGATGACCTATTTCTGAGTCTCTTCTAACCCTACATCATAATGTTTAGAACCTACTGTAGTTCGATAAATGAAAAATTATTTATGTTGTGACATAAATGACTATATCACATAAATAGAAAAAAAGGTTGAAGAAACCAATCAAATATGATATTGTTTTCAATCTAGAATTTTATTGATTTGGTGTGTGTAAATTCTATTAAGGAAAAATGAATCAAACACACCGATAAGAGTTCTAGAAGTGTAAAACTCTTTAAACTTATCCATACAGGCACATAAAGAATTTGTTATCATATTTATGGATGATTTTTCATATTATGACTATCTCAATATACTACATAAAAATTTCAAGTAGAGAATGTCATTAAGGTACACATTAAAATACTACAAATGCACGACGTGTGTTGCACGTAAAATTTTTTATTGAAATATTTGACAAAATACATAAAAAAAATCTAATTATGTAGTTATATTATATATTATCTCATAATTATCAGACTTAAATTATTTGTATTTTCTTTGTAATTATAAACATCGAATGAACTCATTTTCTGTGATTCTTTCATTCGATCAATCAAGTAGTAAGGTTTATAATTTTTTTTTCTTTTTGTCTTTCTTGTTTTTACTTTGTGTATCAGTAATTTTTTACCAAATTATTTTGATTGTGAATAAAGAGATAAGATAAGTAAATATGTTTTTAGGCATTGGAGATGATATTGTATCAACGAAGTTGTCAAGGTGTATTATTATTGGGGTTTTGGGAAGCAAAAAATAATGTTGTTTTTTTATATCATATTCACTATAATATGACCATTCAAAAGTTTTTGCAAAGATAGAGAGATTTACATGATATATTAGAGATTAATTTTTTATTTAAATATAAAGAGATATAATGGTAATTTGTATATTTAAATACAAAAAGACATGTTAGCCTTTATAATTTTTTATAAGGGCAAAATAGTGAATTAAAAATTTTTTATGTTATGGTACTTTAATTACTAGTATATATAGTTATATAAAAAGGTGAAAGTTATCAGATTGGATAGGTGATGAATATTAAGGATATGATGATTAAGAATAATGATTTTGTTTTGTTAAACTCCTCAAAAAGTATGGTATTTGTGTTCAGCACACTATGTCTAGTACATAATAGCATAATGGTATAACTAAGAAGCATAATAACAACATAATGAAAATGCTTAAGAGTATATTATGTGATTTCTCATTACTCTTATTTTATGAATGAATGCTTTTGGAGTTTGAGACATCTGAAAGAAATTGAATTTTAGAACCATTAATGGTAACTTTATCGTTTACCAAAAAAAAATTTCAAAGGGTATGTATTTTACTTTCCTACCCATAGTATGAGAATTATATTTATTGATAATGTCATATTTATTAAGAATGGTGAAATCAATGGGAGTGCTAAATCATAGAAAATGGTTATTAAAGAAAAGTGGAAGTCCTGATACCCATTACATGTTATAATATTGTTGTTCTAATGGTTGTTGATTGATCTGACAATGTTAAACAACAAATTAATGATTAACCACTCCATACTGAGATTGCCACTGTCACGCCCCGAATTTCCACAAACCCGGGGAATGAGTGAAACTGGAAAAGAAAAGTAAATGAAAGGTCATTAGGTTGGATAAATTAGTTTCTCATTCATATCTCATGTTTTCTCAAATTTTTTCAAATCACTTTTCTTCCATTTTTAGCTTATTTCTTCAAGGTTTCTAAACCTCCCTTTTGACATCCTTCCCACCTATTTAAAAGGTGTTTTACACACTTAACAAGTCTTTTAATTTTTCATAAAATTTTGACATAACCTCTTTTGTTTTCAAGCCTTTTTCCCACCTAATATTCACAATATTTTATATGCATTATTATATTACAACCCACCCTCACTCGGTGACCACAACCCATGTAAATTAAACATACATCTCTTATTCTCAACATATAAATCTAATTGCCCCCAATATACACATATGATACTCATTAAATAAAGACATCTCAAATATCAATTGAGTTTACACTCTTACACATTAAAATGGTCCAAGACTTTTAATCCACTACTTTTTCAAACTAGAATACAAGTTATTTGGGCTTATACTCATACATACAAAATATGCCCAATGGCCAAATATACATTCAAGTCCCTTTCTTTTCCTTCCCCTAAGACTTCTCAAGTCTCAAGTACCGGGAGCCTCATCTGTAATATGATATCCCACAAATGGGTTAGATCAACTGCTGGTATGACAAAAGGCTAATGCTAGAAACAAATTTAAGGCGTGGCATGTGCAAGTGTACATTTTAAAAACTACAACCCCATAATCCCTCAATGCTATGAAATTTCAATATGCATGACACACTCATGCAACTCTATGTCACCCATGTCTTGCTTCACGGTCCGCCCCCGTCAGCCCGCGAGTACTGTCATTGGCCAGATTTTGGATTTTTCACCACAGGATCTACACCCTCATAATGCATAGCACCAAGTGCTCAACCCACACTATATTTCAAAGATTCATGTATGCCAAGATGCCATGATTTTTCTCAATGTAAATTCTATGAAACATTTTATCAAATACCTTATCTACATGAATGTGAAACATCATTCAATGGATTAAACATATGATCAAGCTTCATATTCCTATGAAACATTTCATCAAACACCTTATCTACATAAATGTGAAGCACCATTCAATGACTTTAAACATATGATCAAACTTCATATTCATTACTTTCACAATTTCTCAAAGAAACTACAAATACACTAACTACCAACTCATGTAATAAATCATAAATCTCAAATCACAAGAGTTTCTCTACATGAACATAAGTTATAATATAATAATCCCACACATAAGCAATATACACATTCACCATAGCAACAAATTGTCAAGAAACTCAAAGAACACAAAAGTACTTAAACTATTAATTCTAAGTTTTCAAAGCAACTACCAACTAAATGATTTTCTAACATCAATTAAACACCTAAATCATTCAATCAACACCTAGGAAGGCAAGAAAACATAAATCTTATTCCCAACTTAACAAAATATCATACCTAAAATGATTTTTCTCAAACCAATAGAGTTGTGTTCTCTTTATAGCCAAACCGATTAGTAAGAATGTAGCCCTTGTTGAGAAAAACAACTTCTTAGAATGAAGTCTTGCAAAAATCTTGGCCTAGAAATGAAATTTGGTGGGTTGAAACTTCAAGAACCTTCAGTTTTTCTTCCCTTTTCCTCAAAAAACGTGAATTGACCTTTCTCAGCCCAAAAATTGATATTTTTACACTAAGGGGGCTGTATTTATAGTGGAAGGGTAAAGGTACAAAATAACTCTTTTATCCTTGATAAATCCGGGACACCGTTACACTACAACTCGTCCCGAAATGCCTAGTGGCCGGTCCCACCTAGGCCGCCCGAGATACCTTTTTGTCTAATTTTTAAAATTATTTCTGTTTAGGCTTAAATTCGTACATTAGGTGTATTTTAACATTCTAAGCATATTTCTCTTCTATGACATACTCAAATTATGCTCATAAATATGACTTATACCTAAATGATGCATATGGAGTGCCCTACCAACAAATGGTGCATAAATAGTGCATAAATAGTGCCTTACCGACAAAATTGAAAAATTTATCCTTACTTTTCAAATCTCTACAGCCACCAATAAATTGAAAGTAGAAAAATATCACATGAGTAGTATTAAGATAATCTCTAATAGAAATAAGATATGTTATTCCGAATGATTACGTGATATATCTACAATAATATGATTTTGATTTAGGGATAAGTAAAGATTTAATTTCATTTTCACAAGCCATAGAAGTAATGGCTTTGCTATTTGGATTGATGTCATGAATGATTAATTAAAAACAACGGACCAGAATGAAGTTTGAAATCTTGCTAGATATGAAATCAAAACTTATAACCAACGGTTTCACTCATAAATGAGGTATTGATTACATAGAAGCCTTCTATCATGTATATAAGAATGACTCACTAATAATCATTATGACATTGATAGCTCATTATGATTTGGAGTTATATCATATGAATGTGAAAACTATTCTTAATAAAGTTTAGGTGGATAAGTCTATAAAGATTAACTTAAAGGGTTCTTATAAGTGAAGTAACACTTGGCTTACAAACTTAATAGGTCAATATATAGACATAAAAAAGTTTTTTCACCATGGGATTTTAAGTTCAAAGATACCATTATTTCTTTTAGTATTAAGGTATATAAATGTTAAGGTTAGTGGGAGTAAGTTTTACCTCTATGTATTAATGTTGTTGCATTATTTGTCAACAATAATCTTAGATTATTACATGAAACCAAGGTTCTTTTTATAAATATTAAATGTAAGATATGGTGAGACAACCTATGTGATTGTAATTTAAATGTCCCAGGATCGATCACATAGATTGTTTGAGTTGTTTCATAAATTATATATAGGAAGAATTCTAAAAAAATTTAATATGGAGAATTGTTTAGCTAATGTCGCTCCAATAAAGTAAAAGGGATCAGTTCAGCAATATGTAATGTTCAAATAATGAAATGTATTCCTTATGTTTCTATTGCATGATGTTTTATATATGCATTTACGTGTATAATGTCATATATTATTCTTGCAGTTGGTATATGTAAAATCCGGATAAATTTAAACTTTTTTTTTGAAAAAGGGTAAAATAGTAATTTGTCACTGCTATGCAGATTTAAAATAAGTATTTTCCTAGACCTTGGATGAGAAAATGAGCTTCACCCTTGGATTCGTATCGCGAAATCTAATTACCTTGCCAAATTTTGTCAAATTTTGAGATAGTTGAATTTTTACACGTAGTTCTAGGCGGCTAGGTGACGGATGACCTCACGAACGTCCCCATAAACGAATTTTATAAAAATTACTTGTAATTGGATTAAAGTTCAAATAAAATTAATTTGAACTTAAACCGGGATGAAATAAATCATTTCGGGGTGAAAATGAACCCGAACAAGTGGGGGCGTGTGGCTCGATGTGAGCCAAGTCTTTAAAATTATAAATAGTGACTTAAATCAGATTTTTGGAGAAAATATCTCCATTTTTTCAGCCTCACATGATTGGGAGAGAAGAGAGAGAAGAAAAGAAGAAAAAAATCAATCTTTAAGCTTTCTCCTTCGATTCCCGAAGTTTCATCAGTCGGAATTCGTTGAGTCAAGAGTTAAAGTTTATCTCCTCGATAAGGGCTACGCATATGTACCAAAAAGAACTGATTTCACCAAAGATCTAAAGAGAAGATTTTGTAGCAATCAAGGTTTTGGGCTTAGGAGGTGTTCTTGAGGCTTCCTACCATTTCTACTACGTTCCAATTAGTAGGGTTCTTCTTACTTTGGTTTAATTCCTACCCTTAGGTGTAGATAAAAAAAGGGGTTGTTATGGACTATTTTGGACTGATTTTATGGACTGTTTTAGACTGATTTTATGAACTATATATTGGACTATTTTATGCACTGCTATTGGGCTATTTTGTGCACTGTTATGGGACTATTTTGTGGCTATTAAGGGGCTAAAATTATGGTTGTTTTGGGTTGAAATTAGGAACTGTTTTAAGAACTATTTTGGGATGAAATTATGAGTTGTTATATGACTTGTTTAAGGGTTGTTTTATGGCTTGTTTAGAAGCTGTTTTATGACTTTTTTCGGGGACATTATGTGGCTTATTTAGGGGCTAAAATGTGGGATGTTTTGTGGGCATATTATATGTTCACATTATGCCTTGAGGATTAATGGTGTTATTGTTTGATTATGTAATGACATGTTTGGTTGTTGTTATTAGATAAAATGTTGATATATATGAATTAATATATTGACATTGTGATAAATTTTTGGAGGTTATATGCATATGATATAATTGTTCATGATACATGATGAAATGTGTAATTTAATTGGTTCATATGACACTCATTGCATATGAGACATGACATTGACATGCAATGGTACATTACATTGCATATGCACGGGGACATCGCATTCCATGGGTGTGAGTGCATGGTTGAAAGCAAACACTACATTTGGTGATTGATAAGTGGGCTCGGTACTGTTGGACCAAGGTTCAACAGAGTCGCACAGTTGCATGACATGAAAAACTTGTGTCGGGTATAACAAAAAGGGCTAGACACGTCATCGGGTGCAAGGCTCGTCTATTTGTTTTATACACTTCCTACGGTGCAAGTCCAAAAAAGTGTATCGATTTGTGGAGTCGATGGTGCGACACCAAAAGTTCGCTACCCAAACAAAGACACATGGTTTTATTATATAATGATTTCATTTGATGAAAAACATCCATGAATGAAGTGGTTTTATGAATATATAGTTGGTGTTTTCAAAATGATCGTTGGATGTATTTCATTGGATTTTATTACAAATTGGCATTGCATTGTGTGGTGGGAGTTGGTGAAGACTCGGGTTATGATGCATGAGTGAGTTTCATCTCATTTCATAACATGACATGGTAGAATTCCAACCTAGAATTGCATATTCTTACTTAGAATGTTGATGTGAATATGAAATGTTGAATGTGAACATTGCATGCGCACTTAGGTGGGGAGTAGTCTTTGTAGGAAATACTCTATTAGGCGTGACTCACCCTATACGGGAAAACATTTCAGGTGCGGGATAAACGCCGGTGGACGGCTCTCATTCGGGGCCGCAAGGGTGAAGAAGGCCGACTTGTGGGTTTTATAACTCCTTTTGTAAAACTTTTGGAGCAAACTAGTTTTGACATGTAATTTTATGTAAGAGAGTTGTAATTAAACTTATATGAACTATTTTAATATAACCTTGCATGTTTTTATATGAGAATGAATAAATGGACCTGGTGTGATCAATGTTTACTCATAAATGAACCCAGTGCGGTCATTGTTTCATATTGGGCCTCAGATGGGTCATATGAATGTATATTGCACAGGTTGGGTTTTGGATAGAGCTCCCCATACAAAGGAGACTCTACCCGAATTTTGTTAAATTATGGATCCCAGTAAATGGGACATTACGGCGCGATATCGAATTACTCGGTATCCACGGGTATTCCGCGGGTTGATGGGTGATCAACGGACCAGCGGATTTTGGGTTGTCACAGTATATTATGTAAATACTGAACCGATCCTAAAATGGATCATTACGAACTTACAAGTTATTGAAAATGTATGAATAATTATATGCTCACATTTAAGAAGTTTAATCATCTGGTGGTGATTGAAAATTATGAAAGTTAAATTGTGGCTTGCTTTGAAACTATAATTTATGGATTATGGATCTGAAATTTTAATCTCAAGAATTGGAATTGTCGACTTTATGGCCTAGCCACTGGGAACTTATCATAATAATTTCGCATATGTGCTTTTTGCTAAGTGTCTATAGAGCATAATGGCATGAAACTCATGATTGCAAATCCATTAAAGAAAGTGCTACTAAAGACATTTAAAGATGTTAACATAATTAGTCTTGATTATAGCTCATGATGGTTGTTCACTTAATGTTGTGCAGTTTGCAAAATGATTATTTATTTGACACTTTTAGTTCTTATTCAAATTGTTTACAATATTTCTTTTTTTTTTTTTTTTTTTTCAGAATGTACATACATGTATAAGATTGATTGAATGATAACAAAATAGCCTTCGGCACAAGGCATTATTGTTGGACCTTAAAGTATATATTCTTCTATATTATAGATCGGGTTAGACAGGTTGTTAGTGTTGTGGTACATGGAAGGGACTATATCATGTTAATGATGTACAACCGTCATGACTCGCATTATTGGGTTGTTTAATTGTGATATTATGATAACCAAATTAAGATAGTGATGGATTTGATTTGTTGCGCGTTTATGTAATCCTTACTAGACCCAATTGTAAGATAATCATATGGGCCAAACAGGAGAATGTAAGAATTAATGTGGCCCACTTGATTTGGCATATGTGATTTTACTGATTATTATCAGATAATTAATTTGGGTTAGATAATGATAAGGTTATCAATCCTAATTTAACTGATATAACTAATGATTTCTGATTAGTCAATAAGAAGAAGTAGTTTCCTGATATCCTATTTTAATGGGAAGTAAAGTTTATGTTAAAGTAGGGAACCGGTCCTTTCTCTACCTATAAATATACACATGCCCCATCGAGTTGTGTATCGTAAGAATAAAGGTCAAGAGAGAAAAACCGATTTCCAGGCTACACCAAAGGATGGTTCAATTCTTGATCAAGTAATTTAAGGTTTGCAATAATGACTCCAGGTATGTTGATTATGATGTTTTTAATTCTACATTATGATTATTATGAGTATGTGAAAATCATGATTGTTCTAAGTCTTAGAATTAGGGTTTGATTGATTTCTTTGATCAAACAAAGTTTACATGCATTGCATAGTATTTTACGAATGTTGGGACCTAAAATTTAATTAGATGACAAAGTGATTAAGCGTAAATTAGTAAGAGATGAATGAAAGCTTGAGAATTCAAAAAGATAGAGGAAACTAAAGGACAAAAGAAGAGGAGAAAAGCTTACGTAGGATATGGGGAAAAAGGAAGAAATAAGAGTTGTAGGCTACCATGCTTGTGATTGACAAAGAAATTTTCTTCGTAAGGTATTTAATGACTGGATTTAGTTTGGGTATAATCATGCATTAGGTTGCTATATTATGTGGGTAATTGTTGAAATTTGATGTATAAACTACCAAGATGATGTAGTGTACATGAACACATAAATTAACTGTTGAAATTTGAAGTTTTTGGAATCAAGAAGTTGTTATTATGTTGCTGAAAATTAAGTTGATGACTTTGATCTGTTGGAAATTTTGTTAAAAAATTGGTGGTCAATTCCGATTTTGTCAAACAGCTTGGGTAGTCGGCGGGAAAACGATGATAACTCTCTTTAGAAAATTCAAATTTGTGCACTGCTTTTTTTTTGGTTAAAACACAAACTCATAGAGCTTTATAATCATATATGGTACATAATCTAATTTTATTTGTGTGAAAACTGGCACTGCTTAAAGTAAAAAATTAGCATTTTTTTAAAGTCCAATGAAAATCTATGACTAAGCAGCTTAGTAGTACCCTTTTAAACAAATAAGCATAATTCTTCACATGAAACTTCAATTATAACACACAAAAAAAACTTCGAATTTAGCTTATGAACTATGATTGCAAAGCTTAGGAAGCCTACTTTATAATTAACTTGAAATTTGTTAATTTAGTGTTGATACAAGCCTATTTTAATTAAGTTTGCACGATGAGTTCGTATAACACTGTAACACATGTTAAGTATTCGACGAAATGTTTAAGCAAAGGAAAGGACTTGAGATGGGGATAAAGTGACTTGGGCAAAGTTGAGTTGAATGTGATACGAAATAAAACGTTACAAGTGACTAAAATTAACGTTATTCATTTAGTTATCTATGAATCCACTAGTTGTCGATTGGGATGACAACATCGATCAATTGACCATTTATGAGTGATTATTTGTCTAGTTATTTTATTAAGAGTTGTGAGATTTTTTTTCTACACCCGAACATGCTTGTATTATTTATATTTGAGGTGTATAAGACGATGATTGAGGGAATGAGATAATTCGTAAAATACTTCAAATTGTTTGAAAATATTAAATTATAGTGTATACGAAACACCATTAAACAGACTCATATGCATTCACTTGTATCAATTGAGATATTATAGAGTTGATACTTACTTGCATTTGTACATACGCTAACTGTTACGGTTGGATGCAACTATTTGGTTACATCTAGAGACGATCATAAAGTAAGGTAGTGCAGTTGTCGATGGTTAATGGTGAGAGTATACTACTTTGTGAGAAATGAAAATAAGAGTATATAATATATCAAGTTTATTTTCTTGTATGTGAGAAATTAATTTCACCGAATTGATTTGGGTTGAGTTATTTAAATTATGGATCACCTATACTTTTATGAAAAATTTGTAATTTGAGTATTATCTACTGTGTCTAGTTGTTGACAGCTTGACATAGCTTACATGTTGTTGATTTTGACATTACACAATTATTGTGAGATAGCTTGATATTGCTTAAATGTTGTAGATAGATTGACATTGTTTAAATGCTATTGTTTGACTCGTTACTCATGTGGATATTTATTATTTTGATATATGAGATTACTTTGAGATTCAAAGTGAATGATTTGTGGGTTATGAATATCTTTTTTGTGGAATGATATTTGATCCATATTTTTTTATATTTCATTTAATTATAATGTTCAGTACACTCAAGAAAATTATTGGTTTGAGAGTACCGAAGTTTATAGAGCGGTCCACTACAACACTAACAGGGTCGAGAGAAGAGATTAAGGAAACTGGTTGTGTACATATTATACAAGAGTGTTTGTTTCCTTGTTGATATAAATGATGAATTCCCTAATGTTTTGTTTTGGCTTAATTTTGTCACACCCCAAATTTCATAAAAGCATGATTAAAACAAATACTTTGTTTATTCCAAAAACACATGCCGGTTTGTTGTAAAAACATCTAGAAAAGTATGTTTTTAGTTTAAATAAATCATGTTTTTAAAAACATTTGACAGAGTTTCCTTTTAAAATTGGGCATCCAAATAATTGATGAGAGCTACCTGTGTGTGAAATCCGGGAAAAATTTGAACTTTTTCCAAAAAAAGGCAAAATGGTAATTTGTCATTATAGTGCGGGTTAAAATTTGGTATTTTTCTAAACCTCGGATGATAAAACGGACCTCACCGTTGGATTCATCTCGCGAAATCTAGTTACCCAGACAAATTTTGTCGAATTCCAAGATAATCAAATTTTTCACATTTTTCGAGGTGACGGGTGTCTGGTGACCCCTAAAAACGAAATTTTTATAAAAAATTTGAAATTTAAAAAATATTTTAAATAAAGTTTATATAAAATAATTTGAGCTTAAATCGGTACGAAATTTAATCGTTTCGGAGCGAAAAACGAACCCGAACAAAGGAGGACACTTGGCGTGACGAGGGTCAAGTCTTTAAAAGTATAAAAGGGGCATAATATCTGAAAAAATCATATTTTCTTCCCCAAGAGGCTGCTTGGTTCAGGCGTGAGAAGAGAGAAAGAGAGAAAGTGTGTTTTTTCAAGTTTTCTTTCGACGATTTCTCAAGATCCGTTGGTCGAAATCTGTCAGACCAAGAACTAAAGTCGATCTACGCGACGAGGGCTACACATGAGTACCAAAAACAAAAAGTTTCACCAAATATTCAAAGACAAAGTCTTGGAGGATCAAAGCTTTGGGGCTTGTTTTGATGGAATAGAAGTCTCTACACTTCTATTAAGGTAGGGGGTTCTCCTACTTGGGTCTATTCTTAGCCTAGAATGCCTATGTGGGATGGTTGAATATATGTGGATGGTTGAATATATGTGCTTATATATATATTGACTCATTTATGTATATGGCTAAGGAAATGGGTGTAGAATTGGACCTATATAAATTTCTAGTAAAAATTGGCAAAGGAAGTTGCTTGTGTGATTCCTTGGGATTTGATGTGTTTGGGTATGTTATGCGTTCAAATGTGATTTATAAAGATGTAGGCAATATTATGTGATAACAAGAAAAGTCGGTACACTTTTTTACTTCGGATCAGTTGTCGTAGAATCGTCATAATTTTTGATCCAACCGTTGGATTGAGATGAAATTTTGACACGATACAGAAGACATCTAGATCTACAACTTTTGTGTTTTGAACGTTTCTATATTCTGAGTGGATCATGGTAAAAATGGATAAAAATAGAGGTACTTCCACCAGTGAGAGCTAGTGCTGGTGCCTTTGTTATCAAACACCAATACCTCTTTGATTTCTTAACTTCTAAGCCTCCAAATCCTCATGTAATGTGGTCATACCTTCACCACACATTCAAGATAGTTTCAAGGGTTATAAAATACTTGAATTATGTGATTACATGATTGGTGACTTGAAGGTGTTTGTTGTGTTTGATAAAATAACATGCTTGAAAAATGTGGTAAAGTGAAATTACATGCTTATGATGTGATTTACAATTGTAATGTTATGTTGATGTATGTTTACGATATGTTAGCATTATAATGATCATGGAATTTATATGTTTGGATATATTGAACTTGAAATGGTTATGGTGATTATATGTAAATGATATAAATTACCATGGTATACATTGATATGTAAAAATTATTCATTTGACATGCATTGCAATATGGACATGAAATTGACATCACATTCATGGGCTACATGCATGAGTGTGGGTGTAGGGTTGCATGGGGTGATCAACACCAACATTGATGCTTGATAGTGGGCTCGGAAAAGTGGGATGGAATGTCCTACGGAGTCGCACGGTTACATGCATAAGAAAACTTGTGTCGGGTATAGCAAATAGGGCTAGATGCTCCATCGGGTGAAAAACCCGGCCACTTGGTTCATACACTTACCGGCGGTGAAATTCCAGAAAAGTGTAACAACCTATGGAGCCGGATGTGCGATTCCTAAATCCAATACCCATAAAGGCACATGATTTTGATATGTAAACTATTCATTTGATGGGAAACATCCAAGAATAAATTGGTTTTATGACATATGGTTGATTACAAAATGATCTTTGGATGTGTTTCATCAAAGACGTTTGTTTTACACATATGAGTCGCATTGTGTTGTGGGAGTCGGTGTGGGCTTGGGATAGCATGCATGAGTGAGTTTCATCTCATTACTTGGCATGACATCATGAGATTCTATCTTGACATATTCTTATTTGGAAGAAGTTATTTGTGGCATGTGCGCATTGCATACGCATTTTAGGTAGGGAGTAGCTTCTGTAGGAGTTTTTCTACTGAGCGTTGACTCACCCTATATGGGAAACATTTCAGGTGGAAGAGGTACACCGGTGGATGGCTCCAATTTGGACCCTCATGTTTGAAGAAAGCCGAATGTGACTTTATTTTGTGTTGATGTAAAATATTTGTGGAAAGAATGTTTTAAGCATGTAATCTTTTAAATTGTAATAGAACTTATATGAACTATTGTTAAACTAACCTTGCATGTTTTGATATAAATATGGATGATTGGACCTGGTGTGATCAAGTTTTACTTATAAATGGACCATGTGTGGTTATTGTGTTATATGGGACCTCGGACGGGTCATGTTAATGTATATTGCACAGGTTGTGTTTTGGGTAGAGCTCCCCGTACAAAGGAGACTCTGCCCGAATTTTGTTAAATTAAGGACCTCGGTAAATGGGGCATAACGGTGTGATATCGAGTTACTCGGTATCCACGGGTTGATGGGTAATCAACGGACCCCCGAATTTTGGGACGTCACACTGTGAGAGCATTAAACATAATAATTATACCTAACAAGTCATTCACATTAAATCAAATATATACATCACTTCTCATAACATCCACAAATAAATCATTACTCACTATAAGAATAAGGGCCTTTTGTGAAAAAAAAATTTTGGCGGCTATGTTCATCGTCACAAAAAATGTATTTGAGACAATTTTTTGTGACGGCTGTGTTTTCCGTCACAAAACGCGTGTTTGTGTTAATATTTGTAGCAGTTATTTTTTCTGCCGTAAATAGTGTCATAAACTCAAAATAAATTTTTGTATTTGAGACAACTGTTTTTCTTGCCGCAAATAATATTTTATAAATTCAAAACAATTTTTTATATTTATGGCAGCTATTTTTTCCGTCGTATATAATATGTTGTTTTAGATTAAAAAACAATTTATAGTCTAAAGAAGAAAAATTCTAGAAAAAATTATATTGGGCACAACTATTTTTCATGTTACAAGTAATATTTTATAAAATTACGTAGTTTAACATCAAAAGACAATTTTTAGTTCAAAAAAAAAAAATTAAACTCTACAAAGTCAAGTTTTTATATCAAAACTAGAGGTGTTAAAATATGACACGACCCACTAACACGACATAAATTTAGTGGGTTTGATTCTTCCTTAAGCCACATGTTTAGTAAACGAGTGGACCCGTCACGATGTATTAGTGAAACCAATTAGAAGAAATGTATACGATATGACTCATTTATATATCATTTACATAATTGGACAAGCCGTCTAGAGAAATATTGAGTGGCCCTCTGTTGATATATATTCTAACTTATTTTAGTTCTTTATTGTATATATATATATAAATATTATTTCAGTATAGTAACAATAATTTTATATTTTTTTAGATGTCACTGAGAGAGTAGATGATTCGGGAAGGATGTTCAACTTTTTGCATTAATTTCTTGTACTCATAGATCGTTATGTTTTATAAAAATGCATATTTTACATTTTGTTTAACTCATGAGATTATTTTTTTTATATGAAATAATTGTAATATTTTTGGAAAATGTTGATTATATTTACTTTTGTGTTTATCTATATATTAAATTGGTAGTTGTATGGATACCAATGAGTCTTTGGTCTAATGGTACTCCTTACATTGTAAAATCTTTGCCTTCTTATGGTCAATGGTTCAAGTCATCTTCCCCTCTCCCCCTCAAAAAAAAAAAAGTTGTACGGAGTGTATATATGCACAGGGTATATAACATTGTTTACCAACGGTCTATAATAATTAAAAAAAAAAAAAATTGTGGCGGCATCATTGCCGTCATAAATATATCTTCTATTTTTTACAACATTCAAATATGGTATTTGAAGCAACACTTTTGCCGCCGTGATTAGGGGTGTCAAACGTGTCGGGTTAAACGGTTAAGTGTCAGGTTAAACGAGTGACGGGTGAAAAATATATAAACTCGTACACAACACATTTAATAAACGAGTAAAAAATCTCAACATGAACACGACCCGTTTAATAAAAGGATAACACAACACGACTCATTTAACCCATTTAATTTAAAAAAATTATATTAACAAATTTCAATACTCTACTTTTTTTTTATTGTCAATTGTACTTACCTTAAAAAAGAGAAATTTTTAGTCAAATCTCATAAAAATTAGACTTGAAGGCTTAAAAAAAAAAGAAAGAGGTCATTACTTTTTATAGGTAACTCAACCCTCACCATCTCCCCTCATTTTCCAATGTGGGACAAAAACAAAAGGCATTGGTTTGCCTTTGTCTTTGAAATGTTCCTCATCTCCTCTCTTTTGTCTTTGAACTATTACTTTATTTTTTTTTATTGATTTTTTTACTTCTTTTTTTCTTGCTAATTTATTAAAATAATTATTAATTTATTATTATATTAATTTTATTTAAATGGGTAAACGTGATAAACGGTTTGACATGTCTCACCTTAACACGACCTATTTATTAAAAGTGTTTGACATGTTAACCCGTTTATCATCCAAACCCGCTTAATTCATGCTGGTTAATCATGTCGTGTCGAATTTTGACAGCTCCCGTGATAAAAGAAAAAATGTCAAATTTTTTGTGATAATTTATTTATGACAGAGTCTTGCTGCCGTAAATACTATTTGAGACAGATCGTTGCTGCCGTAAAAACCTTTTGAGACCACAATGTCGCCACAATGCCGCCACAAAAAAGTATTTGTGACGGTAAATAGACCTTTTATGACAGTATTTTACCGCTATAAAAACTTTTTTTTTCTTGTAGTGACTGTTCAAATCGGGGTAGCAAATGGAGGTCCATGAAGTCCTCCTAAGCTCGGGTTACAATCTAATTATCTAAAATCCTTCGTTATGAACATAATATACAGAATATCTTAAATCTTTATAAGTAACCAATTTAAAAGGTCACAATCTATACATATTTTCTCAATTTAACCAAGATATAAATTACTTACAAATCCTCAATAATATACATCAATGTACATTATTCTTTATATGCTCTAACTAAATATAAAAATCATAACAACTATCTTATATCTCAATACTCTCACTATGCAGTCCACCAACATATGCCTATAACTAAAAATATTAAATGATTGGGGTGAACAACCACACGCTCAGTAAGATAATTCTTTTTTCCAGCATTTACAAAGTTTTAAATACTAACATTTCACAAACCATACGAATAAGTAATGAAAACTTTCTATAATTTAGTATAGGTAAAAGATAATAAGTAGAGCATGTATAAAAATCTCCCAACACATCATTATTAGAAATATACAAGGTATAAATTAAAGATTTATAAATTTAAAGTCAAAGTATCATAGCAAATATCATGCATGCCTTGTATACAAACAATATAATCAATCACACCGGTTCACACATGAACCATCCCCAGGGAACCTTTTGGGTCTTACACTCTAGGATCTCATCGCCCTTCTTGCTTTTCGAGGAAACGTGTAGGGTACAACTTGTGACGCCACATAGTGTAAACCCCACACTTTTATCTTTATATATGTATATAGGTATATATAGCAAGTAATATTTCTTTTGAAATAAATATGGTAAAATTCGAGTAAATAGTAGTTAAAACTTAGTTTTAACTTGCAAATATATGATATCATTGTAATAGAACTAGTACCAACTAGGTTTGATGTACAAAAATATGTTGTATAAGTTTGGGTTGGAATTGGAAGGGTTTGAAATGGATTAGAAATGAAGAAAGGAAGATTTGTAGAAAAACAAGCAAAACCTTCCAGAAGGTTAACGAAAATGTTTGACCAGTAGACAAACCTTCCGGAAGGTCGATGAAGAACCTTCTGGAAGTATAATGGAAATGTTTGTCCACTAGACAAACCATATGAAAGGTCGATGAAAAACCTTCCAGAAGGTCGATGAAAAAATTTCCGAAAGGTTAATGAAAATTTTTGTCCAGTAGACAAACCTTCCGGAAAGTAATGAAAATGTTTGTCTAATAGGCAAATCTTCCGGAAGGTTTTCTAAAAATCTGAAATTTTAAGTTACGAAACAACCGATTTTTCTTCCACTATAAATACCTAAGGACGTCTCATTTAGCCTCATTTCAACACTTCTAACCCTAGGAAACCTTAGAGAGGAAGAAAGAGAGGAAAAAACACAAGATCAAAGGTGATTCGCACGTTGGATTGGATCAAATCCCTAGTTTTTCAAGAACACCAAGGTAGGGGTTTCTTCCTATCCTCTTAGATTGAGGCTAGGGCTTATCTATATGTATTCTTTTGACTTTAAATCTTATATATATGCTATGAAATCATTATTTCTTGGTATTCTTACAAAGATCACCATGTTTTAAGCAAAGTAATGGTTGGATAGCCATTAAATCTCTTTTCTTGGCATAAAACCCTAGTTCTCAAGATAAATGAATTTTTCTCTTAATTTTTCCTTTGTTCTTGATTTCAAAACTCTAGTGCTTTGATTGGAATAATAAAAGCTTATCTTTTGATGATCTCTTGCTTATTTTATTGAATTGTTATGTTGGAAAAATAATACCTATGGAAATTGGGAGTTTTTGGATTAACTTGTGATTTGAGAAAATGGTTGTTAGTACATCTCTTGTATGGTTGCTGTGATGGACTCGAATTACATTTGAGTACTGTCGTAGAGTGTTAGATGTTAGTCTATTCTAGTGGGGGTGAGATGGTTTCCTAACACTTGTAATGGTTTGTTGTTTGTGAGAGCAACTACTATTGTTTAAGTATGTTCGAGGCTAAGGGTTGGTATACCTTTCTTGGGAAGGATTCGTTAATGTCGTGAGAGACGGTATACGCCCTTCCTAAAATATTTAGAATTGTGTGATTGTGGTGGATGAACGAGGTAGAATCGGGGTGTAGATTTATGGGAAGCAACCAACATACATGCAAATATGGGTTGATGCTATTGAATGGTTTATTGATTTCTATCACTCCGAAATGGTTACTCCTTTCATTTAAATTATTGCAATTGCGTAAACTTGAGATCAAATAAATTGTCATTGTTTTATTTCAAGTTATATATGCTATTTTAAAAAGTGAGACCGAACTGTTTATACGTTTTCTAAACCTTGTTCGAGATTGGGAGAATATTGCTACAGAGCTTAGTGCTCACTCCCTACAAACTATATATTTTTCAGATTGTGGTCTAGAAGAGGAGCTCTGTGTCGAGAAGTCAATACATTGGGAAGCTCCACTAGACGGGCTTGTGGATCCCGAGGTGGATGTCTAGGGTTATACTCTCCTAGGTACTAGACTATGAAATTTCTTTTGAGATTATGTGAAGACTAATCTTTTGTTATTCTGCTGCAAGTTTAAATGTGATTCTTTTGGGATGTAATTATCATAGTCGATCATATTCTTTTGGGATATAATAGCCATGTGTTGGCATATTCTTTTGGGAATGATGTTGTAAATATTACAATTTCTTTATTGATGGATTTTATTAGTTGCTCTCAAGATGTGAATGGATTTAAATTGTAATGTCGTCCAAGGTGGATTTTAGGGCGTTACACATAGGTCATCACTGAAAATCACTACTATAACCAATCCCCCTTAAGACTAGTAGCCACGTTGGCAACCTACTCAATAGGCCTCAACCGTCTACTAACCCTCTACCTGTCCGTATCGAGCATACATTTTTCAAAAATCATTATTTTCTATATCCATAAATCTTTTTGAAAACACGTCATAACCTTGACATTTTATCAAACATGTAGTAGGCTACAATCCCAAAATTTGTATTTTCAAAGTAACATAACCATTTCAAATAGAATAAGACATATATATTATGTATAAAATCATAGCATACTTCAGAACCCCCAAATCATAGGTTTAATCAAATATTCATAACTAAAATCAAATTAGGGTTTCAAACCCACAAAACAAAAAGCATTATAGGTTTAATCAAATACCCATAACTAAAATCAAATTAGGGTTTCAAACCCACAATACAAAAATCATTTCCATTTCCAATAGAATAAGTCATATATATTATGTACAAGATCATATCATACTTCAAAACCTCCAAATCATAGGTTTAATCAAATATTCATAACACTAAAATCATTTTTAAACATGTGGGTTCACAATTCATGTCATACTCAACACTAAATCAAGGTTTACAACAAATATTTTGCCATCAAACTCATAGTAAGCTTTAGCTAAAGAAAATACATGAGATGCACAATATAAATGCAAGAGAGAGAAAAACCCCACATAAGAATCAAGAATTTTAAGCTTAATCTCCAAGATTCTCAAGCTAAGCCCTAGCCCTAGAGCCCTCCTACTATCTTCTTCTCTCTTTCTCTCTCTAGTTCTAAGGTGGGTGGAGGAGTTTTGGGTGAGAGATGTGAGGAAAATGAAAGAAATAGGTTGAATTTGGGGTTTTAAACCCAACAATTCTCGTCAAAAAATATTGTTCATGTCAAAAAATATATTTTGTCAATAATTATAATTTTGCCCCTAAACATCTACAATTTGATCCCTATGATTACCTTAAGGTTTTTTGATATTCTAGATTCATTTTTAATGTTATTTTAATCTAAAAATATTTAATTTTATGATTTATTTCAAAATCAAAATCAATTTATACCTGAAACACCGAAATTACTTTTTTATCCCTTCGAATCCCTATATGAGGTAAATGTTTATCCCATTGTTTATTATCCTCCAAGATTCAATGGCATTGTTATTTTGACCTAAAAAAATTAATAATTTTACTTAATTACCCTTGTTAACCTTAAACACCTCAAAAATTAAATTTGATCTGAAAGTCAATATGCTTGTAACTCAAACTTACGCGACTATATCTTTAACAACAATTCAAAGTTGCTCTCGTCATTTTAATCATTTTGAAAATAATAACAAGTTAATATAATTTATATGAAATATGAGATCTCATAAATTTTCATCATTTTATACTCTCTCATAAAATTATATAGTTTATCTCTTTAATGGTTTTATATTAGTTGGTATTATTGGTTTTAAATGCATCCTTGTATCGCAGGGCAAGTATTGTCATGTGTCAAATTATAATTCCGTCTCTGAAAAATCAAGGAGGTCTCTCAGATGGGATGTGTCACTTTGTCTCCAGAATCTATATAGTTGTGAATCATAACCTGGCAAATCACAAAAAAACTTGATTTGATAGGGAAAAAAAAGCTGCCTACATGTGACTACAACATACAAAATGAATCGAATGCATATAGCAGATATATAACTAATTGAATAATAATATGCAAACAAAAAGAGAAGAAAAATATTTTGAAAGAATAATTTGATTTTCGAAGCAACTCGCCAAATTGTTTGGTCCAAAAGAGTAGTTATCTGCGTAAGTGAAGATTCAATTAGTTGTTTTCACTTAAAACTTTGAGTGCAAGCGGCCTCTCTTTCTCTCTCTCTCTCTTCAACTTTTTTACATTTGAAAAATCTAGAATTGAGGCAATTGGTCATTTGTCCAAATAATACTGTAGACAATGAAAATATTTTATGTTTATAATTGGGCTTAAATTAATTAAATAAGTTACTGAAATTAAATCAGGTCGAACCTAAATTTCATAAGGCCAAATAAATAGAAGTCTAAACTTAATTAAACTATCTTGAGTTTGACCTACATTTCATAATCCTAAATAATACAAATCTAAATTTAATTAGATTGGCTTAGATTGGACCTAAATTTTATAAGACCAAATAATACAAATATAAATTTAATTAAATAGGCTTGAGTTGGACCTAAATTCCATAAGCCTAAAATAGATAAGTCTAAATTTAATTAACGGGAAAAAAAAACTAGTACAAAAATATAGACTTATTTGAAGGAAAGTACAGTACAAAAATTTTTTTGGGCGAAAGTACATTTATTTTGAAAAAAGATGAAAAAATCATCCATTTATAGCAAAACTTCTAGTTTTTTGGAAACCATTTGTTTTCCTATCACATTAAATACAACTCTAACAAACAAGGATGAAGAAACCGACAATTTTCTTCCTATTTCTTTGTTAGATTTTGAAATTCCAAACATCATACCAATGTTCTATATTTGTAAAAAAACTGGATTTGCTATCTATAGAAGATCAAATCAATAATTTTTTGGAGGAGGAAGATCACCCAAAAAAATCTCCAGCGAGTTTGGATTTCACATTGTTACCATCGTTGGAATAATCTGCACCAAATCGTAATATCAACAATTGTATGATATATCTCTTTGGTGTCACTCTTCGGTGAAACTATTTGGTGTATCTCGTTGTTATATCTCTTTGGTATAAATGGATGGTGCAACTATATGTCTTTACCCTTTGGTGTCCCTGTATGGTGTAACTTTTTGTTCTATCTCTTTGGTGTATCTCGTTGGTGTCACTAGATGGTGAAACTTTTCAATGTATTTGGTCATTGTATTTTTTTGTCACAAGATGGTGAATAGGTGATTTAACTATTTCTTTGGTATAACTGTGTGGTTTAACTCTTTGGTGAAATTCTTTGGTGTGACTAGTCAGTGTAACTCTTCGGTGTATCTTTTTTGTGTATCTCTTTTGGAGTATCAATGTAACGACGTTTAAGAATACAAATTTCAGATTGAGAGAGAGAGAGAACGAGAGAGAAATATTTTGGATAGAGAGTAACGATGCTTGATATGCATGGGAGAGATAAAATAGAGGGAGAGGGAGAGAGAGTGATAGAGAGAGAGAGAGAAAAATAGATGGAGTGCAAGAGTAATGGTGGGAGAGAAATAATTGTGAAAGAAAATAGAGAGAGAGAGAATAAGAATAAATGTTAAAAATTCAAACAAGTGATAAAATTTAATCAAATCGTTACATATTTGATTAGAAAATAAACTGTCAATTAGTTATGCATTATTTAAGAAAGGGTTACTAAGTAATACAGGAAAAGGGTCAATTGAATTGTGTACCTAATAACAAGAAATTTATGTTTAATTGAACTTAATAAAATAAAGAATTATCTGTATAGTTTATCTCAATTAAGTCTTTAAAAATGTACACACCCCCAATTTTTCCTTTAATTAAAGACTTTTAAAAATAAATTGATTTAAATTTAATAAGCACAAGATAAAACAAATACAATCTATGAACTTAATGTGACCCAATTCATAAAGTCCATATAAAGGTATTCATGTAAAATCTATATAATAAAACAAATAGCAACTTGAATTTTTATCCCTAAAAATATCACATCATTCATTTCTATCACATGTTCAATCATTTAATATTTAATTAATTTATATTTTAATATAATTTTTATTTCAAATATTATTCATATACGATAGTATACATATGTTGAAAAATTTAATATAGTAGGATTAATTTTTTGGGTGTTCGAATTTTATGTTTCATTGTACCTTCAGACATGGGTTATGACTAGTATCCTTATATAGATAGTCTACTCTTAGTACAATAAATAGGTGTCTGGGGGAAGGTCAAAGGAGGAAGCCAAGAAAGAGAAGCCAAAAGGAGGGAAGATCAAGAAAATTTTGCCCGAGTCTATCTCGGGAAAAGAATGAAAGGATCAGTAGCAAAGCTCTTCCCTAGTTTACCTTTAACCGAAGTCTTGCAAGTCCATATCCAAGAAGAAAAGCACACTACAAAGGTCTTTATTCAAGAGATCTTTCAAGTCATCTTCAAGTCGATACTTATGAAGAACGGTGATAAGATCCATCAAAGCACCTTAGAATCACGTTGATCCAGCTCTCATCATAATCTCACTTGTCCTGCTAACAAAGTTTAAAGATTATATTTTATACCACAAACATTAATTGTCTCAAATCACAATTATTAGTATGTTAGGATGTTAGTTGACTAAAAATGAGATGTCTTTCTATTAATTGGAACACATTGCTACTATTTAAAGAAATTTCTAGTGTAATATAAAACTTATGTTTTGAAAGCAAAATAAAAAAATATTTTAGGAATTCACAGTTTGATTTTTGTCTGCATTTATTGGAGGATAACAACTATAAGAACACTATTTGGATGACAATATTAAGGCACTTTTTTTTGGTACTACATTTTACAAGAACTAAATTAGGGGTGGAAATCGACTCATGTCGTGTTTAAATTGTATTATTTTAGATTTGTATAGAGTCATAATCGACACTTTAAATATTTGGATGCTAATCTGATACAATATCAACGTGTTCTATCTAGGTCGAGAAGCAAAACTTGTGATTATTAAATTCAAGATTAAGGCTCTCTTTCTCAACCAAAACCCACCACAAGCCTATCAAACGCGTTCTATTTGTCTACCACCTATTTTTATTTCGATTTGTCGGGCCATCTGTATGGGATTGATTTAGATAAGGTTCCATAATTTGGAATTCTATTTGTGTAAATAGAATTCCAAATTAACAACATAAATTTACCCCCCAAAAAATTGAAAAAAAAAAAGAGGAAAAAATGGAGGCCGGTACCAATATGGAAACTTATCTATATTATTACTAATAAAAGTATCTTAACATAAAAAACTTTTGATTAACGATTGTGTCTTTATAAAATAATATAAAGGCCTTTGTATCCTTAACATAAAAAACTTTTGATTGACTATTGTGTCCTTATAAAATAGTGTAAAGACTTTTGTATCCATTTATAGTTAACTATTCAAACTACTTTTATATTTTTCTATAGTTAATCATCCAAATTATCCTCCAACATATTTTATTATGTTTAAGAAGGCAGTTGGACGAAGTACCATATCAAAAACTACAAATTTGTGGGTGAAATTATATTTTTTCGGATTCAAATTCTAACAAAAAACATAATATTTAAATCAATCCTAAAGAAACAAAAATTCAGAGGTTAAGTTACATATATTTTTTAAAATATTTAATAAGTATAGATCCAAAATGTTAAGTTCAATCCTAAAACTTTACAATCGATTTCAAACACCTCAAAAAATTATTACTTAACTTCCCAATATTATATTTTATTGTATAGTACTCGAAAAAACGAAATATCAATAACATAAAATTATCATCTTATAATTTTATGTCTATATACTATACTCTATATAAATGCCAATTATCTTGAAAAAAATGTATTCTTCTATTTTACCCTATTTTGATATTTTAAAGTCAAAATTTTCATCACCTAATAACTACTGTAATTTTGAAATTAGGCTCTTAAAATTATGAAATAATGGTTTCAAATGGTCACGAAGTGACTCCATGGTTTCTACACATAAATATTTATGTACATTCAACTTATCCATATTTAATATTTCTGTGAAACCCGAGAAAAATTTTAACTTTTTCTTTAAAAAGCATAAAATGGTAATTTGTCATTATAGTGCGGGTTAAAAATTGGTATTTTTCTAGACCTCGGATGATGAAACAGACCTAACCATTGGATTCGTCTCACGAAATCTAGTTATCCAAACAAATTTCGTCGAATTTTGAGATAGTCGGATTTTTCACGTTTTTTGAGGTGACGAGTGTCCGGTGGTGACCCCTAAAAACGAAATTTTTATAAAAATTTTAAAAGTTGAAAAATATTTTAAATAAATTTTATATAAAATATTTTGAGCTTCAATCGGTACGAAATTTAATCGTTTTGGAGCGAAAAATGGACCCGAACAAAAGAGGACACTTGGCGTGACGAGGGTCAAGTTTTTAAAAGTATAAAAGGAACAAATATCTGAAAAGTCAACTATTTCCTACGCTGGCTTCAAACGTTGGAGGAAGAGAAGAGAGAAAAAGAGTTTTCAAGTTTTTCTTCCGTCGATCCGCTAGGCTACGTCGGTCGGAATCGCTTGAACCAAGAATTAAAGTTGATCTACGCGACGAAGGATACGCGTGGGTACCAAAGATGAAGGATTTCACCGAAGGTCTAAAGGAGAGATTTTGGGGAAATTAAGTCTTGGTGGGTATTTTCTTGAGCTCAAACCGAAAGGAAAAGGAAGAAGTGGTGCTGTCAATCTTAGACAGTAGGTGAGTTTCTTATTCATTTCATAAGCTATGATTATTTAATAATTATGGGATTTTGAGGTTATAATGTAGACTGAAAAGGGATTCGTTTGGTTCTAGTTTCAAGTAAAATGGAGATAAATACGAGTTTTGGTGATTTTTGAAAATTAGCCCCAGCCTATAGAAACTAATCTGGAAAATCTGGACAACATGTAGTTTCGTAATTGGTTTTATGAATTAGAGTTCGTTTCTGAATCTTAAACTTTGAGGGTTTGAAATAGATTCATAAAGGGTAATTTTGGCTTTGGTATCATGCCAAAAGGATGAAAACTCTATTTTTGGTGAATTTCTAAAAATGATTATGACCTGCTGGAATCTGAAAATTCTGTAACTTACACTTAGTTTAGGAGTTACCTGGAATAGGTATTTAGTGTTCAAAAATAGTGATTTTTGGTGAAAGATAATTCCTATGAGTCTATGTTCATCTCCCACATATTTTGTTAGAATTGGATTTTAATAACTAGAGTTAGAGTTGTTTTAACACATGTAGGTTACCTGCAGAATGTTCAAAAATGTTAAACGCCTACGCTTAGTTGGAAAAGAACCCTACATGTGACATTAAAACTGAACAAGAGAGGAAGTGTTCTTGAGGCTTTCTACACTCATTTTTCACTTTTATTAAGGTAGAGATTCTCCTACTTGGGTTCATTCCTATTTAAAATGTTATATGTATTGTGTAGGATTTCTTCTATTTGGATCGATTATTAATCTAGAATGCCCATATGAAATGGTTAGTAGTATAAAATATTTTATAACTTGCCTATAGTCATGGAAATGGTGAATTAAGTATGGACAAAGTTCTAGTTAAATTTGTTATATAGGAGTTCTGCAAATAATTCCTTGATACTTGATGATATTTGATGTGTGTGGGGGCAATATTGTATGCTTACATGATTGTTGCCTAGAAGGTGTTTGCTAAAATGCCTAAGTGTGAATTAAGGTTGTTATGACATGACAATGTATTACATGCTTATACAATGTGTTGTTTATGTATATTGACATTGTAATGATTCATGAAATTTATATGCTTATGATATGAATTATCATGGGATTGTCTATATATGTAGTTGATCTAGCTCATTGGGCAACATTGCACATTGGGCATGACATAGTATCACATTCAAGGGCTACATGCATGAGTGTGGGTGTATGGTTGCTTGGGGTGATCAACACCAACATTGGTGCTTGATGGTGGGCTCATAAAAGTGGGATAGAACGTCATACGGAGTCGCACGATTATATGCATAAGAAAACTTGTGCCGAGTATAGCAAGTAGGGCTAGACACTCTCTTGGGTGAAAAACCCAGCTACTTGGTTCATACACTTATCGACGGTGAAATTTCAGAAAAGTGTAATGGCGTACGAAGCCGGAGGTGTGATTCCTGAATCCGATACCCTATAAAGGCACATGATTTTGATATATAAATTATTTATTTGATGGAAAACATCTAAGAATGAATTGGTTTTATGACATATGGTTGATTTCAAAATGATCTTTAGATGTTTTTCATCAAAGACGTTTGTTTTACACATATGAGTCGCATTGTGTTGTGGGAGTCGGTGTGGGCTCGGGATAACATGCATGAGTGAATTTCATCTCATTACTTGGCATGACATTATGAGATTCTATCTTGAATAACATATTCTTATTTGGAAGAAGTTGTTTGTGGCATGTGCGCATTGCATACACATTTTAGGTGGAAAGTAGCCTCTGTAGGATTTTTTCTACTGAGCGTTGGCTCACCCTATATGGGAAACATTTCAGGTGGGAGATGTACACCGGTGGATGGCTCAAATTTGGACTCACATGTTTGAAGAAAGCCAAATGTGACTTTATTTTGTGTTATGTATAATATTTGTGGAAAGAATGTTTTAAGTATGTCATCTTTTAAATTGTAATAAAACTTATATGGATGATTAGACCTGGTGTGACCAATGTTTAATTATAATTGAACCCGGTGTGGTCAAGTTTTACTTATAAATGTTGTGTGGTCATTGTGTTATATGAGGCCTCAGATGGGTCATGTTAATGTATATTGCACAGGTTGTGTGACGCCCCAAAATCTGGGGGTCCGTTGATTACCCACCAACCTGTGGAATACCCGTGGATACTGAATAACTCGATATCACACCATTATGCCCCATTTACCGAGGTTCTTAATTTAACAAAATTCGGGCAGATTTTCCTTTGTACGGGGAGCTCTACCCAAAAATGACATGTGCAATATACATTAACATGACCCATCCGCGGCCTCATATAACACAATGAGCACACAGGGTCCATTTATAAGTAAAACATGACCACACCGGGTCCAATTATAATTAAACATTGACCACACTGAGTCCAATCATCCATATAAGTTCTATTACAATTTAAAAGATGACATACTTAAAACATTCTTTCCACAAATATTATACATCAACACAAAATAAAGCCACATTTGCCATTCTTCAAACATGTGGGTCCAAATTTGAGTCATCCACCGGTATACCTCTTCCCACCTGAAATGTTCCTATATAGGGTGAGCCAACGCTCAGTAGAAAAACTCTTACAGATGCTACTTCCCACCTAAAATGCGTATGCAATGCGCACATGCCACAAACAACTTCTTCCAAATAAGAATATGTTATTCAAGATAGAATTTCATGATGTCATGCCAAGTAATGAGATGAAACTCAATCTTGGATGCTATCCCGAGCCCACACCGACTCCCACAACACAATGCGACTCATATGTGTAAAACAAACGTCTTTGATTAAATACATCCAAAGATCATTTTGAAATCAACCATATGTCAAAAAACTAATTCATTCTTAGATGTTTCCCATCAAATGAATAATTTATATATCAAAATCATGTGCCTTTATGGAGTATCGGATTCAGGAATCGCACCTCTGGCTCCGTACACCGTTACACTTTTCTAGAATTTCACCGTCGGTAAGTGTATGAACCAAGTAGCCGGGTTTTTCACCCGAGGGAGTATCTAGCCCTACTTACTATACCCGACACCAGTTTTCTTATGCATGTAACCGTGCGACTCCGTATGACGTTCCATCCCACTTTTTCAAGCCCACCATCAAGCACCAATATTGGTGTTGATCACCCCATGCAACCATACACCCACACTCATGCATGTAGCCCTTGAATGTGATGCTATGTCATGCCCAATGTGCAATGTTGCCCAATGAGCTAGATCAACTACATATATAGACAATCCTATGATAATTCATATCATAAGCATATAAATTTCATGAATCATTACAATGTCAATATATATAAACAACACATTTTATAAGCATGTTATACATTGTCATGTCAGAACAACCTTAATTCACACTTAGGCATTTTAGCAAACACATTCTAGGCAACAATCATGTAAGCATACAATACTGCCCCCACACACATCAAATATCATCAAGTATCAAGGAATTATTTACAGAACTCCTATATAACAAATTTAACAAGAACTTTGTCCATACTTAATTCACCATTTCCATGGCTATAGGAAAATTATAAAATATTTTATACCACTAACCATTTCATATGAGCATTCTAGATTAAGAATCGATCCAAATAGAAGAAATCCTACACAATACATATAACATTTTAAATAGGAATGAACCAAAGTAGAAGAATCCCTACCTTAATAAAAGTGCAAAATGAGTGTAGAAAGCCTCAAGAACACTTCCTCTCTTGTTCAGTTTTAATGTCACATGTAGGGTTCTTTTCCAACTAAGCGTAGGCGTTTAGTATTTTTGAACATTCTGCAGGTAACCTACATGAGTTAAAACAACTCTTACTCTAGTTATTAAAATCCAATTCTAACAAAATATGTGGGAGATGAACATAGACTTATAGGAATTATCTTTCACCAAAAATCACTATTTGTGAACACTAAATACCTTTTCCAGGTAACTCCTAAACTAAGTGTAAGTTACAGAATTTTTAGGTTCCAGCAGGTCATAATCATTTTTAGAAATTCACCAAAAATAGAGTTTTCATCCTTTTGGCATGAGACCAAATCCAAAATAACCCTTTATGAATCTATTTCAAATTCTGAAAGTTTAAGATTCAGAAACGAACTCAAATCACCAAAACTCGTATTTATCTCCATTTTACTTGAAACCAAAACCAAACGAATCCTTTTTCAGTCTACATTATAACCTCAAAATCCCAAAATTATTAAATAATCGTAACTTATGAAATGAATAAGAAACTCACCTACTGTCTAGGATTGACAGCACCACTTCTTCTTTTTCCTTTCGGTTTGAGCTCAAGAAAATACCCACCAAGACTTAATTTCTCCAAAATCTCCCCTTTAAACCTTCGGTGAAATCCTTCATTTTTGGTACCCACGCGTATCCCTCGTCGCATAGACCAACTTTAATTCTTGGTTCAAGCGATTTCGACCGACATAGCCTAGCGGATCGACGGAAAAAAAAATAGAAAACTCTTTTTCTCTCTTCTCTTCCTCCAACATTTGAAACCAGCCAGAAAATGGGTAGGAAATAGCTGACTTTTCAGATATTTGTCTCTTTTATACTTTTAAATACTTGGCCCACGTCGCGCCAAGTGTCCTCTTTTGTTCGGATCCATTTTTACGAAACTACATGTTGTCCAGATTTTCCAGATCAGTTTCTATAGGCTGGGGCTAACTTTCAAAAATCACCAAAACTCGTATTTATCTCCATTTTACTTGAAACCAAAACCAAACGAATCCTTTTTCAGTCTACATTATAACCTCAAAATTCCAAAATTATTAAATAATCGTAACTTATGAAATGAATAAGAAACTCACCTACTGTCTAGGATTGACAGCACCACTTCTTCTTTTTCCTTTCGGTTTGAGCTCAAGAAAATACCCACCAAGACTTAATTTCTCCAAAATCTCCCCTTTAAACCTTCGGTGAAATCCTTCATTTTTGGTACCCACGCGTATCCCTCGTCGCATAGACCAACTTTAATTCTTGGTTCAAGCGATTTCGACCGACATAGCCTAGCGGATCGACGGAAAAAAAAATAGAAAACTCTTTTTCTCTCTTCTCTTCCTCCAACATTTGAAACCAGCCAGAAAATGGGTAGGAAATAGCTGACTTTTCAGATATTTGTCCCTTTTATACTTTTAAATACTTGGCCCACGTCGCGCCAAGTGTCCTCTTTTGTTCGGATCCATTTTTCGTTCCGAAACGATTAAATTTCGTACCGATTTAAGCTCAAAATATTTTATATGAACTTTATTCAAAATATTTTTTAACTTTCAAAATTTTTATAAAAATTTCGTTTATAGGGGTCACCGGACACCTGTCATCTCGAAAAATGTGAAAAAACTGACTATCTCAGAATTCGACGAAATTTATCTGGGTAACTAGATTTCGCGAGACGAATCCAACGGTGAGGTCCGTTTTGTTATCCGAGGTCTAAAAAAATATCAATTTTTAACCCGCACTATAATGACAAATTACCATTTTACCCTTTTTAAAGAAAAAGTTAAAAAAAAAATTCCCGGGTTTCATATTCTTCCCCCTTTAAAAAATTTCGTCCCCGAAATTCACATACACATGCATATACAAAACAGTCAAATAATGCTAAATGACCATAAGAATGTACCTTCATCCTTGAACAAAAAATGATAACTAGTACGGATAGTGTCCTCGCGCTCCCATGTTGCCTCCTCTACTCCTCGATGTTACCATAACACCTTCACTAGCCGCACAGTCTTGCCTCGCAAAACCTATTCCCGGCTATCCATGATGTTCACCGGTCCCTCCTTGAAAGTCCCATCAGCATCAACAACAAGCTCTCCCCAGTCCACCACATGAGTCGGATTCGGGGTGTACTTCCAAAGCATAGAGACATGAAATACTGCATGAACACCCGATAGATTTGGCGGTAACCCCAACCGTTAAGCAACTGTACCTACTCTCTCAAGTACCTCGAAGGGCCCGTTGTATCTCGGCGACAGCTTTTCCCGTTTACCAAACCGGACCACTCCTCTCTTAGGCATAACCTTCAAGAAGACATGATCTCCCACCTCAAACTCTAGAGGTCGTCGCCGTCTATCGGCATAGCTCTTTTACCGGCTTTGAGCTGTGAGAAGACGTTTTTGAATCAAGTTCATCTTCTCCGAGGTGTCTCTAACCAATTTCGGACCCGTAGAAGACCTCTCTCCTACCTCTGTCCAACAAATCAGAGAACGACATGACCTCCCATATAGCGCCTTATAGGGTGTCATCTGTATGCTCGCCTGCTAACTGTTACTGTATGCGAACTTCACCAAGGGTAAGTGATCTTCCCAGCTACCCTTGAGATCTAGAACGCATGCCCGTAGCGTGTCCTCTAAATTTTGGATAGTCCTCTCAGACTGACCGTCCATCTAGGGATGAAAAGTAGTGCTTATCATTAACTGTGTCCCCATGGCTCGCTAGAAACTCTCCCAAAAATGAGCTATAAACCTGGGATCCCGGTCCGATACAATAGATACGGGTACTCCATGCAGTCAGACAATCTCCCGTATATACAACCTGTAGAATTCCTCCAGTGTAAAGGTCATCGACACCGCCAAAAAGTGTGCCGACTTAGTAAGCCGGTCCACTATCACCCATACCACGTTATAACCCCACGATGTCCGTGGAAAATAGGTCACAAAATCTATCGTGATATATTCTCATTTCCACTCAGCTACCTCCAAAGACTGGAGTAATCCCGCTGGTCTTTGGTGTTCAGCCTTAACCTGCTGACACGTAAGACATCGACTGACAAAATCGCCAACCTGCCTCTTCATTCCACTCCAATAATACTGGCGACGAAGATCATGATACATCTTCGTACCCCCTAGATGAACCCCAAAATGGGAGCAATGAAACTCCCTAAGGATCTCCTCCCTCAAATCTGCCAACTAAGGAGCCACAACCCTTCCTCGATACCAAAGACTACCATCTGAGTGAATAGTCTATCCCTCCTCACCTGTACCTGCTTGTACACGGTCCCCAATGGACAATAGCTCCATGTCCTAACTCTGGGACTCAATCACCCTGCTCAGTAGAGACGGCGTAGCCACCAAACTCCCCAAAGTACCCTAAGCTTGACCCATATAACATAGCCTGAACTGTCCCACAGTCTCGAGCATCTGCCACTCCCCGAGAAGCTATACTAGCCAAAACTCCCCGTGACCTTCGGCTAAGTGCATCAGCCACCACGTTTGCCTTACCAGGATGGTAATGCAAAGTGAAATCATAGTCCTCTAAATACTCCATCCACCGACATTGCCTCATGTTGAGGTCCCGCTGTGTGAAAATATACTTCAAACTCTTGTGGTCCGAAAATACTTCAAACTGCTCACCATACAGGTAGTGACACCAAGCCTTCAAGGTAAAGACAATGGCCGCCAACTCAATGTCATGTGTGGGATAATTCTGCTCCTGATTCTTTAGCTACCGAGAACCATATAAGCTACTACCCTCCCGGACTACATCAAAACATATCCCAACCCGTCCTTCGAGGCATCACAATAGACCGTGTACCTCTGTCCCCGTTCTGGAACTATCAAAATAGAAGCTGAAGTAAGCATCTTCTTCAACTCTTGGAATGCATTCTCACAAGAATCATTCCACACAAACTTGACATCTTTCTGGGTCAACTTCGTCATAGGCGCAGCCAATCGAGAGAAATCCTCAATAAATCGCCGGTAATACCCCGCCAATCCCAAGAAACTACGTATCTCGAAGACTGACTTCGGTCTCTCCCAATTCATAACTGCTTCAACCTTCTCTGGGTCCACGGATACACCCAAAGCCGACACCACGTGTCCCAGAAATTTCACCTCAGTAAGCCAGAATTCACACTTGCTGAACTTGGCGTACAACTGATAATCTCTCAATGTCTGGAGAACAATTCTCAAGTGACCCTCATGCTCCTCCTCAGACTTGGAGTAGATCAAGATGTCATCAACAAAAACCACAACAAATTGATCTAAATAGGGTTGGAACACCCTATGCATGAGGTCCATGAATGCCGTTGGAGCATTGGTCAATCCAAATGGCATCACTATGAAATGGAAATGCCCATACCGCGCTCTAAATGCCATCTTAGGAATATCTTCCTCCCTAACCCTCAACTGATGGTAACCGGTTCGAAGATCTATCTTGGAATAGACCCGTGCGCCCCTCAGCTGATCAAATAAGTCATCAATCCTCGGCAAAGGGTACCTATTCTTGATAGTGACCCTATTCAACTTTCGGTAATCAATACACAACCGAAGAGTCTTATCTTTCTTCTTAGCAAACAGAACCGGAGCGCCCCAAGGTGAAGTGTTCGGTCTAATAAACCCCTTGTCCAACAATTCTTGCAATTGTACCTTGAGTTCTTGCAACTCAGTAGGCGTCATCCTGTGTGGTGTCATAGAGATAGGAGATGTATCAGGATGCAACTCTATAGTGAAGTCCACATCCCTATGTGGAGGTAATCCCGATAGTTCATCCGAAAAAATATCTTCATAATCACACACAACCCGAGGTAGACTTAACTCCTGCCTCGCCTCGTCTTCAAGGGTCAGGCTTGCTAGCCAACCTATTTACTAGTCTGTGCCATCTAGAGTCATACACGACTTGGGGTAAAACATCATGTTTCTCCCCTGAAACTTGAAACAAACACCTTCCGGTGTATAAGTCGTGACCCTCTTCCGATCGCAATCAATGACGACCCGGTGTGCCGTCAACCAATCCATCCCAAGGATCACATCAAACTCTGACATGTCCATGACCCTATGATCCACGGTGAGTAGAATCCCCGAGATCTCTAACTCACAATCCCGACATATCTGATCAATTCTCACCCCAGCATCTAGGGAAGAACTCACATGCAATGACTATTCCAAGGTCTCAACCTCTAAGCTCAAGTCATCCACACAAGATGCAACAATAAATGAATGAGATGCATCATAATCAAATAACACTCTAGCCCATAAGCGAGAGAGTAAAAATGTACCCTGTATCACCGACGGATCTGCCAGTCAGTCTGTGGCATCATGGCGTAGACATGCCCCTGAGTCCCTGAAGTCCCGGCTTGTGAGCCCTGGCCTCGTCCTCGACCCATTCCTTGGCCCATCTGGCCAGCTTGCGGTGTCCCCGCACGAGAAGTAGTAGGGCCTTGTGTTGCACCCTGGAACTGGTACTGGTTGCCCTGACCCATAGTAGGATAATGAGAAGCATACTACGTCTGTGGTAGCCCCACTGAAGCCTGAGATTGCAATGACCCATGACCCTGGGATCCCTGTCTCTGAGGACAATCCCTCTTCATGTGACCCAGTTGGTGGCAATGATAGCAAATCCTCTGGCCAGCTTGGTAGGAAGGCCTCTAATTTCTCCCACCTTGGGAGGATTGACCTTGGCCTTGGCCTTGATAACTGCGGCCCTGTCCCTGAAATCCTTGTGGAGTAGAAGTCATCTGCTTCTTCCACAAGCTAGAAGAAAAGGATTGACCCTCATTCTTCTTGTCTTTTGCACCAGACTCCCGGATGCTCCTTGCGACATCCACCTCTCTCTCAATGGCCAAAGCTGTGGTGACCATCAAGTCAAAGTCTTGCAGAAGAAAACCGACGATTTTACCCCGGATGGATAACTTCAGTCCATCCTCAAATTTTCTGACCTTGGCCATATCTATGGCCACATATTGGTCAGCGAAACGTGCTAACTCAGTGAATTTAGCCACGTATTCCATCACTGACATCGTTCCTTGCCTCAGATCTAGGAACTCCCGGGCCTTCGCATGCCTCGTAGCCGCCGGGAAGTATTTCCCTATGAAGAATTCCTTGAACTCTACCCATGTCATGGCCTCCAAGTTTTTAGAGTCTTTCACCCAATCCCACCATACTTGGGATTCCCCCTCCAACTGGAATGTAGCTAGAGTTATCCTGGTGGCGTCAGAGGTGATCTCCATTGCCCTCAAGATCTTGTCAACCTACCGGAACCAATGATCAGCTACCATCGGGTCCGCCCCTCCCATGAAGATTGGCAGCTGATATGCCTTGAACTTCTGGAGATTACTAGAGCCTCCTCGGCCCCCACTTGTACCCGTCTGTGCAATAGTAGCGGTCGTAGCACTAGCTTGTGCAATGGTAGCCGTTGCTGCACCAATAGCCTCCATGAAGGCTTGTTGGTCAAAGGCCGGTGGTGATTGGTTGTTGTGTTCCGCCTACCGCCTCTGCCTCGGCCGCGTCCTCTTCCCCTTCCTCTATTTTCCATCTACACACATGTCAAATAGAAACAGAGCATTTACTTAGTATCCCAAGATATGAGTCAAGTATTTAAACTTGGAGATTTTCCTCCTTGTTTCACTAGTAGTGCGTGTGCCACCTACTAGTAGACATTCACATAAAACTATACCATTCATTCCTTTTTTTCAAACCCAAGGTTATGTTTTCTAACCCTAGTATTTTTTTTCCATGTGCCTTTTACCATGCATATCATTCACATAATCACCTAGCAAGTAATCATGTTTCACATAACATGTTGCACAAAACATATAACAATTTAAGTACATAAGATCAGATGCACAATGCATTCAATGGTCTAGTCCCAATGCACAACAAGCCTTAGGTAAATCGTATAACCTAAGTTCTGATACCAAGCTGTGACGCCCCAAAATTTGGGGGTCCATTGATTACCCATCAACCCGCGTAATACCCGTGAATATCGAGTAACTCGATATCACACTGTTATGTCCCATTTACCGAGATCCTTAATTTCACAAAATTCGGGCAAATTCTCCTTTGTACGGGGAGCTCTGCCCAAAAATGACCTGTGCAATATACATTAACATGACCCATCCAAGGCCTCATATAACACAATGACCACACATGGTCCATTTATAAGTAAAACTTGACCACACCGGGTCCAATTGTAATTAAACATTGGCCACACCAGGTCCAATCATCCATATAAGTTCTATTACAATTTAAAAGATGACATACTTAAAACATTCTTTCCACAAATATTATACATCAACACAAAATAAAGCCACATTTGCCTTTCTTCAAACATGTGGGTCCAAATTTGAGCCATCCACCGGTGTACCTCTCCCACCTGAAATGTTTCCTATATAGGGTGAGCCAACGCTCAGTTGAAAAACTCCTACAGAGGCTACTTCCCACCTAAAATGTGTATGCAATGCGCACATGCCACAAACAACTTCTTCCAAATAAGAATATGTTATTCAAGATAGAATCTCATGATGTCATGCCAAGTAATGAGATGAAACTCACTCATGCATGCTATCCCAAGCCCACACCGACTCCCACAACACAATGCGACTCATATGTGTAAAACAAACGTCTTTGAGGAAACACTTCCAAAGATTATTTTGAAATCAACCATATGTCATAAAACCAATTCATTCTTGGATGCTTCCCATCAAATGAATAATTTATATATCAAAATCATGTGCCTTTATGGAGTATCGGATTCAGGAATCTCACCTCCGGCTCTGTACGCCGTTACACTTTTCTAGAATTTCACCGCCGGTAAGTGTATGAACCAAAGAGCCGGGTTTTTCACCCGAGGGAGTGTCTAGCCCTACTTTTTATACCCGACACAAGTTTTCTTATGCATGTAACCGTGCAACTCCGTATGACGTTCCATCCCACTTTCCTGAGCCCACCATCAAGCACCAATGTTGGTGTTGATCACCCCATGCAACCATACACCCACACTCATGCATGTAGCCCTTGAATGTGATGCTATGTCATGCCCAATGTGCAATGTTGCCCAATGAGCTAGATCAACTACATATATAGACAATCCCATGGTAATTCATATCATAAGCATATAAATTTCATGAATCATTACAATGTCAATATATATAAACAACACATTCTATAAGCATGTTATACATTGTCATGTCATAACAACCTTAATTCACACTTAGGCATTTTAGCAAACACCTTATAGGCAACAATCATGTAAGCATACAATATTGCCCCCACACACATCAAATATCATCAAGTATCAAGGAATTATTTACAGAACTCCTACATAACAAATTTAACTAGAACTTTGTGCATACTTAATTCACCATTTCCATGACTATAGGCAAATTATAAAACTTTTATACCACTAACCATTTCATATGGGCATTCTAGATTAAGAATCGACCCAAATAGAAGAAATCCTACACAATACATATAACATTTTAAATAGGAATGAACCAAAGTAGGAGAATCCCTACCTTAATAGAAGTGCAAAATGAGTGTAGAAAGCCTCAAGAACACTTCCTCTCTTGTTCAGTTTTAATGTCACATGTAGGGTTCTTTTCCAACTAAGCGTAGGCGTTTAGCATTTTTGAACATTCTGCAGGTAACCTACATGAGTTAAAACAACTCTAACTCTAGTTATTAAAATCCAATTCTAACAAAATATGTGGGAGATGAACATAGACTCATAGGAATTATCTTTCACCAAAAATCACTATTTTTGAACACTAAATACCTATTCTAGGTAACTCCTAAACTAAGTGTAAGTTACAGAATTTTCAGGTTCCAGCAGGTCATAATCATTTTTAGAAATTCACCAAAAATAGAGTTTTCATCCTTTTGGCATGAGACCAAAGCCAAAATAACCCTGTATGAATCTGTTTCAAATTCTGAAAGTTTAAGATTCAGAAACGAACTCTAACTCATAAAACCAATTACGAAACTACATTCTGTCCAGATTTTTCAGATCAGTTTCTATAGGTTGGGGCTAACTTCAAAAATCACCAAAACTCGTATTTATCTCCATTTTACTTGAAACCAAAACCAAACGAATCCTTTTTCAGTCTACATTATAACCCCAAAATTCCAAAAATTATTAAATAATCATTGCTTATGAAATGAATAAGAAACTCACCTACTGTCTAGGATTGACAGCACCACTTCTTCTTCTTCCTTTCGGTTTGAGCTCAAGAAAATACTCACCAAGACTTAATTTCTCCAAAATCTCCCCTTTAAACCTTCGGTGAAATCCTTCATTTTTGGTACCCACGCGTAGACCAACTTTAATTCTTGGTTCAAGCGATTCCTACCGACGTAGCCTAGCGGATCGACGGAAGAAAAACTTGAAAACTCTCTTTCTCTCTTCTCTTCCTCCAACGTCTAAAACCAGCCAGCAAATGGGTAGGAAATAGCTGACTTTTCAGATATTTGTCCCTTTCATACTTTTAAAGACTTGGCCCTCGTCACGCCAAGTGTCCTCTTTTTTTCGGGTCCATTTTTCGCTCGAAAACGATTAAATTTCATACCGATTTAAGCTCAAAATATTTTATATGAACTTTATTTAAAATATTTTTCAACTTTCAAAATTTTTATAAAAATTTCATTTTTAGGGGTCACCGGACACCCGTCACCTCGAAAAATGTGAAAAATCCGACTATCTCAGAATTTGATGAAATTTGTCTGGGTAACTAGATTTTGTGAGACGAATTCAACAATGAGGTCCGTTTTATCATCCGAGGTCTAGAAAAATACCAGTTTTTAACCCGCATTATAATGATAAATTACTATTTTGCCCTTTTTAAAGAAAAAGTTAAAAAAAATTTCCCGAGTTTCACAAGTTGTGTTTTGGGTTGAGCTCTCCGTACAAAGGAGACTCTGCCCAAATTTTGTTAAATTAAAGACATCGGTAAATGGGGCATAACGGTGTGATATCGAGCTGCTCGGTATCCATGGGTATTCCGTGGGTTGATGGGTAATCAACGGACCCCTGAATTTTGGGGCGTCTCAATTTCAATTACAATTTATTCTTTCCAAACATAAATTAGAATTTATTTTGATTGAATTGAAATCCATACTTGTGTAACTATGAAAGTTTGTAACTATTCCACTTACTCATGGCAACTTTAGAGTCACAAAGTTACTCTTGTAATGTTGTTTTGTTTATCATTTTTAAGTATTCATAACATAGTATTGCTTGAAAGATATTGAAAAGAGAGATGGAATACTTTGATTGCTTAAATAGAGGCGACAAGCAACAGAAAATAGAAGAAGAACATTTAGCCTTTTAAGAAGCTCACTCTAAAGTTGCAAATGAGGCATGATTGCTTCGACTGAGGCAACAAGTAGTAGAAAAGAGAAGAATAACACTCATTCTAAAGTTGTCTCGCCCCAAATTTCATAAAAGCGTGATTAAAACAAATACTTTGTTTATTTAAAAAAAAATACACATGCTGATATGTTGTAAAAACATCTAGGAAAATATCTCTTTAGTTGAAATAAATCAATTTTCTTTTTTGAAAATTTTGATAGAGTTTTCTTTGAAAATTAGGCTTCCAACCAGTTAGTAAGAGCATCCCTGTGAAAGCATAACATAATTTAAACTAACTAAACATCCACAACATGCCTCCATCCAAAAATATAATCCAACTAAATCCGGGGTGGCAATTAGAGGGTCATGAAGTCCTCCTAAACCCGGATACATCCAACACCAATATATACCACAACTTAGTATCCAAAGTCATAACTTTACATTACAATACCCAAAATAATAATCCCTCTATGGGATGATCAAGTGTACACCATAAATGCCTCAAGACAACCTTTTCAAACACAATGCTTGAGTGTTAACATTTTTACATAAGTTCTAAAGGTAAATACAAAAAAAAGCTCCAAAAGATATTCTTTCTAATCTAAGCTCCCACAAGCATTTCATCACTTATGCCCTAGGATGCATGCTAGTCTCTGAAAATATTAGTAAGGGATGAGCAACCATACGCTCAGTAGGCTAATCCTTTTTCGAAGCATTTACAAATTTTTAAAAACCAACATTCCACAAATCATATGAATAAGTAATGAAAGCTTCCTATAATTAAATACAGGTACAAGATAATAAGTAAAACATTTATAAAAATCTCTCAACACCTCAACATTAGAAATATACAAGGTATAAATTAAAGGTTTATATATTCAAATCCAAACCATCATAGCAAATACCATGCATGTCTCGCATAAGGACAATATCATCCATCACACCAGTTCACGCATGAACCATCCCCGAAGAACCTTTTGGGTCTTGCACCCTAGGGTCTCATCGCCCTTCTTGCTTTTTAAGGGGAATGTGTATGGCACAACTTGTGACGCCACATAGGTCATCACGAAAATCACTACCATAACCAATTCCCCTTAGGGCTAATAGCCGCCTTGGCAACCTACTCAATTGGCTCCAATTGACTACTAACACTCTGCATGTCAATATCGAGCATGCATTTTTTAAAAATTATTATTTTCTATATCCATAAATCCTTTTGAAAACTCATGTCATAACCTTGACATTTTATCAAAACATATAGTATACTCAAATATCAAAATTTGCATTTTCAAAACAACACAACCAATTCCAAGAAAATAAGTGATGTATATTGTGTACAAGATCATAGCACACTTCAAAACCCCCAAATCATAGGTTTAATCAAATACCCATCACCAAAATCAAACTAGGGTTTGAAACCCACAACACTAAAATCATTTTTATGCATGTAGGTTCACAAATCCATGGCATATTCAACACTAAATCAAGATTTATAACAAGAATTTTTGCCATCAACCACATAGTAAGCTTTAACTAAAGAAAATACATGAGATGCATAATGTAAATGCAAGAGAAAGGAAAATCCCACCTAGAACTCAAAAATTCCAAGCCAAGCTCCTAGGATTTCCAAGCAAGACCCAAACTTTGGAGACTTTATTTTCTCTTTCTCTTTATCTTCTCCTAGAGTTCTAAGAGGTTTTGGGTGAGAGTGAAATGAAAGAATGGAATAAAAGGGGCTGAAATCTGTGTTTTAAACACAGCAGTCCCGAATTCTACTGTTCATGGGCTTGAAAATATATTTTTTCTCCAAAATTACAATTTTGCAACTAAACATTCTAATTTGATCCATATGACTATCTTAAAGTTTTTCGACATTCTGGATTCATTTTTAATGTTATTTTAACTTAAAAATATTTATTTTTATGATTTATCTCAAAAATAAAGTTAATTTACACCCAAAATACTAAAATTATTATTTTACCCATCTGATCCGTTATATGAGCTAAACGGCTATTCCAAGTTTTTTGAATCTCCTGGATTCAATGGTAATGTTATTTTGACCTAAAAAAAATTAATATATTTACTTAATTACTCTTATCAACTTTAAACACCTCAAAAAATTAAATTTGACCCAAAAATCAATACGTTCGTACTTCAAATTTACGCGACTATTCTTTTAACAATAATTCAAAATTTCTCTCATCATTTTAATTATTTTAAAGATACTAGCAAGTTAATATAATTTATATATATATATATATNTCATTTTAATTATTTTAAAGATACTAGCAAGTTAATATAATTTATATATATAACACATGGGATCTCACAAAAGTTGCAGATGTTGTCCCTAAGAGGCAATCTCTCTCTCTCTCTCTCTCTCTCTCTCTCTCTCTCTCTCTCTCTCTTTCTCTCACATACACACACAAATGGTTACTGAGTTTTGATCTTTAATTTGTAATATCTATTATGGTTTTCATTGTCAATCATTCATCTTTTGATGATTTTATGTTATTTGTGTAATAGTCAACATGAATTTCTCTAATTGCTGATTGTTTATAATCACTCTAATTTGATCTTTATTGTGTTTTAAATCTTTTTTTTTGTATTTCTTCGGGAACTTGATTTACATGCTTTACTCATATGAAGTCGCAAAAAGACTTGAATGAACGAATAGTAAAGACCCATGACTTGATCATGTCTATATAAAATGGAAAAGTCAATGGTCAATCTAATATTTCAAGACAACAATTGTAAGAAATGTTAGTTTATTGTGTTAAAAGACTAATATTAACTATTTTTAGTAGAATTTTTTTTTTTCAAAATTTTTCTCATAAAGTGATCCATATATTTCATTTTCCCTTAACATATCTATCATGTAAGTACATTTTTTTTAGGGGGGAGAGGGACTTGAACATTTGACCTCAAGAAAGCAAAGCATTCACAAGACAAGAAGCACCATTGGACCAAAGACCCATTGATTTTTAGTAGAATTTGTAATGAGTTTGGATGTGAAATATAAACTTTATGCACTGAGTTGAATAAAATTGATCATAACATATGCAGTAGTCAGGGTTGGCCCAATAGAAAGGCCACTTAAGCAACTGCTTAGGGACCAAAAGAAAAGAGAACCCCCAAATAATAAGTAGAGGCTTTAATTGCAATTTAAATTGATCCAAAAATTTTGGCTTAATGGACCCAATCAAATGGAAATTACAAGATCTAGACTAAAACAAAGGCCCAATTCATATCTCTCTCTCACTTTATCCAACGGTTAAAATACTTGAAAGTTGTAAAAAAGACAAAAATTAAATTTTCACAATTAAAGCCTAAAAGTCTAATCTCTCTCTCTTTCTCTCTCTCTCCCCCCCCCCAATTATGTATCTCTCTCTTGCAACCTAGATTAAATTGAAAATGTACATATTTGTTTGATTAATAATTTAATTTTTTAATATTTTTATTGATAGGATTAATTTATTGCAATTATTCTTTATTATTGTGAAAGTTTGAAATAGTAGATAATTTGGGAGGCGAACAAATCGTCAATTCAAAGCTTATACAATTTTTATTTATTAGGTGATATTGTGTTTAATTCTTATTGGCTTTTCTAACATATTAGATTGTTTTCTTAGTATAATTATTTGTTATTTTAAAATATATTTTATTCACAAGAATTTTTAGTTTGAAATATGTCAAGTTTTTTAAAAATTAAAACTCATAAAATTCTACTTACGATCAACTATAGCACCAAAAGGATTGAATTGATTAGTCATATTATCCATTCAAAAAATATACTAGCAAAACTCAAAAATAAAAAATTTATTACTTATTTTGCATCACAAAAAATGAAAAAAAAAAAATTTTAAACAAAATTTTAATCATATGATATATTTTTTTTTTGATAAATTTTGATAGGCTAAACACTTTCGCTTAGGGCCCCAGTTTTCATTAGGCTGGCCCTGACAGTATGCATCTTACTCTGCTGGTTCAGTAAAACACATATTAAAATTTTTTTGTCAATATCAAATTTGATTATTTGTAGGAGAATGATATATATATATATATATATATATATTTTTTTTTTCTATTCAAAATAATTCACGTCCAATGCACGTATACTTTTACTAGTTGGACTAAAAGTCAACTATAGAAAACATTTTGGCCAAAAGTTTATTTTCATTTCAAAAAGGCTAAAAACTCATTCAACTCACAATAACTGTAGCAACATCTAATTTTTGGAAAACTAAATTATCCAATGCCGGATTATTCACTGGAAGTTAACATGAAGCATCAATTCCGGATGACGTACCAAATATTCAGGTGGCAACCTTCCATTATCCTCATTTGTTTGAAATTCAAAANTGCTTTATTTTGAACAATAAAAGTATGTCTTTTGATGATCTCTTGCTTATTTTCTTGAATTGTTATGTTAGAAAAATAGCTATGGAATTGGGGGTTTATGATTTACTTGTGATTTTGAGAAATACCTATGGAATTGGGGGTCTTGAATTTACTTGTGATTTGAGAAAATGATAGGTATTGCATCTCTTGTGTGGTTTGTTGTGATAGACTTGAATTGCCTTCGAAAATTACCATAGAGTGTTAGAGATTAGTCTATTCCAGTGGGGGTGAGATGGTTTCTTAACACTTATAGTGGATTGTTATTTGTGAGAGCAACCACTATTGTTCATGTAAGTTCGAGGCTAAGGGATGGTATACCTTTCCTTAGAAGGATTCGTCAATGCCATGGGAGACAGTATATGCCCTTCCGAAATTGGTTTGTGTGGTTATAATGGATGAACGAGATAGAATCGTCGTGTCGATTCATGGGAAGTAACCAACATACATGACGATGGGATAAACCAACATACACGAGAATATGGGATGATGCTATTGAATGATTAATTGATTTCTTCACATGCTTATTCCTTTCATTTAACTTATTGTTATTGCATTAACTTGAGATCGAATAAATTGTCACTGTTTTATTTCAAGTTATATATAATATTTTGGAAAGTGAGACCGAACCGTTTTATATGTTTTCTAAACCTTATTCAAGTTTGAGAGGATGTTGCTACAGAGCTTAGTGCTCACCCCCTACAAATACTATTTATTCTCAGATGTCGGTTTAGATGAAGAGCTCGAAGTTGATGAGTATGTAGCTTGGGAAGCGCATTTGGATGGAAGCGTGGATCCCGAGGAGGATGTATAGAGTTGATATCTCCATGTCCTAGACTAGGAGATGCATTTTGACACAATGGATAGATGTTATTTTGTTTATTCCGCTGCAAGAGTAAGTTTGATTTTGAGATGTAATTGTCATAGTTTGACATATTCTTTTTGGATGTAGATGTCATGGTTTGACATATTCTTTTGGATAATGTTGTAGATATTATGTACGATGAATGAAATTTGCTTTATTTATGGACTTTATTAGTTACTCTCATGATATGAATCATTTTAAATAGTAATGTCATCCAAAGTAGATTTTGGGGCATTACAGTATCTGAAAATTATATTTGTATGAAATTTCAATTTTTGGANTACGATGAATGAAATTTGCTTTATTTATGGACTTTATTAGTTACTCTCATGATATGAATCATTTTAAATAGTAATGTCATCCAAAGTGGATTTTGGGGCATTACAGTATCTGAAAATTATATTTGTATGAAATTTCAATTTTTGGAAAAAAATATGAATTCATTAGGGATTTTAAACAAAAAAATATATATATTTACAACAACCAGAATTCTTATCATCCCTCTTTGAAGGCACCCTATGTTGTCATTCTTTAGTGTCACTCTAAATGTCACGCCAAAAATTTCACAAAAGCGTGATAAAAAAAATACTTTGTTTATTCCAAAAACACATGCCTATTTGTTATAAAAATATCTAGAAAAGTATGTCATTAGTTTAAATAATTTTTTTTTTTAAAATTTTGGCAGAGTTTCCTTTGAAAATCGGGCATCTAGATAATTGGTGAGAGCAACCTGTGACACCCCAAATTCATGGGGTCCGTTAATTTCCCATCAACCCACGGAATGCCCGTGGATACCGTATAACTCGATATCGTACCGTTGTGTCCCATTTATCGGGATCCATAATTTAACGAAATCCGGACAGAGTCTCCTTTGTACGGGAAGCTCTACCCCAAAACACAATCTGTGCAATCAACATTTACATAACTCATCCGAGGTCCAATATAATACTATANATAATTTAACGAAATCCGGGCAGAGTCTCCTTTGTACGGGAAGCTCTACCCCAAAACACAATCTGTGCAATCAACATTTACATAACTCATCCGAGGTCCAATATAATACTATAACCACACAGGGTCTATTTTATACGTAAAACTTGACCGCACCGGGTCCAATCATCATATTTATATCAAAATATGCAAGGTTATATTAAAACAGTCCATATATACTCTATTACAATTCCTTTACACATTACATGCCAAAATTTAATTACAAATCTACTTTTACAAAAAAAAA
>CAUOFW020005057.1:94829-135888 GCA_963454935.2 Ilex paraguariensis
AAAAAAAATGGATTGGAAGCCACAAGTCGACTTTTCTTCAACCATGTGACCCGGATTGTGAGCCGTCCATTGGTGCATGACCCACACCTGAAATGTTTCCCGTATAGGGTGAGCCAATGCCCAGTAGAATAATCCCTACAGAGGCTACTCATCACCTAAAATGCATATGCAATGTATAAATGCAACATTTCACAACAAGTATTCCCTCCAACAATAACATATAATACAATGTTGGAAAATCATGATGCCATGCCAAGTAATGAGATGAAACTCACCCATGCATGCTATCCCGAGCCCACACCGACTCCCACAACACAATGCGACACTTACGTGTAAAACAAACGTCTTTGATGAAACACATCCAAAGATCATTTTGAAATCAACCATATGTCATAAAACTAATTCATTCTTGGATGTTTCCCATCAAATGAATAATTTATATATCAAAATCATGTGCCTTTATGGGGTATCGGATTCAGGAATCGCACCTCCGGCTCCGTACGCCGTTACACTTTTCTGGAATTTCACCGCCGGTAAGTGTATGAACCAAGTGGTCGGGTTTTTCACCCGAGGGAGTGTCTAGCCCTACTTGCTATACCCGACACAAGTTTTCTTATGCATGTCACCGTGCGACACAAGTTTTGACCCGCAGGTTAGCTGAAATCCTTTGATGGAGAGCGGGATATCCCTGGTAATGGGGAGGATTGCTCTTGGAGGGAGGTATATCCCCGGTAATGGGGAGGTAGATCCCTCACAAACCTGTGAGAGCATTAAACATAATAATCATATCCGACTAGTCATTCACATCATATTAATCATAAACATCCCTTTTGATGACAGCCACAAATAAATCATTATTTTTCAAAATCAGGGTAACAAATGGAGGCCCACACAGTCTTCCCAAGCGGGGGTTATAATTTAATTATCCAAAATTCTTCGTCATGAACATAATATACAGAATATCTAAAATCTTTATAATTAAACCATTTAAAAGGTCTTAATCTATACATATTCCTTCAAATTAACCAAGATGTAAATCGTTTACAAATCCTCAATAATATACATCACCATACATTTTTTTTTTTGGGAAAGAGGAAGGGGACTTGAACCCTTAACTTCAAGAAGATAAAGTCTTTACGAGACAAGAAGTTCCATTGGACCAAAGGTCCATTGGTAAAATCATAACAACTACATACTCTAACTAAATATATAAAGTCATAACAACTATCTTCTACCTTGATTCTCCCACTATGTAGTCACTAACATATGCTCATAACTAAAAATACTAAATGATAGGGGTGAGCAACCATACGCCCAAGTAGGATAATCCTTTTCTCAAGCATATACAAGGTTTTAAATACTAACAGTTCACAATCATAATAATAGGTAATGAAATAATTTATCAATAAGTCTAAATACAGATAAAAAGTAAGCATTTTTGAAAGTACACTACGTACTATCATTTGAAATACATAAGTTAAACATTAAGAAATTTACCACATCGAAATCCAATTTCAAGGTAACCCTACAAAACCTTNGGTAGTTAGAAAGTGCTAGTTTGTGATTTCTTGAATGTTTAGATAATTGGTTATATAAAAATCATATATTCTGATTTTTATTTTGTTTGAATGATCCATATAAAATCTTGGCTTGATTTTGGTATATGGAAGTATTTATGTAATCCCTTGAAAATTGGGATCATGTGGGCATGCTTTGTGTTTTATATTATGCCTTGTGAATGAAATGTAATATTAGCATGTATTATGTGTTATCATGTTGATGGAGTGTTGATATATGCTCTTGGATATATTGAACTTGAAATGGTTATGTGATTATATGCAAATGATATTAATTGTCATGGTATACAATGATATTTAAAAATTGTCATTTGGCATGCATTGCAATATGGACATGGAATTAACATCACATTCATGGGCTACATGCATGAGTGTGGGTGTAGGGTTGCATGGGGTGATCAACACCAACATTGGTTCTTGATGGTAGGCTCGGGAAAGTGGGATGGAATGTCCTACGGAGTCGCACGGTGACATGCATAAGAAAACTTGTGTCGGGTATAGCAAGTAGGGCTAGACACTCCCTCGGGTGAAAAACCCGACCACTTGGTTCATACACTTACCGGCGGTGAAATTCCAGAAAAGTGTAACGGCGTACGGAGCCGGAGGTGCGATTCCTGAATCCGATACCCCATAAAGGCACATGATTTTGATATATAAATTATTCATTTGATGGGAAACATCCAAGAATGAATTAGTTTTATGACATATGGTTGATTTCAAAATGATCTTTGGATGTGTTTCATCAAAGACGTTTGTTTTACACGTAAGTGTCGCATTGTGTTGTGGGAGTCGGTGTGGGCTCGGGATAGCATGCATGAGTGAGTTTCATCTCATTACTTGGCATGGCATCATGATTTTCCAACATTGTATTATATGTTATTGTTGGAGGGAATACTTGTTGTGAAATGTTGCATTTATACATTGCATATGCATTTTAGGTGATGAGTAGACTCTGTAGGGATTATTCTACTGGACATTGGCTCACCCTATACGGGAAACATTTCAGGTGTGGGTCATGCACAAGTAGACGGCTCACAATCAGGGTCACATGGTTGAAGAAAAGCCGACTTGTGGCTTCCAATCCATTTTTTTTGTAAAAGTAGATTTGTAATTAAATTTTGGCATGTAATGTGTAAATGAATTGTAATAGAGTCTATATGAACTGTTTTAATATAACATTGCATATTTCGATATAAATATGATGATTGGACCCGGTGTGGTCAAGTTTTACTTATAAATGGACCCTGTGTGGTTATGGTATTATATTAGACCTCAGATGGGTCACGTAAATGTTGATTGCACAGATTGTGTTTTTGGGGTAGAGCTTCCCGTATAAAGGAGACTCTGCCCGAATTTCATTAAATTATGGATCCCGGTAAATGGGACACAACGGTGCGATATCGAGTTATTCGATATCCACAGGTATTCCGTGGGTTGATGGAAAATTAACGGACTCCATGATTTTGGGGTGTCACAGATCAAGACCACCATTTTCATATTTTAAAATAACTCAATAATACCCCAAAACATGGTAAAATATACTCAATTATATCATAAAAATTAATAACTCTTTCCACAATTTACCATTTCAATACTTATAGTCACTTTGACATTTTATTAAACCCATGATAGATATAAAATCTCCAAATAGACATTTACAAATGAACATACTCATTCTTAAGAGACAAATCAAATACATTATATACAAAATCACATATATTCTAAAGAATCCAAAATATTAAGTTCAATCAAACACTCATAAAAAAAATCAAGTTAGGGACCCAAATTCATTTAATGCATGTAGGTTTACAAATTCATAGTAAACTCATCATTTAATTACGACTCATAGCATGCATTTAGCTCATACTGAATAAATAGATATAGAACATATATGAGATGCATTAATGTCTATGCAAGAGAAAGGAAAATCATACCTCAAAACCCAAGAACCCAAGCTCCACCTTCAAAGGCCCAAGTGGATCCAAGAATTCCAAGTAATGTTCTTAGATTTTCAAGCAAAAACCCAACCTCTAAGAGATTTTGTTCTTCCCTCTTCTCTTTCCCTTTATCTTGTCCTAGGGTTATAAGAGGTATTGGGTGAGAGTGGAAAGAAATAATGGGACAAATGGGACTGAAAATGGTGTTTTAAAACCAGCAAATTCCGAATTTTACTGTTTGTAGGGCCAAAAATTACATTTTTCTAGGATATTACAGTTTTACCACTAAATATCTCCAATTTGATCTCTATGACTACTCTAAGGTTTTTAGACATTTTAGATTCATTTTTAATGTTATTTTAACCTAAAAATATCTAGTTTTATGATTTATATAAAATTAAAGTCAATTTACACTTAAAATACTAAAATTACTATTTGCTAACCGTCTATTCAAAAGTTTTTGGACCTCCCGGATTCAATGACAATGTTATTTTGACATAAAAAACTTGATAAATTTACTTAATTACCCTTATTAACCTTAAACAGTTCAAAAATTAAATTTGACCCAAAAGTCAATATGTTTGTAGTTCAAACTTATGTGACTATTTCTTTAACAACGATTCAAAATTTTTTTCATCATTTTAATCATTTTTAAAATACTATCAAGTTAATATCATTTATGTTTATATGAAATACGAGATCTAACACTATATTTTGTACTATGCTATCTTTTTTCACAATTTGAAAGCATTCTATATTGTCACCCTATTTTTTGGATTGTGTGGTTCATGATGTTACTAAAAAATGTTTACACCATTTGCTGTCACTCTTTGGTGTCATTCTTTTTTTGGACTGTGTTGGTCTATTTTTGTCACGACCCATCCCCATCTCCCAAAGATGAGATGGAACTAGGTTTTTGATACACTTGTTTACATATATGTATAAAATGGACTAATCAAATATTAAATAATCCCACAAGCGCAACAATGCCATCCATCACCTTAGTGATTAAGCATGATGGTAAAACATGTTTCATAAATAAAACACATGTATCAATTGTTTGTTTCCCAGGTTATAGACATATACAAAATCTCATACCCATATAGCATACATCACAAAGTATGCTTGTTGAGTCTGTTTACAAATGTATACTATTAACCTGTCATAATAATCTCTCTCAAATATAATATAATACACAATCCAACAATCAATCATACCGACACTCAACTTGAGTGATACCACACTAACATTGTACAAGACTCAATCGACTGGACATTGGGATAGTCTACATCCTCCTCTATAGTACCTGAAAAGAAGAAGCTGTAGGGGTGTGAGCTAAACCACGCGCTCAGTGAATATACATGTTGTATATGCAATGGAAATGATAGTAATACACTGAAGTAGGTAGATACTATGTAGATACACGTATCAAACAACAACATCAAACCTATTTCAATGAATTCACAAGCTTGTAGAGATTTGAAAAGGATAAATTTTTTAATTTTGCCGGTAGGGCACTATTCATATATCATTTGTCAGTAGATCACTACATATGCATCATTTAGGTATAAGTCATGTTTATGAGCATAATTTGAGTATGTCATAGAAGAGAAATATACTTAGAATATTAAAATACACCTACTGTATGAATTTGAGCATAAATAAAAATAATTTCAAAAATTGGACAAAAAGGGTTTCCCGGCGGCCTAGGTGGAACCGGTCAAACCCGGCCACTAGCGAAAATATATTTTTTTGAAAATTTTCATTTAAAACAATTTTAAGAACTTTAATTAAATAAAATGTTGAATTGAGGCGTTTCAGGATGAGTTGTAGTGTAACGGTGTCCCGGATTCATTAAGGGCAAAAGAGTCATTTTGCACCTTTACCCCTCCACTATAAATGCAGCCCCCTTAGTGTAAAAATATAAGTTTTTGGGCTGAGAAAAGTTAGTACACGTTTTTGGAGGAAAAGGGAAAAAAAATCCTAAGTTCTTGAAGCTTCAAGCCACCAAAACTCATTCCTAAGCCAAGATTTTTGTAAGACTTCCTTCTAAGAAGTTGTTCCTCTCAACAAGGGCTACATTTTCACTGATTGGTTCAGCTATAAAGAGAACACAACTCTCTTGGTTTGAGAAAAATTATTTTTGGTATGATATTTTGCTAAGTTGAGAATATATTTAAGTTTTCTTGTCTTCCTATGTGTTGATTGAATGATTTAGGTATTTACTTGATGTTAGAAAATCATTTAGTTGACAGTTGTTTTGAAAACTTAAAATTTGTGGTTTAAGTACTTTTATATTCTTTGAGTTTCTTGATAATTTGTTGTTATGGTGAATGTGTATATTACTTATGTGTTGGATTATTATATTATAACTTATGTTTATGTAGAGAAACTCTTGTATTTGGAGAGTTATGATTTATTACATGAGTTGTTAGTTTGTGTATTTGTAGTTTCTTTGAGAAATTATGAAAGTAATGAATATGAAGCTTGATCATATGTGTAAATCCATTGAATTGTGCTTCACATTTATGTAGATAAGGTGTTTGATGAAATATTTCATAGGAATATGAAGCTTGATCATATGTTTAATCCATTGAATGGTGCTTTACATTCATGTAGATAAGGTGTTTGATAAAATATTTCATAGAATTTACATTAAGAAAAATATGGCATTTTGGCATACATGAATCCTTGGAACATAGTGTGGGGTGAGCACTTGGTACTATGCATTATGAGAGTGTAGATTCTGTGATGAAAAATCCAAAATCTAGCCAATGACAGTACTCGTGAGCTGACGGGGGTGGACCGTGAAGCGAGACATGGGTGACATAGAGTTGCATGGGTGTGTCATGCATATTGTCATTGTATAACATTGAGGGATTATGAGATTGTAATTTTTAAAATGTACACTTGCACATGTCACACCTTAAATTTGTTCCTAGCATTAGTCTTTTGTCATAGCAGCAGTTGAGCTGACCCATTCGTGGGATATCATATTACAGATGAGGCTCCCGGTANAGGTGTTTGATAAAATATTTCATAGAATTTACATTAAGAAAAATATGGCATTTTGACATACATGAATCCTTGGAACATAGTGTGGGGTGAGCACTTGGTGCTATGCATTATGAGAGTGTAGATTCTGTGATGAAAAACCCAAAATCTAGCCAATGACAGTACTCGTGAGCTGACGGGGGTGGACCGTGAAGCGAGACATGGGTGACATAGAGTTGCATGGGTGTGTCATGCATATTGTCATTGTATAGCATTGAGGGATTATGCGATTGTAATTTTTAAAATGTACACTTGCACATGTCACACCTTAAATTTGTTCCTAGCATTAGTCTTTTGTCATAACAGCAGTTGAGCTGACCCATTCGTGGGATATCATATTACAGATGAGGCTCCCGGTACTTGAGACTTGAGAAAGTCTTAAAGGAAGAAGAGGAAAGAGACTTGAATGTATATTTGGCCATTGGACATATTTTGTATGTATGGGCATGAGCCCAAATGACTTGTATTCTAGTTTGAAAAAGTAGTGGATTAAAAGTCTTGAACCATTTTAATGTGTAAGAGTGTAAACTCAATTGATATTTGAGATGTCTTTATTTAATGAGTATCATATGTGTATATTGGAGGCAATTAGATTTATATGTTGAGAATAAGAGATGTATGTTTAATTTACATGGGTTGTGGCCACCGAGTGAGGGTGGGTTGTGATATAATAATGCATATGAAATATTGTGAATATTGGGTGGGGAAAAGGCTTGAAAACAAATGAGGTTATATCAAAATTAAAAGACTTGTTAAGTGTGTAAAACAACTTTTAAATAGGTGGGAAGGATGTCAAAAGGGGGGTTTAGAAATCTTGAAGAAATAAGCTAAAAATGGAAGAAAAGTGGTTTGAAAAACTTTGGGAAAACATGGAAAATGAATGAGAAACCAATTTATCCAACCTAATGACCTTTCATTTACTTTTCTTTTCCATTTTTACTCACTCCCCGGGTTTGTGGAAATTCGAGGCGTGACGCAAGCCACATCACATTTATACTACCCCTCATCGGGTAATCGATCGCATATGGATTTGTGTCTTTCAAACCTCCCTAGAACACCACAGTGCTAGCACACCACTACACATCTATTGATCAGACATCGACACCCCTGTTTCAAACAGTGCGTCACATTCCATAATACACAATACACGGTATAAAACATCATTCAATCACATAAGCACGTAGCATATAATCTTGGAGAATTGCTATTAAATTCTATTGTTTACTATCATCTTATAATAGCATTTCCAAAACATATAAAAATATACACCTACTTCAAATATACAGATCTACGGCCCTTCAGTTNGTTTACTATCATCTTATAATAGCATTTTCAAAACATATAAAAATATACACCTACTTCAAATATACAGATCTACGGCCCTTCAGTTCTATCAGTGGATATTTTTGGTGTTATCGTATCTGTTCCAATACTGACTGACTCACCCATTCCACCTAACACATTTTTAATTACAATATCAAAATATTTATCACATTTAATAGTTAATCATGCATCAATGCGTGCAAAAATGATGTACCCCAAAGTGCCCCGGTAACTTCGGTTACTGCACTATCTACTCACACACTAGTACTTTTGTTCTAGAGATCACATTTCGTCCCCAAAATTTTAAAATCACTCACATTAATCACAAATAGGATTAAGTTGGTCAAACAAATTGACCGAGGGGCAATTTTCACATATTTTGACCCTAAATTCTAAAAACTGCACTTCCGAAATTTTATACATTTCGCACTGGATATTATACTCATTTGCATTTGAAAGTCACATTATCATATCAAGCATCATTTAAAAGTGATTCATGAAAATTTCAGGTCATTTGGATTAAAATTCACACATGTGATAAGAACATTTAGAAATCAGGATTTTGGCGTTACCAACACCCTTTCCCAATCTCTATCGTTCTTTTCTTTTAAAACCGTTACACTTAAATTCATATACACATTTAAACCACCCATTTCATTCCCATAATTTTTGTTTTCAACCTAGCCCACTAAATGCTTCCTGAATATCTCAAATGGTCATTTCTACACTTTTCGTACACTCGGTTAAGTATCCATTTAATACCCATTCTTAATAGCCCCTAAATTTTGTTTAAAACCCTTAATAAAATCTGTTTTGAACTTAAAATAATACAACCCATTATTTTAACACAAAATAACTTACTAATTATGTTTAATACACTTAATTTAAATTTACAAAAATAGGTTTTGGAATTACACTATAACAGCCCATTAAAACTAACCAAAACAGTCCATGAATTAAATTAAAATAGCCACTAATTTAAAACATGTTAAAACAGCCCACATATGTGCAACAACAACTATACCTAAAATTAATCATAACTCATGCGTAAATTGAGTTTCACGTACCTTCCTTGCTCACAGTTCAGATGAACACACACACTTATTTTCCTTATTTCTCTCTTGCTCACCCTCCCTCACTCATGGTTCAATGAAGAACCAGACACACACACACACACGAAGTTATATATATTAAACACACACATAATTTTAAACTTTAAAGTGCATACACACACAAACTCTACACTTATATACACACACACGGCATACACAGCCCACCACCACGCAACATACAATTGACTCAGCAACTTCGTGTGCAAACATGTATAAAGTTAATTGGGTAATTATGCCTACTTCCCCCCCCCCCANCGAAGTTATATATATTAAACACACATAATTTTAAACTTTAAAGTGCGTACACACACAAACTCTACACTTATACACACACACACGGCATACACAGCCCACCACCACGCAACATACAATTGACTCAGCAACTTCGTGTGCAAACATGTATAAAGTTAATTGGGTAATTATGCCTACTTCCCCCCCCCCCCAAGTTTTTAAGTGATTCCAAAATCGACCCACTAGTATTTTTACAAATGAAAATTTTATGAATGGATCTCACTAATACATCACTAACAGGGTCCACATACCCAATGCATGCTCACACACATCATGGCTATAAAAGATTTAATTTAACTAGCCCTTTAATAATTTACATAATTATAATTTAACCCACAAAATTATGTTCATATGCATGCAATGCATGATGGGGTCTCACAGTTTTCTCTTTTTGAAAGCACTCTGTGTTGTCATTCTATTTTTTTAGACTTTGATATTCATGATGTAATTGAAAGCACTCTATGCATTATATAAATTCTTTACAACAGAAATTAAGAAAAAATTTTAGACTTGAATAACTAGAATGAAGTAATTTTTTGGAAAAGATCATGATAATTTTTGATTTTATATAATTCACAACATTATTCGAATTGTTTGATAACAAAATTGTAATAATAAACAGTAACATATATAAAAAATATTAATTGAAATTACTCTAATTCGCATAATTGGAATAAAATAATCTATATCTATACTACTAATAAAAATACCTTAAGTGAAAAACTTTTGATTCACTATTTTACCCTCATAAAAAATTCTAAATACCATACTATCTTTCCATAGTCAAATATCTAAATTACAATTACATCCTTATTTATTTAAATTTTCAAATTACTCTCTAACATATTTTTTAATTTTCTATTATCTATGTATAAATATCAATATCTATGAAAAATTTTAATTGATTATGTTACCTTTAAAAAAATATATGCATCATTATAGTTTTCAATAAAGTATTCAAAAACTTATTCAATATTTCATTACCATTTTCAAATATAAAGACAACATTATGCCTATATATATATGTATTTTTTTTCATCTATACTACTAATAAAGAATGAAACTTTTGCCTTAGCATAAAAATTTTTTGATTCATTATTTTACTCTTATAAAGAATTTTAAATACCACACTATCTTTCCATAATTGAATATCTAAATTACCATCATATATTTAAGTATTTAAATCTATAAATTGTCTCTAACATCTCTTTTAATTATTTATTTACTATGTATAAATATCAATATCTATGAAACTTTTTAATTGGCTCTGTTACCTTTAAAAAATATATGTATCACTCTAATATTCAATAAAACGTTCAAAAAATCTTTAAAAACTTTATCAATATAATATTATTCATTTTAAATATAAAGATAACATTATACTTACATATATGTATTTTTTTTCTAAAATTTTAACCATTTTATTTTTAAGATAAAAAATAATCTTTTATGTATTTTTTAAAAATAATTTATGTTAAGTAAACATAATTCTTCAATCACTGTAACTTTTTCATGTTTTATTAAGAGTTTATATAAAAAAAATTATAGTTTATTTTAAAGTAAAACTTGAATTTTAAAATTTTAAATTTTTTTAAAATATATATTATAGAGTAATATATTATAATTTAGAGTTAATAGTATTTTTAGTCCTTGAATATATATATTTTGTTAGTTTGGTTTTCATTGTATCAATTTGGTCCATAAAATGTTTAGTTAATATTTAAATGATCCATACAAAGACAGTCTGTTAAGTTTTTGACATAAGTGATTATGTGTTGATTATGTGATATTGTCTGACGGAATGACACATGGTTACTTCTGTTAAAAAACTAAATGAATCGTCTGATTAAGGATCATTTAAACAATAATTGTATATTTTAGGGACCAAAAATAATAGATTACAATAAAGAACGGTATAATAAGATAACTATAAATTACAGTTATATGTACAGATCAGATAAAAAAATCAGTATAATATGTACATTGATATTAATTATTATTAAAAAAATTAGGTAAACAAAGGGTCATGACTCTTCCATTATGTAGTGACTATGATTTATAACATCATTTATAACATAGTAATATACTTTCCCACATTTTCTTATCCTCAACTAAATGATTATTTGTCGGAAACTAAGTAGACAACGATATCATTTATGTCTCTTTATCTTCTTTTGTTTAACCTTATTTTTGAACAAGTTCTCTCTCTCAGAAAACGGGACAAAAATCCTTGGACCACCATACAAATCAATTGAAAAACCTTTTAACTTCTCTCTCTCACCATCCAGTTTAAAAATCTTTTATCTTCTCTCTCTCCTCCCCTTTCTCTCTCTCAAACACCCCTCTGAAATTGGATAAACAACATATACATAATACTTTTTACTAATATTTTATATACAAAAATTATTCACGTGCAATGCACGTGATCCATTGTTAGTACTACTAATAAAAGGAAGCTAATGAGAATTTTTTTTGATTTTCTATTCTACCCTTACTTAATCATATAAATACTATTATATCCTACTTACCACATTAACTCTTACACCCCTTCCCTTCCTAAAAATAAATATTTGTAATTACAAGTGCAATGAATACATAAGTTTACTTATAGGAAGACCTTTCATATTCACAACATTGGAGAAAATTAAAAAAATAATATAAAAATAACATGCTCCCCTTCTAAACCCCCACTTTTCAAACTGTAGAAAAATCTTCTATCTTTAAATAATAAAAAACTGCTGGTACTTTTGTTCTTCTCTATAACTTCCATAGCTCCCTTAATTTATGTCTTTTGCTTTTATTTTTATTCTTTACAAGTTATCATGAATCTTATGAAAGTAGGACTTGTAAACGATATTAAAATGATGAACTCAAAGTGAAATAATTCTTTGTTGCTTATGTAATTCTTTTTTTGTATCAATACTTAGCTTCATTTGATTTATCTTACTATTAATTACTGCTTTGATGATCTAATCTGAGCGTAATCTAAGACTTTAAGATAATGTAATGTGTCTTATTTACTGTTTAAATTCAATTTTTTATTTATTTACTTCTCAATTTTAATTTGGAAATTTGAATTGCCATGATCTTGTTGTCTGAGATTAATTTTTGCAATTGTATGCAAATTCTACTTAAATTATATTTTTATTCACTTCTCCTAAGTTTTAATCCATTTTTGGGTCTTCAATTGTCAAACATTTATTGTAAGATTAAAAAAATTTCAATCTGAAGGCAATTTGGAGTGAGAAACTTTATGTTCTTAATGAAAATTCTGGTAAGTATTGCCCACAACCATGGTAGAAGCAAAGTATTTGAAATATAAATATTACAAACAACCAATAAGTAATCAAATCAACTACCTGATGTCTTCCTTTTATATTTTGCCTCTTTTATTTTGTAACTTCATATTTATTTTATGCATACATAAAACTAAAAATATAGAGATAATGTGGGTAAAAAGTAGAAAATAAAAACTAAAATTATAGTTCAAAATGGTCCACGTATAACGTACATGGGCACTAACTAGTTACTTATAAATGTCAGCATCTGTAAAAAAACTTTTGATTTCTTATTTTATCTTTAATTATTATTATAAATTCAATAATATCCACATATTACTTTCATCCCATTTTTATTTCTTATACCAATTTGACTTTTAAGTTATTTTAAACTCTTTTATTAACAATATTTGACTTCTAAATTCTTTATTGCTTTTATCCACTTATTATTTCTTATACCTATTTGATTTCTAAGTTATTTTGGATTCTTTCATTAATAGTATTTGAATTATAAATTCTTTTACAGTCATTTATTAGTAGTATACTTATATTCATTTTCTATATCTATGTTTATATTTATATGATGAAATAAAGTTCAATTTATATTNAACGTATAACGTACATGGGCACCAACTAGTTACTTATAAATGTCAGCATCTGTAAAAAAACTTTTGATTTCTTATTTTATCTTTAATTATTATTATAAAATCAATAATATCCACATATTACTTTCATCCCATTTTTATTTCTTATACCAATTTGACTTTTAAGTTATTTTAAACTCTTTTATTAACAATATTTGACTTCTAAATTCTTTATTGCTTTTATCCACTTATTATTTCTTATACCTATTTGATTTCTAAGTTATTTTGGATTCTTTCATTAATAGTATTTGAATTATAAATTCTTTTACAGTCATTTATTAGTAGTATACTTATATTCATTTTCTATATCTATGTTTATATTTATATGATGAAATAAAGTTCAATTTATATTCTATATTTCTATTATATATATATGTGTGTGTGTGTGTGTGTGTGTGTGTGTAGTTGCAGATTGGATTCTACGATTAAATATATGTCTTGTTTGTTTTTTTTTTGATATGCAACAATATCATATTATTATAACACAGACAATAGTATTGCATTTAAATTAACCTCTTTGACAAGAAATGTAATTTATAATATAATTATATGTGCAAATACTNATGTGTGTGTGTGTGTGTGTGTAGTTGTCAGATTGGATTCTACGATTAAATATATGTCTTGTTTGTTTTTTTTTGATATGCAACAATTAAATATATGTCTTGTTTGTTTTTTTTTGATATGCAACAATATCATATTATTATAACACAAACAATAGTATTGCATTTAAATTAACCTCTTTGACAAGAAATGTAATTTATAATATAATTATATGTGCAAATACTCAATAATGATAATTTTACAATACAATTTCATTGTAAAAAAAAATAGAAAATTGTCTAATGGGTCGGAGAGATATTTAAACAAATGATAGATTAGATACTCAAATAGGGATAGAATAGATCAATAATTAAGTTTAACAATAGTTAAAAAAAGAATTAATTATTCCACACATAATTTATGATTCAATTTAATTACATATACCATTTAAATTTCGCATGAAAAGTTGTTATTCAAATATATTCACGTGTAACACACGTTGTGCATTGCTAGCTTTAGGAAAAATAATGATATGTTTTGCGTGTTCATACCGTCATAATGAACAAATTCTAATGACATTAGTATAATAAGCACCACTTAAATAATTCAACAAACTAAAAATATCAAACCAAAAAATATGCAGAAAACTTATGAAGAAAACCTAGATAATATCATTTTGAGTTCATAGAGATATTATGAAGAAAACNGCAAATTCTAATGACATTAGTATAATAAGCACCACTTAAATAATTCAACAAACTAAAAATATCAAACCAAAAAAAATGCAACTTTGTTTTCACAGATCATAAAAAGTATGAAGAAAACCTAGATAATATCATTTTGAGTTCATAGAGATATTATGAAGAAAACTTAGAAACAGTGGAGAACTGATAGCAGAAACAATAATCGACTAAATGTGTTCAAAGTTTATAAAGAAAGAAACTTCTTTGTCATGCAACAACAAAAGAAATGATTAGAACATAAATTATGTTTGATTCGGTGACTGATTTTAGAAGATAGAATTCATCAATGATTGATTGGAGAATACAAAAAGCGTTGGCTGGCAAAATCTTGCACGAATTAAGTTAATTAATCATTTTAAAATTTAAACAATTAATTAATCCTTAATTTAAGAAACTTCCTATCTAATAAAAAAATAAAAAAAATAAGAAAACTATCAAAAATCTTGCATGAATCAAGTTAAGGGTAATTACACAATAAAAAAAAATGCAAAACTGAAATGTGCATCTGGTCACCAAATATTTAGGAGAATGAGAATTTAATAACTCAAAAGTTTGAGCTGTGGATTTTAAAGCAAATAAGTTCCGGAAAATGTACCCCTTGCCAATTTTTCCAAAAAAGAGTGGGTCACGTTTTGGCTAAAAGAGGCCTGGGCCCATAACATATTCGAAGCGGGCTGGGTTTGTCCCGAACGTTGGGCCCACAAACCCATCTTCTTCTTCCCGCTCGGAATTCAAAATCATTTCAGGGGCAGAAGAGCGAGCAGATGAGATTCATCAAGCTGAGGCAGAGAGTTTCCAGAATAGATAGAAAACACAGAGAGTTTTAGAGAGAGAAAGCTGTTGATACGTCCACAATGTCATTCAACACAACCGAAGACGAAGAACAGAAGCGGTTGATGCAAAAGATTGCTAGGGTTTTAGACGAGACTCGAGTATCGTTCGCCACACACAATCGCAAACTCAAGGACCTCTCTGCCCTCCGAGCATCGTCACCTCTCAAATTCTTCGCCTCATTTTTCAAAACCCTCACTCCTCTCTTCAACTTCCAGCGTCGCAACGCCTCCGCCGAACGGATTGTCCGATTCGTTGCAATTTTCACTTGTGCTCGAGATTCGAACAATGCGTCGGTTTGTGATGCTTTTTTGGAGGAATTTCTTCGGTTTCTGCTTGTGGCGGCCATGGCGGCCAATAAAACCGCGAGGTTCCGGGCATGTCAAATCATTTCCGAGGTATGGACTATGTGAACATCGCTAGTCTGTGTCTAGAATTTACTGTCATAATTTGTGGGGAATATGGCTTATGTAAAGTTAGTTGCTGAGACACTTAAAAGAAGAACCAACAAGAATTTGAATTGATGTTCTAAATATTTGATTTGTGTAATATCCGAGGAATAAACAGTTACTGCCTGTTTCCTTGGACATATGAAGGGAACGGAAATACTCTCAAATTCATGGTATAGATATTGATTTTCATAGTTTCTGAGGTATAGTTGACTGCTATTAGTTACTGGCTGTCGTCACTCAGAAAAAAATGTTGATAAGAAACGAAGGTTTTATGACATTTTCTTCAACAAATTTTCACACTGTATATGATTTGATTTCATTTGCTAGGTCACATTGTGTTTGCAAACCATTAATAAGTTAGAAATAAAAAAGGTTTAATTGTCCTCTGGTAAAGCAATAAAGAGTTGGTGCTTTGTCCTTTGCCTTCTATAGTTTTCTTTGAGAAGTTTAGCTGTGTTAAGAATCTTTTAAGATGGAGTATGATTGGTCACCTTGAATGTGGGTACTACTGGTTGGTAAATAACAAAATGAAGGACAAAATAGAAGAAAATTGAATAATAGATGCTATATTTTACTGACTAAGACCATGAAGTGACATTATCGTTGCCGTTCTCTTTGTTTTCTAAGCTTGGATAAGTTCATCCCAGAAAATTTGTTTGTCGACCTTTTTGGTCTAGTAGCTATCATTTTATGGATACTAATTATTTTGCCTGATGTGACTTTTACTTCTTAGATTATAGTAAGATTACCGGACGAGACAGAAGTAAGCAATGAACTCTGGGATGAGGTTATAGAATGCATGACGTTGCGGGTAGGGGATAAGATCCCTGTAATTCGTACTTTTGCAGTCAGGGCTCTTTCACGCTTTGCAAATGATTTAGAAAATAGTGACATTCTTGAGCTGTTCCTGCAGACACTTTCTCTAGAACAGAATGCGGTGAGTCTTCCACCCCTGAATAATTCGTTGAGAATTTCTTATGTTTTATTCTTTAAGCACGTGGCTAAGATAACACAGCTGTCATTCATTGAATGGAGTCCAGCAGTGTAACTTGATGAATCTTTTTCCTAATTTTTATTAATACTATCTTGTCTTATGTGCATGTGGGAACCAACTGATCAAATACCTGCCTTTTGTGTTTGTGCAGGATGTTCGTAAAACAATAGTTTTGTCTTTGCCTCCTTCAAATGCAACTTCGGCGGCAATTATTGATTGTACACTTGATGTGAGTGAATCAGTGCGGAAAACAGCTTATTTTGTTCTAGCCAGTAAATTTCCCCTTCAGAGCCTCAGGTAACTTCAAGTCCTACTGCTGTTGCTGTTCTATAACCGTCACCTTTTCCTTGATCCTTTTGGAATAACATTTTACTGTTTGCACAGCTTTCAGTANACAGCTTATTTTGTTCTAGCCAGTAAATTTCCCCTTCAGAGTCTCAGGTAACTTCAAGTCCTACTGCTGTTGCTGTTCTATAACCATCACCTTTTCCTTGATCCTTTTGGAATAACATTTTACTGTTTGCACAGCTTTCAGTATCTGATAACCTATAACTGAACATTGTAGTGGAAAATTAGTTTAGTCAAGAAAATAACCATCTACCTTTAGTTGGGAAATTATTGTCAGATAGCTAGTTTTAGAAGTTTATCATCCCTTTTGACAATGCTTGAATATAGTCCTAAATATTAATCTTCAGAACTAAAGGGAACCCAAGTAATAGTCCACACACACTTGACTTGTCAAATTCCCCAATTCTGTGCCAACTGCAGTGATGCTATAAACCCAGAAGGATCAAGAAACCTTTCCAAAATTTTTGAACTCGTCTTGAAAGTTCCTGCTACTGTGAAACTCTCAATCATATCTTTGACCAAGTTTAGATTTCCCCACCTCTCTAATGTTCTTGAGAATAAAATCCTCTTGCATCCTGTGTCATTGCATTGGTGTCAGACTTCTGTTGATCTGCTTGTGGAAAAGCCAGTGAGTACCTGTTTAATGCTCTCTTATCACATGGATTATGAAGAATCTTGAATGTTTGAGTTCTTTGGATGTGGAGCATCAAGATGTAGCTGATTGAACAGGAGTGATCAAAATAGTTTAAGAAGCAGTGTAATCTGCCAAACAATCAGCTTTTCTTTGGCACTGTATCCAGGAAGCAGGCTGCAAGAATGTTCTTTACTTTTTTCATCCTTAAGAAGACACAGGTGAACTTGTCTGATGCTCAAACTTAGTATCTGTTTTCCACAATTGAAGACACCGTCAATTTTGCCAGTAAATTAAGCATAGTGATCAGTGATGATTGCCTTGCTGCTTATAATTTATCAATATATGAAAGCCGTGACTTCCCTCATGCATCAACAACATACTGTTAAACAAGCCCTAGCCATGAATCAAAATGACCAGATCCACAAAGATTTTGTGTTAAGGTCCTCCCAGTTGTGCCTCCAGTTGTTGCTTTGTGGATGGTCAAGGAAAGCTACAAATCATGGTCTCAGTCTATTTGTGGTTGTGGGAGCACTGGGTGGAACTTTTAAGATTTTAGCTGTGGAAGAACTCTTGCATGACAACTAACCGGATACCACAGTTTCTTTCTTTACTTTTTTTTTCCTTCTGTTTTTTTGTTTTTTGAATTTTCTTTTCATAGCCATAGCAGCTTACTACTAATCCAAATTACTAAATTATTTGTATGTCCTACTAAAAGGGTAACTTTTTATTTCTTTGGAAGCAAATGTGTTTCCATGTTAAATTTCATTGNGTTCATAGCCATAGCAGCTTACTACTAATCCAAATTACTAAATTATTTGTATGTCCTACTGAAAGGGTAACTTTTTATTTCTTTGGAAGCAAATGTGTTTCCATGTTAAATTTCATTGTCACTGCCAGGTTGGGTCTGATTTTAAAGTCTTATTCAAGTAGAACACTGGATTTACCTGGGCTGAGAAAACATAAACGTGCACCAAATGGATCAGGAAATATCATATGCTTACAAAATGCATCAATCCTAGGCTTAACATGGCTATAGGTTTAGGTGCAGCCTTAGCCTTTTAAGTTGTAGAGATATCACATTTTACTGATTGCATGCTTAACATGTTTACGTGCATTATGGGTTTGGCAGCATTAAGCTCAGGGCAATTATTCTCCAGAGGGGATTGGCCGACCGTTCTGCAGCTGTGACAAATGAGTGTCTCAGGTTAATGAAAGATAAGTGGCTTGTGAAGTGTTGCAATGGAGATCCCATAGAACTTCTCAAGTTTCTTGATGTTGAAACCTATGAATTGGTTGGGGAGTCTGTAATGGGGGCTCTTCTAAAAGCCGGGCAAGTGGAATTGCAAGATGGTCAAAGTATTCGACAATACTTAGTCTTAACTAGTGACAAAAAAGAAGGTTGGTACAGCTAATCTCTGATTTTATTTAAATATTTGGAACCATGTTAGGATTTCTCTTGACCACCACGGCCTTGGCCTATTTTTCTTTTTTCCTGCACAAGTGGAGAAAACAAGGGATGATTATCTTTCTGTATTTTATATGGTTTTCCCATCTGCACATCAGGGAAATGCACCACATGCATTCGACTAATGGAACCAGAGGTTACTCTTTATTGGAGAACTGTTTGTAAGCACCTACAGATGGAAGCACAAGTGAGTGCTATTTATTTGCTAATTCATGTGATAGAGTTATAACTTATAATTAACACATACCTTATGTTTTGGTATGGGGATAATGTCAATTATTATTTTCATGTAGTACACTTCTAACTCAAACTTGGAGGCTTGCCTTTCTCTTATTTTTACACTGTATCTAGCTTTACATATTCTGCAAGAGCTTCTTTTCTTGTGAATCTTGAACTTCAAAGGAACCAAACTATTTGTATACTTGGTTGTTTACAAATTCTGAATGTTCTTATGGGCCTACACATGATATCGTAGAAATTGGAATTTTGTTGCTAATATGATATTATAGTTGTTAATTTGTGACTATGGCAATGTAGAAATCATGCTCGAGCTGGGAAACATTAATGTGTCAATGATACTGAATGACTCTCAATGAGAGAGTTTCCTCCATTAAATAGAAACTCAAGAGCATAAAATACACTGATTTTTACGACTCCCAATTTAACTAAATATGGAATACAATATTCCCTACTAATTACAAATATTGACAGTTAATATATAAAGTATATGCCACAAATATATATAGTAAATATGGCTAGATATGTGCTGGCTATGACAACATACATATCCGAGTGACACCCCCTCTCAAATTGATGTTGGTCGATCACGAAGCNTATGGAATACAATATTCCCTACTAATTACAAATATTGACAGTTAATATATAAAGTATATGCCATAAATATATATAGTAAATATGGCTAGATATGTGCTGGCTATGGCAACATACATATCCGAGTGACACCCCCTCTCAAATTGATGTTGGTCGATCACGAAGCATCAATTTGCCTACAAGAAAATAATGGCGTTGTCGAGTCATGGCCTTGGTAAGCACATCAGCTATCTGAAGGTTAGTGAAGACATGCGGAAGAGAGATGACATAAGTATTCACGGCTTCCCGAATAGAGTGACAATCCACTTCATACACTCAAGATAAACAGGGTTAGAAGCAATTTGAATGGCACTCATGTTGTNAACATGCGGAAGAGAGATGACATAAGTATTCACGGCTTCTCGAATAGAGTGACAATCCACTTCAATATACTTCATACACTCAAGATAAACAGGGTTAGAAGCAATTTGAATGGCACTCATGTTGTTAGTGTATGTTATCGGCGTGTAGAGGAGTGGGATCGTATTGAGAGAAGCCAAGCTCAGCTAGGAGCCCACGAAGCCAAACAATCTCAGAGCAAGCAGTAGACATCACATGATATTTAGACTCAGTCAAGGATTTGGAAACACGAGCCTAATTTTTACTCTTCCAGGATATCAAGGAATTGTCAAGAAACATACACCAACCTGTGATATAACGTATTTGGACACCCGGCCCAATCAGCATCACTAAAACCAATAAGGCGAAGGGGAGAAACAGCAGGAAAGAATAATCCACGGCTTGGAGATCCTCGAAGNACATGATATTTAGACTCAGTCAAGGATTTGGAAACACGAGCCTACTTTTTACTCTTCCAGGATATCAAGGAATTGTCAAGAAACATACACCAACCTGTGATAGAACGTATTTGGACACCCGGCCCAATCAGCATCACTAAAACCAAAAAGGCGAAGGGGAGAAACAGCAGGAAAGAATAATCCACGGCTTGGAGATCCTCGAAGATACTGAATGATACGACGAACAACAGCTAAATGAAGATGACGTGGAGTTTGCATAAATTAACTAACCTGCTAAAGAGATATCGGGTCGTGAATAGTTAAGTAGTTCAAGCAACCAACCAATTATCGGAACGTGGTAGGATCATGAAGGATCACCCTCCTCACAATGGTACTTCACATTTACTTCCATAGGAGTATCCACCGAAGTAGAATCCTAAAGTCCAGCCACATTAATTAAATCTTGTGTATATTTGTTTTGATTTATGAATATACCCGAAGAATCGAGGACCAACATCCTGCATATGAAAGGAATCTTGAAGATGCTGCTGGAGTCGGGTAATCAATAAGAAAACCGTTTCAGTAATGACAATATCATCCCCATAAACAAGTAGGAGGACAATACCAGTAGAGGTCTTGCAAAGAAACAAAAATGAGTCATATTGGCTCTGCACAAATGAGAAGCAAATCAAGGTAGAACGAAACTTTTCAAAGCATGCCCGAGGACCTTGTTTCAAGCTATAGAGGGACCGCTTCAACTTGCACACGTCTGAAGAAGGAGAGGAGAACAAACCTGGTGGAGGTGCCATGTAAATATCCTCCTTGAGATCACCATGAAGAAAAATATTTTTGACGTCCATCTGGTGAAGTGGCCAGCCCTGGGAGGCTGCAATGGAAAGAACAGTACGCACTGTAGTCATCTTTGCCATCAGAGCAAATGTCTCCTCATAGTCCACTCTATACTCCAGTCTAGTACCAAGTGCAACCAACCGTGCCTTGTAGTGATCCAAAGTCCCATCAAAGCAAAGCTTAATTGAATAAACCCATTTGTAGCCAATGGCTTGAATAATAGAAGGTCAAGGAACAATATCTCATGCATGATTCCCCTGAAGAGCCTGAAGTTCCTTATCCATTGCCTTTCGCCAACATTCATGTATGATAGTCTCAGAGTAATATGTAGGAATAGAAGTTGAAGACAAAGTAGCATTAAAAGAATTATGAAAACCATACCTATCAAGAGGACGAGAAACTTTGGTAGAGTGTCTTGGACTAGGCTTAGGAGGCGTGTCAGGCTCGGAAGAAACAATCAAATCAGTAAATCAGTCTCAAATGGCAAGTCAGACTTGGGAAGAATCGGCTAAACCGATGGCAGGTTAATCTCGGGAAGGAGCAAATTCAGTCGATGTCGTTCATACACAAATCTAGGTTTGAATTGCTCAGGAAAAAGAGGCAAGTCATCAAAATAAGGAAGAACACTAATTTCAGGCAACAACATGTGTAAAAAAGAAAGTTTGCTTCTCAAAGAAGACAACATAATAAGAAATACGAAATTTGTTAGAGGCATGGATCATAGCAAACATAGCCTGTGCGAAATACTGTGCGAAATACTGTGCGAAATAAAGCAATATTTAACAGATTGAGCATAAAGTTTGTGACGTTCATGAGAAGGTAAATGAATAAAACAAACACAGCCAAAAGTATGCATATTAAGGTTGCTAGGATGCTGACGGTAAAGATGATAATATGGAAAATTAAATTTCAAGACATGAGACTATAGTCTATTAATTAGATAAACTGCAGTAGACAAAGCCTCAACCCAGAATTTAGAAGGAACAGCGGACTCAAGCAATATGGTGCGAACAACATCAAAAGATGGCGATTCTTTAATTTTGCCACGCTGTTTTGCAGTGGTGTATAAGGGCAGGAGCATTGGGAGACAATTCCTTTATGGTGTAGGAAATCATGAAATCCATGGGACATATATTCCCCACCAGACCTCAAAACTTTAATACTTGTTGAAAATTGAGTCTCAACATATGCCACACAGGTCTTGAAAACCAAAAAAACCTCAGACTTGGACCGAAGAAAATAGGTCCAAGTATACTGATTGTAATCATCAATGAACGTTACAAAATACTTGTACTGAGCATGAGAAATTACTGGTGGAATGCCCCATAAGTCACTGTGTATAATATCAAAGCACTTTTCCGTATGACTACTATGAGAAGGAAAAGGAAGAGTTTTACTCTTTCCTAATTTACATGTAGAGCAATCAAAAGATAGATTATGAGAACCTGATGTGAATGTAGCTGGTTCGATGGCTGAGATACAAGAGGAGTCAAANACGAACAACATCAAAAGATGGCGATTCTTTAATTCTGCCACGCTGTTTTGCAGTGGTGTATAAGGGCAGGAGTATTGGGAGACAATTCCTTTATGGTGTAGGAAATCATGAAATCCATGGGACATATATTCCCCACCAGACCTCAAAACTTTAATACCTGTTGAAAATTGAGTCTCAACATATGCCACACAGGTCTTGAAAACCAAAAAAACCTCAGACTTGGACCGAAGAAAATAGGTCCAAGTATACTGATTGTAATCATCAATGAACGTTACAAAATACTTGTACTGAGCATGAGAAATTACTGGTGGAATGCCCCATAAGTCACTGTGTATAATATCAAAGCACTTTTCCGTATGACTACTATGAGAAGGAAAAGGAAGAGTTTTACTCTTTCCTAATTTACATGTAGAGCAATCAAAAGATAGATTATGAGAACCTGATGTGAATGTAGCTGGTTCGATGGCTGAGATACAAGAGGAGTCAAATCATCAGAAACCTAATTAGCAAAGGCTAATTTTTCATGTTTATTCCAACATTAATCTTCAATATGGCTAGTAGCTCTACAATAAGAACATTTCCACTCCGAACAATCGCCATGACCACTATGACCAATACCTCTACCATTATGGTTGCCAATGTGAGGCTAGAAGTTAACCACCACCACAACCACCATGACTACCGTCACTAGATAGGAAAGTAGATGACATCTTATAAAACCTAAAAAAATTAAAATTTTATGAAAAATGACAAAATAGTAATTAGTCGTTACTGCACGGGTTAAAATTTGAATTTTTCTAAACCTTGAATGACAAAATGGATCTCACCATTGGATTCGTCTTACAAAATTTAGCTATCTAGTCAATTTTCGTTGAATTCCAAGGTAGTTGATTTTTTTTTTTTTGCGTTTTACGAGGCGATTAGATGTTGCGAGAGTAAAATAAACGCGATTAGATTTTATTCGTGAAATTTGAAAAATAATTTTAAGTTAAAATGTACTAAACTTAAAACGGGACGAAATTTAAATGATTCAAAATAAAATCGGATGAGAAAAAGATGGGATGCGTGGCTTAATAAGAGCAAAGTACTAGCAGGTATAAATAGAAGAAAATTAGGGTCTATTTGGTTAGTGTCTTCAAAATTGTTTTCTGTTATCAAAATACAAAATTTTACGAGATGTTGTTTGGTTAGCAATTTTCAAAAACAAATTTTCGAAAAAAGTGGAAAGTGAGAACAAAAAATAGGGAATCTTTAAATGATGTTTTCTTAGTTTTCAAGTCAAAATAGAAAACAAGGGAAACAACTCTTCCTTTTTAATGAGGTCTACCTATCGAACTTTTTTAGCAGCAAAATATATTTTTTCCGTTGAACTATAAAAGCCCTCCACATAAATGTTTTCTCCATCTCCTCTCTCTCTCTCACTCTCTTTATCTCCTCTCTTTGTACAACGATCTCTCGTTCTCTCTTTCTCTTTGTGTTGCTTCAACGATCGCTGTGCTGTATCAAACCTTCAACGATGACTTTTTTTTTTCCTTGCATCCGGGTTCAAGATCTGGTTTCAACATACACACAGTGGGTTTTTTTTTTTTTGGCATTTGGCTTCAGATCTTTAAATATGTTGATTGATTTATGGGTTACGAATTTGATTTATGGCATTTGATTTTTTTTTTTTTGATCTTTCTTCTCTCTCTCATTTGCTCTCTCTCTCTCGTATCCTCTTACTCAACAAATATATATGTGTGTGTGTACATATATGAGAGTTGTCTGTGTGTGTGAGTGTGTGTATGTGTGTGTATATGTGTGTGCTTTTACTGTGTATATTTTTTGTGTGTGTTCTGTGGAGAGAGAGGAAAAAATGCCGAGATGGGAATCGAGGATTTTGTGGATTATCCAAACAGGTTTTATAATTTTTTGTTTTTTAAAATTATTTTTCAAAATATATAATCAAACAGGTTTTGTAATTTAAAAATTTTAAAAACACTTTCTTAAAACTCTTCTTAAAACTATTTTTGAATACTATTTTTTGAGATGCAAACTAAATAAACCCTTAGATTTTTTCCCAGCCTGAAATTTCCAGAAAAAGAGAGAGAGGAAAAACAGAGAGAAAGCCAAGTATTCTCCCACCTCCTTTCGATCTACGACGATTCGACCGTCGGATTGCTTTGAGCCAAGAACTAAAGTTGTTCTACGTGACGAGAGTAACACATATACCAAAGATTGTGAATTTTGCCAAGATCTTAAGGACGGGGTTTCTGAGATCTAGTTTTGACAGCTTGATATGAGATCGTTGGGATGTTTTCTATGTGAATATACGCTACAAGTAGTAGGATTTATTTCCTAACTAGGCTTATTTTTAACTTATGGTTGAAATATGAAATGAGTAGTGTATTAGAGATGAAATCTCATGTATAACACATATCTAGGGTTGTTCAAATATAGAAATGGGTATAAGAATATGTTTAAACCAAATCTTGTTTGATTGGATTTTGATGAAATGACTTGGTTTGGATTTCTTGGGGAAGATGTTTGAGCATGCAATGTGTTTGCATAATTGTACCAATTAAGTGTTTGATAAGATGCCTATGAATGCAAGTATGTTAATTGAGTTGATAACACATGTAACATGCTTGGGATTGCTTGTGGAGAAATGAAATGTGATTATATGTTCATGATATAATTGACATTTGAGGAAATTGGATGTGTTCATTATATACTCATGATATGAGGAGCATGGCATTGTAATTTGTAATTGTTCATTACATTTGCATATGCACGGGTAACATCGCATTCGTGGGCATTTAGCATGAGTGTGGGTGTGTGTGCATTATTTTAATCAAATACCATATTTGGTGGGTTGATACGTGGGCTCGAGAAGGTTGGACTTAGGTTCGATTTAGTCATACTAATTGCATTGAAAACAAAGGTCGGGCTAGTAAGAGGAGCTAGATTCTCCCTAAGATGCAAGACCCGGTAATTTCGGATACGCACTTTCGTTGGTATTGAGTCCATAAACTGTGTTGGCGTACGCAGAGCCGTTGATGAAAGTTCATAGATGCTATGTCGGTTGGGTATCTGTTGGTGGAAGTCCATAAATACCCACCCTAAGAAAGATCTGAGATTTTATAAAAATGGTCATTAGATAGTTAACATCAATGACGGGGGATTTGGAATGCCCAGATGCATACGCATAACATTGCATGTGTTATAGGAGCCGGTGGATGGCTCGAGATTGCATTTATATGTGAGTTTTATCTCATGACATGATATGAAAATATGAAGTATTTATTTATGAAATGTATGTTCTTGAATGAATGATTATATGATAAATTGCATGTGATAATTCATATGCATTTGAGTTGGAGAGTAGTGTCCTTAAGAGATATCTTATTAAGCATGGTTCACCATTTATGGGGGATATATTTTAGGTGTAGGACAAGTACCGGTGGACGGCTCTCACTTGGGCCCGTGTTGATGACGGAGCTAGAATGTGACTTTTAAATTGCATTTTTGTAATCAAATATGTAATTTGTTTTCAAGTTTATAAAGGAGACATGTAATGGACTCTTTTGGACAATATTTTGATGTAAATGAATGAATATGGTATGGGTTTGGAAGAAATGAGTTAAAGATTAGAAAGGTTTGGGAAAAATCTATGCTCAGGTACCCATACTTAAGCGACTAAGTACCGATATCACAATGTTGGATGATCCAAGTATCGATATCTAGACTTGCATGTATCGGTATCTAGATTTATAGGTACCAGTACCTAGATTTCAGTGGGCTCAGGTACCAGTACCTAAGCCTCATGTATCGGTACTCCGAGAACAGTGGACTTAGGTATCGATACCTAGGCTATTTGGTGCCTGTACCTAGCAAACAGTGGGTTCATGTACTGGTAACAAGACACATAGGTACTGGTACCTGGAAAACAAAAGGCTCAGGTACCGGCACCACTTACACGAGGTACTGATACCTTCTCCTAAAACTTGAAATTTTTAAAAATAAAACATTGAGGGGTGTTCACCTCTTGAACGTTCTCATTGGATGATGTAAATGGAGAATTTCAAGATCAAATTATTGGGGTTTAGACCCTGGAATAGTCATGTGGTTAATATGTGTACAGGTTATGTGTTGGTAATGCTCTGGTACAAAGGAGACTTTACCCAAACTTTATTTTGGTTGTGATTCCGGTGAAAGGGGTGTAACGACGTGGTGTTGGGTTATACGGTATTCACAGCAATTTTTGCGGGTTGATGAGTGATCAACGGGTTGTGAAAAGACTCTCGGATTTTTGGGTGCCACACTGCTGTGAGGGTGAAGGAGTGCTACGGGTTATAGAGGCTATTTGAAGATGAAAATAAGCATTGGCGGTAATTGGAAATTTCTCATCGGTCAAAATTTGATATTTGAATTCACCATATTTAGAATTAAGGCTGGACAAGAATAGAGCAACCTGACACTCGTCATGTTGTCGTTGTTGTACCTCAGGTTCTGTACTCAATTGCTGATAAAGTAGAAGTTCCTCCCATATCCCTTTCAAAGTGCTGAAGTGCTCAGTCAGGGATTTATTTCCTTGCTTGATATTAAACATACGCTTAAAGAGTTCATATATCTTGGACACATTATACTCTTGGGAGTACATTTCCTTACGAGAGTTCCATATCTTCTTAGCAATATTAAGAAGTTGAACATTAGAGGCAACATACGACTCCATACTAAGCCACAACCACATTATCACCAAAGAATTCTCATTCCACCAATCTTCAGAATCTTTAGACTTTTCTGAAGGAGGATTTTCAATCAAGTATTTGACCTTTCTTTTAGCACGCAAAAACACTTTAATAGCATGAGATCAAGAATAATAATTTGTGCCATTCAACTTTATCAAGGTAATCTGTCAAACTTGATCATCTACGAAATAGACCTGACTAGGTTGATCATCACCCGACAAAGTCTTTATCTCTTCCAATGTTGACATAATAACAAAAAATCAAGGGGGGTCACTAAGCACACTAAAGGCTAACAACTTGGTTGAAAACAACACAACAAAAAACAAATTTGCCTCCCAAGAACTTAGGGGTTGTTTGGTAACTGTCTTTGTCTTGTGTTTTTGTTTTTAATTTTTGTCAAAAATGAAAACAAAAATATGTTTGGATACTGTTTTTGTTTTTGTTTTACATTAGTAGTTTGAAAACAAAGACAAAAAAATGGAACACAAAAGAGATGTTTTAGGAAACACCAAAAACAAAGACAACACACGCAAAAGGCTTAGGAATTAATGAGATCCGGACTTTGACTCCTTTTAACAGCAAAACAGGACTTTTTTTGTTGAATTATAAAAACCCATTTCATCCCTCTCTCCTCCTATCGCTTCTCTCTCTGTCTCTCTTCTCCTTTCTCTGTATTAGACGACCGAAAGAAACCTCCATCGCTGCCTCTCTCCTCCCCATCGTTGCCTCTCTCCTCCCCATCGCTGCCTCTCTTTCTCTCCTCTCTCCCTCTTCTCTGTGAAACCCAGAGGCTATGCATATATATGCACAGATCCTGTGTATATATGCACAGATCTGTGCATATATACATAGATTTGTGCATAGAAGGTGAAAAAGAGGATGAGGTGATTGTCTTCAAGCCATGACCTCCATTGTGAGGAAGAAGACCAGGTTGCCACTAGGAAGCAAAGCAATGAGCCAATCTTTGATTCCCATCACCAAAAGGTTAAAAATGCCGCCTAATCTGTTTTAGCAGTTCATTTATAGTCTTACGATCATCAGTTGCAACAACCTGTGCACAATGAATAAGCATGATTCTCAAATCTACTACTTCCTTTTTTCCATTTTGTCTCTTACCACGGCCTTAATGCATAGATCTGCGCGTGCGTGTGTTGTGTTGATTTAGGATTTAATTGCTAAATAGATACCAATTATTTAGGATAAAATTTGAATTTGTTACCAAACATATTTTTTGTTTTCATTCTTATTATTTAATAGACAAAAACGACTCCCAAACATATTTTCTGTTTTGGGGTTTATCACAAAACAAAGACAAATTATTTTTTTAAAGATGCGAAAATAAAAATGTTACCAAGCGATCCCTTAGATTCACAAAATTACACAAGCCATAGGTGCACCCAACGGCTAAAATCACACCACAAGACCTCAAACACAACAAAGAGACCAAAAAACTTGCCAAATGAGTCGATTGGTAGAAGTCCAACCACTGAATAGTGGTTTAACAGCCTACCAACAGCTTCAAGAGGCCAAAAACACATCACATTCAAACACACAGAAGTCCAAGGCGAGCCCTTCTGGTCCAGAACCCAAATCGAAGAAGAGAAAGCCCAAAATTTGCTCGAAATCGCTAGATCAAGCCATTTGCCCCCTTTTTTTTTTCCAAAAATCATTCAAAAATACCAAACACTATGCAGATGGCTTTAAAAAAATTAATATAATATCATAATTTTAAGCAGAGAATTTCAAGTCTAGGTTGATGTTCTGGTGTTCGTACGATGACGATATGTGACTTAGCACGACATCATCTCTGACATTGACATCAGCAAATTGAAAAATAATCCGATCTCTTCTACGATGTTCTCAGATACTATTAATGCTTTGAAACTAAGTTAAAATAGTAGTATTAGGGTTTATAAGATGATAGAAGAAAAGGCAAGAAAGAAAAAGAAGAATAGAGGAAATAATAATCTGATGTGTACGTTAGGACCGTTAGGTTGCCCAACACTTGCAGTTATAATTGGGTAATAAAAAAAGTAACTACAATTTTACCCTACATTAATTTAGTTATGTCTAATAAAGTAAATAAGAACTCTAGCAAATATATAACAACTAGTAATTTGAAGTGCATATTTATAAACACAACAATGGTTGCGATTAATTCAATTTTCTTCCAATTTCATCTAACTACACAAAATGCATTTCAAAAATAATTTTTCCTCCTCAAAAACATAATTTTCTCTCTACAGTTTTTAATGTTTGACAACCCAATCAACACGCAATACAATACCAGACAACCCCACTAGCCTACACCTACCTCTTTCTTTTCTCTCCTCTACCCCTCTCTTATTTTCTCTTTGTTTGTTCAAATTTTAAATCATGAAATTAAAGCAAAAAATAAAAATACATTACTATTTAAAATAGAAACATTGCACGATCAATACTTGAATTTTGTATTACAGAGTGTGTTAAGAGTCACATGGTTATTGTTTGTATATATATGGATGGTCACTGCATTCTTGGGTTTGACAGCCACTTTTGTTCTTTCCTTTATCTCATCTTTCTCTAGAANCCACAAGACCTCAAACACAACAAAGAGACCAAAAAACTTGCCAAATGAGTCGATTGGTAGAAGTCCAACCACTGAATAGTGGTTTAACAGCCTACCAACAGCTTCAAGAGGCCAAAAACACATCACATTCAAACACACAGAAGTCCAAGGCGAGCCCTTCTGGTCCAGAACCCAAATCGAAGAAGAGAAAGCCCAAAATTTGCTCGAAATCGCTAGATCAAGCCATTTGCCCCCTTTTTTTTTTCCAAAAATCATTCAAAAATACCAAACACTATGCAGATGGCTTTAAAAAAATTAATATAATATCATAATTTTAAGCAGAGAATTTCAAGTCTAGGTTGATGTTCTGGTGTTCGTACGATGACGATATGTGACTTAGCACGACATCATCTCTGACATTGACATCAGCAAATTGAAAAATAATCCGATCTCTTCTACGATGTTCTCAGATACTATTAATGCTTTGAAACTAAGTTAAAATAGTAGTATTAGGGTTTATAAGATGATAGAAGAAAAGGCAAGAAAGAAAAAGAAGAATAGAGGAAATAATAATCTGATGTGTACGTTAGGACCGTTAGGTTGCCCAACACTTGCAGTTATAATTGGGTAATAAAAAAAGTAACTACAATTTTACCCTACATTAATTTAGTTATGTCTAATAAAGTAAATAAGAACTCTAGCAAATATATAACAACTAGTAATTTGAAGTGCATATTTATAAACACAACAATGGTTGCGATTAATTCAATTTTCTTCCAATTTCATCTAACTACACAAAATGCATTTCAAAAATAATTTTTCCTCCTCAAAAACATAATTTTCTCTCTACAGTTTTTAATGTTTGACAACCCAATCAACACGCAATACAATACCAGACAACCCCACTAGCCTACACCTACCTCTTTCTTTTCTCTCCTCTACCCCTCTCTTATTTTCTCTTTGTTTGTTCAAATTTTAAATCATGAAATTAAAGCAAAAAATAAAAATACATTACTATTTAAAATAGAAACATTGCACGATCAATACTTGAATTTTGTATTACAGAGTGTGTTAAGAGTCACATGGTTATTGTTTGTATATATATGGATGGTCACTGCATTCTTGGGTTTGACAGCCACTTTTGTTCTTTCCTTTATCTCATCTTTCTCTAGAATCTGAACATGATGTCCATGCGCCTAAAATATTACTCTTGCCTCATTTTTTCTATTTTCCTCTCGTTGCCCTCGTTTTTTCCTCCTTACCCAATCAAAACATCTAGAAACCAAAAGCCAAAATAGCTATAAAACAAAATTAAAGACAACAACTAGAAATAAGTTATAATTTACTGGAAATTCTATGTTAACATGGTGAAATCCTATTGTTTTTTCACTCACTATGATATTTGGTTATAATAAAATATCAATATTTAAAAGTTGAATGTTAGAGCAATTTTATTACGAATGAATTAAATTTCATGTCGAAATAGTTGAAATATTTGAACTGTTTCCGTTTCCATGCAAACTAAAAGAATCATCGATTGAATATTAAAATTTTAATGTTTCGAGGTGTTTCGGGGGTTTCGACTTATGTTTTAGAATGTTTCGTTTGTTTCGACCAATAATTTGGAAACAAAATATTTAAAATTTTTCAAATGTAAATAACATTAAATGCTTGTGTCACAACACTCTTTGGCCCTCTGGGTAGGACTGTTAGTCAAACGAGCTCGGCCTGAGTTTGAAAAGCTTGTTTATTAATTGAGCTTAAAAAATTGTTCAAGTTCAGCTCATTTAGAAAACGAGCCGAGCCTGAACGAGTCAAAAATAAGTCGAGCTTGAGCTGAGTCCGAGTATTTGCACATAAACAAGGCGAACCTTTCGAGTTTGAGTCGAGCTTGTAGGGTTGGTTTTCTAAACGGGCCCAAAAACTTGTTCAAGTTTGGGCTTGTTTAGAAAACAAACCGAGTCGAACCCGAGTCGAACTCAAGCCAAACTCGAGTAGCTCAGTTTGATTAATGGCCTGGGTCACCGATCTACATCTCAGTCTCACATTTTTTCTGTCTCTTAGCTACCACTTTGTCTTTGTTAGTCTCAGAAAACAGAATATTTTTTTTTGATCATATCTCAGAAAAACAGAATAACTAAAATGCTTCGTACATGTGTGCCGAAGAACAAAAACTTTTTTCAGACATTTGTACAGAATATATGTTCATTGATTTTTTTCTTTAACATTATTATCACTTAAGAAAGTAATCCAATCCCATGGTTAGTTTCGATCAAGGTCATTAAAAATATAATAATCAACTTGAGTTCATGTCAAATTTGTGCTTTGCATATCTCATATTTAGCTGAATTGTGTACACATTTCACTAAGTGGGTTTGAATTCAATTGAGGAATTTAGTTTCAAATTGAATTTGATTATCTAATTTAGTGATATCCAAATCTGTTAAAAATTAAAAATTCGATCACTAAATAGCTGAATTGCTAAGAGAGTCTATCGAAATTTGAATTAGAATGCACTTATTTCTATAACTATAATTGCTTATACTTGAAAATTTTATTATTTTGTAAACTTTTTCGACAATATAAGTACTATGGAAATGTTAGTTTCTTGAATTTTTGTCGGTCGATTTCATAGATTGAAACTTCAAAGTTTTGTGAACTTAGGGGTGATATATAATCTCGTATGATACAAGGTAGCATTGACTTGATAAAGATAAGAAAATCTACAAAAAAAAATTAGAAAACTAGCACAAATAACCCCCTTTTATGTAATAACCAATGATCAAAATTTCGTTTAAGTGAATAATTTAAGTGAGTTTGAAAACAAAAACGTTTCGGTAATATTTCAAAGATATGTGGCTCTTCTTATTGAAGATTTATGTACTTCAATGTGTTGACCACCCATTGAATCTTTTTTAGAATAACAGATGCAGAATAATTGGAAGCACATATATTTCGTTAAAGTTAACGTATCTGTATCGGATACGATACTTGAACATACGTATCGGATACACACCAAACGTATCTAATAAAAAATAAAATATATGAATACGTCACAAAAACTTCTATATTTAGAGAAATATGCATAATTTTTAGTTTTTATCTTTATTCATTCCTTTTGATTTCACATATAATGCAACACATCAACAAAAATTCATACAACTTTGAAGACCCATGGGTGTTTTCCAGTTACCGGTTATTATACATTATCACATGTCCAAAGAATATAAATGAGTTGATTACTATGTAATTTTACCAACAAATTCTTTTAAGTAAATAATTTGGTTAAATATTGGTTTTTATTCTTTTAATTAATTACGTTCACTTTGTAGATGTATCATAGTGATAGGTAATTTTTTGAAAATGAAAAATTATTAATGTTATTTATTATTATTAAAGAATCATTAAAAATTGTAGTTGTCAAATCATTACATAATAATACAAATATAAAATATATATATTTATAAACGTATTCTGGTTGTACCCGTATCCTATTTTTTGGTTTTTACCATATCACTGTATCCGTATCGTATCGTATCATACCCATATCTTGTATATGTATCCATATCTGTGCTTCAATAGGGAGTAGAAGTTTATCAATCCAAATCGGGAGGTAATGAAGATCAAGAGATACCAAGAGTGAACAAATTCGATGTTTGGGGTTAATTGTCCACAGGATTGGGAGATTGAGACAATGTGCCCAATTGAGTTAAACTAGAAAGGACTAAATGAATAACTAAATTTGATGCATCATATGATTGACGTATACTCTTGAAGTGGAAGGGTAAATCCTACAAGGCAACTAACCAATCGTATTTAATGGTACAAAGTGTTGGATAACTAAGAAACACCATGCTCAAAAACTAAGTTTGATTGAAATGTGGATCTGGGATAAAATGAGAAACAATAGAATTTGGAATGAGTATATTCGTTAAAGGGTAGAAGTTGGAGTACTATGTCATAAATTAAGTGAGAATCGGCAGTTGGACATGTTTAGAAGACCTATTACTCCATCCATGAGGAAGAGTAATGCGTACCTACCGGTAGTAATGCAAGGGGGAGGTAAACCAAAATTAAATTTGAATGAGGTAGCAATACAAAATGATAGCTTGCAGTTCAATAGAAAATATAGTACCTGGCAGAGCACAATGACAAAATAGACTATATGAGATGACATCAAATAGTTAGGACAAGAGACGAATTGAATGCGTGGACAGCCCCATAAACAAATTGATATGAATTTTAGTGATCAACCTTAAATCAGTCAATTGCACGGCAAATTTAACACAACCTCTGAGAGCCTGAAATATCTTTGGTCACATGCGTAGTTTGGCATTTCTGTTTTTCTCATGAAAGGTGGCATACATAGACAGGTATATGGGGCATTCAGAGCCAAGCTGTCAATTGCAGGGCCTGATCACCAAAGCTACAATTATATTTTTGATAATATGATATATAAAAAAACAGGTATAATTGCAAGTAATAGCTCAGAGGTTTAATACTGTGTTGTTACAGTGTCAGTGGGTGCTCTCACNTTGATCACCAAAGCTACAATTATATTTGTGATAATATGATATATAAAAAAACAGGTATAATTGTAAGTAATAGCTCAGAGGTTTAATACTGTGTTGTTACAGTGTCAGTGGGTGCTCTCACTCCAGTTGCCACTGCCGCTCTAAGGCAAGACTGTATTCTATAAAATATTCATGCTGTTCTTCGGATTTCATGTTTTGCTTGTATAGAAGTTCATTATTTGATTGGGATTTATCTGCTGAAGGATGCCACAAAGCAGGCTATTTAAAAACAATTCAAATATGAAACAGCAATAGGATGTTATAAATATTTGAGTTAATGAGATCTATGATGCAGTTAAAAATTGCTTCGTGACGGCATCAATCGATAGTTATGCTCTTGTGGCCTAGTTGTTTTGCTTGGAGAGGCATGTGCCAAACCATGATGCAGTGTCTCATTTATCTAAGTATCTTAAGTTCTTAACCCGTGGTCAACAGGCAAAGGGCTCTGATGCTGCTATGACAATGGGCACTGAAGCAGCTGTATATGCAGCAGAGGCTTCAGACAAAAATGATATTCTTGAGAGGGTTCTTCCTGCATCTGTTTCTGAATATGTAGAATTGGTTAAAGCTCACATTATCGCTGGTGGGTGAAATCCACACAATTGTATGAACGTTAAACTCATAGCCATACATTCTGACATCACATGATTGTTTCAGGGCCAAATCATCGTTTTGCATCTCGGCAATTGCTACTACTTGGATCAATGCTGGATTTTTCTGACTCTACAAACAGGAAGGTTGCTGGTGAATTTGTAAAGGAGTTATTGCACATGCCTATTGATCATGAATTGGATGACGGTGGGAATGAGGTTGTCATAGGAGATGGCATCAATCTTCTTGGAGACAAAGATTGGGCTAATGCGGTGTCAGGATTAACGATGAAAGTCCATGCTGCTTCGGGAGAATTTGAAGAAGTAGTTCTTGGGGTTTTAGAGGAGCTTGCTCGTCCTTGCAGGGAGAGAACAGCAGACTGTACGCAGTGGATGCACTGCCTTGCTGTGACTGGCCTCCTCTTGGTGAACACAAAGTCATTTCGCTGGATGCATGGGAAGGCCATTGAACCTGCTGAAATTCTGCAGTCCTTATTGCTTCCAGGGGTATGTATCTGGGCAAAAATTTGTTGCAGATCTTTTTTCTTTTTCTAAAAGTTTTGGCTCTAACTTAGTTATCCCTTTTATATCGTTTGGTCATTTTTTATTCTTCTTCGCAATCGGTTTTGAATTTTTGAGCTGGTAGTATTGACTATTGGTCTGAGTTATCAAATGCAGGCAAAGCATGCCCACTTGGATGTTCAAAGGGCTGCAACCAGGTGTTTAGGTCTTTTTGGGTTGTTAGAGCGAAAACCCAGTGAGGAACTAGTAAAGCAGCTGAGGCTCTCATTTATTAAGGGACCCTCTCCAATCAGTATCATGGCTTGTAAGGCGTTGCTCGATATTGGTATGTGGCATGGTCCTCAGGAAGTTGACAAAACCATGAAACAGGATCTCTCCTCGCAACTCCGTGATCATACGGTGGCTTTCTGCCCTGTTAATTTGTGTGATACAAAGGAGGATTTTAATATTGAATTGCTAGATCTGTTGTGTGCTGGATTTGAGAGACATGATTGGGGCGAATCTGTGGAGGCTGATGAAAATGAGTCAGTTCAAGCTGTTCTTGGGGAGGGGTTTGCAAAAATTCTCCTTCTGAGTGAGAGTTATCCTAGTGTACCCGCGTCATCACATCCTTTACTGTTGGCCAAACTCATCAGCCTTTATTTCTGTAGTGAAAATAAAGAACTAAGGAGGTGCTTTGCTTTGTCATTTCGTATGATATTTCTTCATATGCGAAGAAAATTAATTATCTACTGTTTACTTGACTAGGTTGAAGCAGTGCTTATCTGTATTCTTTGAACATTATCCATCTCTCTCATTGAATCACAAGGTAAGTACCATTGGTTTTAAGATTAAATTTATTTTAACTATATCTCGGTAAGTATTACTAATCATGGTTTATGTTTCATGAAATGGAAATGACAAATGGATTATTCTGTGAGTGAAGAAATGTTTATCCAAGGCATTTGTTCCGGTCATGCATACTATGTGGCCAGGCATAAATGGCAATGCTGCAGGATCTACAGTAATGGTGTCTAACTTGCGTAAGCGGGCTGTCCAAGCATCACGTTTCATGCTGCAGATGATGCAGGCTCCCTTATATGCAAATGTTAGTGAAAATCTAGATGGTACAGTGGATCCTTCACTTGACTTTGAGAGTGGAGAGGAAGGGCTTGCCATACGCATAGCTGCAGAGGTAATTAATTGTGCACATTTGTGAGATTAATGTAGTTAATTTTTTCCTAAAGTGGATTTTGGGAACCATGCTTTTCTTCTGTTATTTGGTGGACCAAAACACTTTTCTCCCCGCTATTTTCTCTCTGGGTAATGATCCCAGCAAGAAGGAACAGAGTAAAAGAAATCCAATAAACAGATGGCTGCAGATTGAAGAAATGGCCATAGCCCCTACATCAATAGGTTTAGTATACAGGGTTGCATTTAGTCTTTTGATTTGTTGAATTTGACTTGGTTTTGAATGTTAGTGCCAAGTCCAATCCCATGACCCTCAATAGGTAGGGTGCCTTTGGCGTATGGGAAATGTCTATTGTTTGTTTTGAGGGATATTGTGGAAAAATAGTACTTTGGTCGAATGTCTCAGGTTCATTAAAATATTAGACACACTCATTTGTTGTTTGGGTTTTTTTTTTCTTTCCAGATGGCAGGCTTCCATACAAAGAAAACAACAGCTGAGAAATCATATCTTTCAGTGCTTTCCAGAATACTTGTCTTACTTCATTTTCGGTCATCAGAACAAGGTGCAATAAAATTATTGAGGCGGCTTTTGAATCGTGTGGCTGAATCTGTGTTGGCTGAGAAAGAGCTTCTAAAGGAATTGAAGCAGATGGCGGACCGTCTTAAGGCTCTAGATAGACATCCAGATCAGGAATTGTTGCCGGACCAGGCTAATCTTATTTTGGGTAAGGTCATCATTACTCCAAGCCAGATTTTGGATTAACAATATGTTGTTGGACTAGGTTCTAAAAAGCAGTTTTACCAAAGATCGTAACTTGCCAATTGATAAAAAGGGAGAGAAGATGGAAGAAATTTTTTGATACCTTTTCTTTTCTTCGGTTTAATTNGTAGTTTACCAAAGATCGTAACTTGCCAATTGATAAAAAGGGAGAGAAGATGGAAGAAATTTTTTGATACCTTTTCTTTTCTTCGGTTTAATTGTGCTGATAAGGCCATCTTAGTTTGCCTAATGAGTGAAAATATTTCTTGACTGGGAAATTCTGTTTAATTTTAAGTAGGGCAATTTGGGTGATTTAGAGAAGAGTAATGCATTTTATCCCTGGGTTAAAGTCCATGATGAAAGGGCATTTCTAAGCCTGCATTGCAAGTGTTCTTTTGTCTCTTGTTCTCTCCCCTTATTTTATCTCCTTTATTAGAACCAAGGAATTAAACTGCATTGAAATTCGGAGCATNCTTTCTTGACTGGGAAATTCTGTTAAATTTTAAGTAGGGCAATTTGGGTGATTTAGAGAAGAGTAATGCATTTTATCCCTGGGTTCAAGTCCATGATGAAAGGGCATTTCTAAGCCTGCATTGAAAGTGTTCTTTTGTCTCTTGTTCTCTCCCTTTATTTTATCTCCTTTATTAGAACCAAGGAATTAAACTGCATTGAAATTCGGAGCATAAATTAGCAATAATATTTCCTATATCAACTTTTTGCTTAGTTTTATGGCTTGAAAAGAGAAGAAAAGGAAGATCACTAGGACAGTGGAAAATATAATTATTTTCTTCGTTGCTAGTGGAGAGAACAAAATTCATGTAGCCGACCCAAATAATTGAGAGTTGGGACAAAGCTTTATTGAGTTGAGCCAAGTTGAGTGGTTGGTGGAGAGGATGGAGAGAGAGAACTATTAGGACTCTCATCTACTGTTTTTGCATACTAGTTTATTTTTTTGAAAATATTACTTTCTCGATTTTCTTTTTAGATCTATGTATTCTGCTGAAAGTTGTCTTAGCTGCAGTTCCAGTGATGGCCAATGATCAACATAATCTGTAGAGCTGGTCTAATGATTGATTTTTCCTTTCTTAGCTTTCGGTTTGTTTTTTTGTTGTCTTATTTGTACAATGACCTCGCTGTGACAATGTTCTCATTTCTTCCACATATATCCAGAGAGGTTGAAGTTAGATCTTGACTTTCCTGTGGAAGAGTCCACGGAAATGCCACCTACACCAGCACNTCTGTGACAATGTTCTCATTTCTTCCACATATCCAGAGAGGTTGCAGTTAGATCTTGACTTTCCTGTGGAAGAGTCCACGGAAATGCCACCTACACCAGCACCACGATCAACCAGACCAAACCGTGCCAGAAGACGAGTGAGGCGAGACGAAGAAATTTCCTCTGATGAAGAAATTTCACCTGCTTCTGTTGCTTCTACAAACCCTACCGTGATGAGCACTCGTTCACAGAGGGCAAGCAAGACTGCAGCAATGACCAAGATGACTGCTAGTAAATCTATCAGGATCAATGATGAGGCCGAAGAAGATGTGGAGGAAGAAGGCTCAGAGGTGACATCTGAAGATGATTCTGATGCATCTGACCAGTCACTTTGAGTGGGAGGAATTATATGCTCAGGTACTCTTCCTTCAATTACTGTAATTCTCTAATGTTGTGTAATTACTAGTTGGCTTAGGCTGCGTATTGTGTATCTGAAGTCTTTTGTTGGGACTCTGCTAAATGTGCATCTCGTACGATTAGCAGAATGCAAGTTATGTTAAAGTAATTTACCCAAAAAGAAAAAAAGTTCTGTTGAAGTTGTATAGGACCTACCTACTACCTACATTGCCCGATTTTTAGCAACTTTAAATGAGTAGGTGGTTTAACCAAGTATCACAAGAAGTCGTACACTTGAGTTTAACCCTTACCTTTATTATATTATTTGCACATGTGTAGCCATAACTCCAGATCACATGTGAGGGTATGTTTTGAAGTATGTAAACATGTTTTATTTCCTATATGACAACTCGTGGCTTTTAGAAGAGCTAGTGGTTTAATAATCCTGTTACTTCAAACGTTTTAGCTTGCAGTGAACAATCTTAGTGAGAATTCATATTGATACTTTTGTTGTACCCCATTCACCCAATAATCTACATTTGAATGGATTTTGGTAAATTGTCATAGTAAAAAAACAATAGATTTGGAAGGGAGCGAAATTACTTTGATGTAACCGGAAATCGGATAAAAACAGAATGATCTCCTATGTTCAATTTATTAGGATTTTGGCGGCCCTGAGTTTGAACCATGANTGAATGGATTTTGGTAAATTGTCATAGTAAAAAAACAATAGATTTGGAAGGGAGCGAAATTACTTTGATGTAATCGGAAATCGGATAAAAACATAATGATCTCCTATGTTCAATTTATTAGGATTTTGGCGGCCCTGAGTTTGAACCATGATGAAATTTGAGCCATAGCTCAGCTCATAGTGCAGGTTGGGTGTTGGAAAAATAGAAGGATGTAAAGTTATAGGAATAGATAAACATTATGCTGGGAAGAAAAATAGGAACGATGAAAAAATGGATTAATTAATTTTTTTTCTCACTTATCAAAATTAATTCTTCTAAAATTAGGAGGAAAAGTGAATAGAAAGTTAATTATGTGTGTTAAAATATGTTATTTGTTTATATATATATATATATATATATATATATATATATATATCATATTTATTAATTATATATATATTTTTCCATCTTATTAAACACAAAAAAAATAATATTTCCTACTTTCCATATTTTTTATTAAATAAAAAGGATGGAATGAAAGATATTTTTCTTGAAGGAGGAAAAGTGTATCACTTTCATTTTTTATCTTTTCATTTTTCTATCTATCCTATTAAACGGACGATTAGAGTTGTAATAAAAAACTAAGAGAGAGACCATCAAAATCAACATTGCTTCAACCCAAGCACCAACAACCCCCTCCTCCCCCAC
>CAUOFW020005057.1:138579-225853 GCA_963454935.2 Ilex paraguariensis
CAGAACAAGCAACATTTAAAAATATCATATTTAACATACCATAAATTAGAAACAAAAATTTGAATAGTTAACACAATACAGACTTTTAGATCTAACAAAATTCATCACAAATCTAACAAAAAGAATCATACATCTAACAAAAGCCAACAAAAAGAACACAGAGGTAATAGATCTTACCTTATTGGACAAAGAAAAAAAGTGGGCAATTATGGGTAGGTGGGAATGGGATTGGGGTTTATGATCTTATTCTTATATATATATATATATATTGAGGGGTTAGTTGGGGCAAGGATGGGCGGGTAGGGATAGGGCAGGGTTAAGTATTAGTCCATTCCTGCCTCCATCCTCATGTGGGTTTATACGGATATTCCCGTACATGTTCACCATTCAAACGAGATGAGTTTGGACGAATACCTATTTTTCTCCGATCTATTGTCATCCCTACTAAAAGCATTGCTTTGTTGGTTTTATGCTTGAGCAAGCCCTCTACCATGGTGAGGATAAGGTTTGGTTTTAAGTCTCTAATGCTAATGTAAATTATTATTTAAAATATAAATATCATAAGATTAATGTTTGATTTTTAGTGCTATAGTTTCTTAAGGCATGAGGTTATTGCTAGGAAGATGACAATATATCTCTTGGGGTGCTCTTTGTAATTTCTAAAAACCACAAGGAGTGGGGTGTAATTTAAGAAAATTTCAAGGGTTGTCCATATAATTTGTCCTTCAAAATAAAAAAGAAAGAAACCCACCGGCCACTCTGAGAGCAACCAAAACAGTATGAAGACGTAGTCATATATAGTTCAACTTCTAGAAGCGGTAGACTTCTTCTTGTTCACTCTCACCATTAGGGAGTTTCTGCATTTTCCATTTCATTTCACACATGAAAAACAAACGAGGAAAGTTCTTCTTAATGAAAATCCGTGAAGCTTCCAATAATAAACTTACATACCTTGCTCAGAAAGTTCAACTCGTCAAATTGCCTACATTCACGGATTTAACGTCCTATGGGTCACATTAATTTATTATTAAATATACTTAATTACATGAGACTATCTCCTATTTATAGGGTGATAACTATATAATAAAAATAAAATATCACAAACTTATTATCATCTCCATTTATCTTATAGACAGTGATAAATCTCTTGAATTTATGATCATATCCTAATAGTTTGTGTATGTGTTGAGAAGGGAGTATTATTGATAACGAAAGACAATCCACTACAACATCTGTGAAAAATTAGATGTATGTAGTCTTATCCTTCATACAAAGATTTTTTTCGTGATTCCAATTCGTGACTTTCAAGTCATAACTCATAAGGGAACAATCGTATAAGTGCATAATTGGTTTTTAAATTTTTGTAGTGGGTAGAATGATGATTGCAAAATTTAACAAGGAGTGCCAATATAATATAAAAATGATACATTTCTTAAATGTGTTAAAAGTGATGACATTTCAATGTACTATAAATGTAGAATCCACATAATCTCCATTATAGTTCTACTCAATGGTAGATTACCAAATTGATGATGGACCACTTGTTCCATGCTTTCTTTTTTTACTTCCAATCAAAATTCAATCAAATAGAATATTCAGTTCAATCATTTTATCTGTAGCAAACAAGTACTATTACTTAGATTCACGATTAGGTGATTTGTTACAGTAGAGAGGGTTTTAATCTTGTAAACTACGAGGTAAACAATTCAATTGAAAGAGTCGACAATTGTTGAGGGTTTTTTTTTTAGCAAGAAATTGCTAGAAGGCCAATGATACTAAAAAAAGCAAGTGAGTTGTATGTATACCACATGATACATTTACATTTAGTTGACCCTACATTAATAGTCATCAACAATATTACCTAACTTGAGACATTTTTATCACTCACAACTCTTATCATGCAAAAATTCCATCTTTCACATTGTTGACCAGGTATGAATGAACAACTATATATGTACAAATTCTAAATCTCTGCTAAATTAATGTTTTTAGAAACATGTATCATGACGAATTACTTAGAAAAAATAAAAATAAATTTGCATCAGGGATGACACTACCTGAAGGCCTAGGGGGCCCCATGACCCCCCCTCATGTTTTTCAAAAATTCTTTTTTTTTTTAATGTTATTTATTAGAAGTGAAAAAAAATTATTAGGTTATTTAGTGGAATGATCATAGTTTTTGAACAGAGGATAACTACAACCAACACCTTAAAAGGTGAAGGCTGTAAAGTTCATATAAATAGACACACACCCCCTATGATTATCTGATGATTATCTGATGTGGGATAGCCCCGATCCTTACCTTAAAGCTTCATTCAACCTATGGTCAGACCCAAAGAGAAAGATTAGCAGAGTTCACAAACAGATACCTTGAAACACACATGATTTTTTTGAATAGAGGATAATTACAACCAACATCTTAAAAAGTGAAAGTTACATAATCCATACAAACAATACCTTAAATGATCATAGCTCGATCTTAGATTGTTGAACTATTTGGTATTTTTTGAGTTGAAATTATTATCTACGAAAATTGAGTTAAAATTTAGCTATTATCCTTGAATGATTGCGTAATAAATTAAGCTTAGATTTTTTTATGGTCTGATAAATTGTTTTAAAAATTTTTAGATATATTTTGAAATTTTAAAATTATATTATTCTCATCTGTGTTGTGAATAGATGATAATACGACGTACCCGAAAAAGTTGAAGATGTAATGCTATTTAGTATTTGAAAAGTTGGTTTTGGCATGGAACAGGACAGACAACACATTAATTCGATTCGAAAGTTGGTTTCTTACGAGGTTGAAGTATTTTAATCGAAAAAAAAGTTTTAGCAAGTCAAAGGTGGGTTGTTCTGTTCCAGATGAGGGTTCTTTTTTGTATTATAGAGCTTCAAATATTTTTTGGGCAACCCCAATGTGTGTGTATATATATATATTATAATATAAAATATAATAAATTTTAATAAACTCATCTAACGGTCTTAAATAGATTCATCAAATAGTCACCAATATCACTTTCAAAATCATTTGTATTACATTGTCACTTCAGGCACTGGTTACCCCCAGTATATATATTTTATATTATAGATATATTTTTGGTGAGGCATTATTACAGTGAAGACGTTAACTATTATGCTAACTGTTAACGTTAAACGGTATGTGTATATAACTTAGTATAATTGCAAACAATTTTGAATATACATGACTCAAGTATTGTTTGATAAAATTAAAAGTTAAATACTAATAGAGTTATTCTATTTAAACATAAAAATTTGACCGAATTTACTAAAAATTTGGAGTGACTGTAGGCCCCATAAAACATTGTAACTTTCTCTTGATCTAATGATTCTAATGAAATCATATCTTCTGGTCAATAAATTAGGTAAAATTTTAATGTTTAAATAACACTATTTATATTGGAAACTGAATACTGAATTTTAGGTATTGTGAATTTCAATTCTGACCATATTATCTTTCAACAATAAACCAGAATTTGGAACCCAATTAATTAGTGTGACACATAAAAGATTTGCGATAAGTAATTAAAGAAAAGTGAGTTATATCTATAATTATAATTTACAATTAATTCATCAATTTAAGTCACTATGATATATACTTGTGATAAAAAGGGGCAAGAAAACTAAAAATTTTAATTCTTGCATCTTGGATCTTGTGTTTTCTAATCTTTAATCACAATGTTAAAGTTAAATTTTTTTTTTTTTTTGGATTACAAAGCAAGAGGGTTTTATTAGGTGGAAGAGTGAGATAAATCATGCTCTTCATGCCAGTGTTTTTTGTACCACTAATATTCTTTGCATATTAATATTGGGCTAAAAAATGGCCGTGATTTGATAAGCCAACGGGAAGGAGACACGTGGACATGAGAGATGTGCACGCGATAGCCAATAGATTTCGATCCAAGGAGGGTCAAAGTTGATCCGTCGGTCTGTTTAATGATCGGGCTCGAGCATTTATGATTCACATTAGTTGTTGGGCCCATCGATATATGTCATTGAAAATGTCGGTTGCACGTCGTTTTGACATAAAAAACGTATACGAGAATCCAAAGACTTGACATGAAAATCTCATCCTTGGACAATGAGACCAATCATGTGATGTTTTGATGGAGGTATCGTTCAAAGCTCGGTCCCGAGGACAAGAAAAAAAAGACACTGAAAATGTTAGCCAATCAAAAATGGAGAAGGCTACCGTACATCCGAGGGTATTTTTGGTACTATACTAAAAAATTTATATTACAATATTAATGGTATGTTTACTAAATTTATGGTATATTTATATCGATTGGTAGACAAGACAAGACATTAAAATGACAAGACAAAACATATTTTTGAACTACCATTAAGTCAATTGAGGGCAAAATTACAACATTACTGAAAATTTTATAACAGTAGTGAATAAAATTACAAAATTTGTGGGAATATTTACCAAATTTGTGGAAATATTTACAATTTCAGTGATATGTTTATTAAATTTGTAAAAATTTTTACAACTACAATGGATTCAAATATTTACAACTTTATGGGGAGATTTGATCGATTACAACTTACTGTTTTTCAAAAAAATTTGGGGAAGACTACTTCAACCTTGCGATAGATCACAAAATCTTAGGATAGATCGCAAATATTTTAGAGATAAAAAATAATAATAATTTTGATATATTCTAAAAAATAATAATAATTGCCACTTTTATTTACCATTTTTATGAGAATATTTATAATTTGAATGAATTTTTTATGAGAATAATTACAACCTCAGTGGTATGTGTTACCAAATTTATTTATTTAATAGATCTCTCAAAAATATGTTTAATAAACATTCAATTTTAAATTTTTTTAAAAATTTATCCAATTTTTTTTTAAAAAAAATTTAAAAATGACTTTTTATTAAACATATTTTAAAATTGAATTTTGAAAAATAGATCAAATTGTTGTTTGATCTATCAAATTCTTGTGATAAATTATAAACATTCATAAATTTTTTTCCATTATTGTTGTAAATTTTTTCCACTGTTATAAATTTTTCACTAATATTGTAATTTGTATCACTATTGTGGTAATTTTTCCACTACTCTTATAAATTTTCATTAATGTTGTAATAGAACAATCATAAAGAGAGAGACAGAAAGTTCATGATCAATCAAACATATATTTGATCGATCATGAACTAGTAATGAATCCATTGAAGTTGTAAAGATTTTTACAAATTTGGTAAGCATACCACTGAAATTGTAAATATTCCCACAAATTTAGTAAATATTCTCAACATATTTGTGGTGTAGAGAGAGAGACAGAAAGTCCATGATCGATCAAACATATATTTGATCGATCATGGACTAGTAATGAATTCATTGAAGTTGTAAAGATTATCACAAATTTGATAAACATATCACTGAAGTTGTAAATATTCTCACAAATTTGATAAATATACCACTGAAGTTGTAAATATTCCTACAAATTTTGTAATTTTATTCACTACTGTTGTAAAAATTTCACTAATGTTGTAATTTTGTTCACTATAGTCGTAAACTTCCCACTAATATTGTAATTTTGCCCTCAATTGGCTTAATGGCGGCAGGAGAGAGAGACAAAAAGTCCATGATCGATCAAATATATTTGATCGATCATGAACTAGTAATGAATCCATTGAAATTGTAAAGATTTTCACAAATTTGATAAACAAAATAAGACATTCAGTAGAGCATGTCCCATTAACACTCTACCTTGAGCATTAATGGACAATAAATGCTCGACTTTGGGTTCTCAGGAGACTATAAATGCGTGACTCGAGGCACAATATAAACATGACTCGAAAACTATTGACCTATCGTCAACAAGGACTAACCCTCAATTGCCCAATGTGCGATCAAATTGGGGATGTTTCCCTCTCTTCCGGCTTGACTACTAACCTTGTTTTTAGGACAAGGCAAGACCTTGAGATATAAATAGCTTCTTAGGGTGTGTTTGGATGTTCAGAGTGGATTGGATAGAATATCAAAAAGATAACCTTGCCTATCCAAACCAAACTCGACCAAGCTTATATTCGGATTGGATATATATCAATGTCGATGTTTGGTAAACTAATTTTACATCTCCATGGGATTCCCTGACAAATGTGATTTAAAAGCATTAAAATAATATGTTTTGACTATTGCACCCCTAGCCAATCCAATCCTATCTTATATTTGAATCAAAAATGGATGGAACTATCTTGAAACTTTTTTTTTTTTGCCCAAAAACTCTTGGAACATATTTATTATCCTTGGATCTTGTAGACGCCACTCCTCCTACACCCAAAGCAAATTTTGTTTTTATTTTTCAATCTCAATCTTACACATCTCTTGAACTTCCATAAATCAACAACCATATTTGACCTTCCGTAAAAAAATGGTGTAGCTCATAAAAATGAAATTTGATACAATCAGACTCAGTTTTGGTTAAAAAACACACAAACTTGAAAAACCCAGGACACAATCACTTCAAATATGAAGATCCAACATAAAAAAATCCAACGAAAGTACCCAAAATGATTAGATTAAGAATATTAGGATGAACCTCAGAGAGACAAGAAAGAGGGAGAGAACCACAGGAGAAATACGTTTGAGCTATGAATCACAACAGACCTCCTGTGGCCAGATCCAGATCTATTCGTCAAAGAGAGAATGCGACGGATGCTGAACTGGATCTGTCCGTGAACTCTTCTATTATTCACTCAAGAGAGAGAGAGAGAGAGAGAGAGAGGAGAGAGACTCATGCCTCCCAGTCGGTTCGTTGCCTTCGTTTCTGCTCTCAACCCAACAATTGGTTTTGACAGAAAAGGCTAAGACGAAAGTGAAGGATGAAACATCAGTTGAGAAAAGGGTAAAAATGTCATTAACTATTGTTATACTGGTGGTTGGATTTGTAACCCACGGAGGGAGTGGGTTAATTTTAACTGGTATATGTGGGTTACAAAGCACTGTAGCAATCGGGTTATGGTTAGACCCGGGATTTGTATCCAAGCTCCCATTTTGCTTCCGAAACAAAGAATTTATGGGACCCATTACTTTATTAACCTATTCATGTGGGTGTTAACCCACTTCATCCCAATACCCAAACACACCCTTAACTTTATATCTAAGGTATGCAATTTCATAAGCTAAACTTGAACTTTGTCATTTTTTCCTTCAATATACTGACTTAAGCGTCATAAGAGAAAATATTGGATACACATCTAATTCTCTTCTAACGTCCTCTCGTTGCAGAATCACCCGGTTCAACTTTTTCGACAAACATTCAGCTGAATTCACCCTTGATGCAGTTATCCTTTGACATTGCCGAAAACCTTCCTTTTAATGGACATAATGTGAGATGAGCCTTCTTTAATATGTAAAGAATCACTGTTTAAAAATTACGATGTCAACCGTTGATTTTGAGAGCATTGAGGTGTATCGATGAGTAGTACAACTCATTAACCATACGACCTGAGTTTAGCCTTTTTTGACTCCATGTATTTGTGAAATCTGTGGGAGCTTCAAAATTGACGTTCGGACCACAGTAATGAATATGTAGGTGCTAATCAATTAATGAAAAGTTGACCATATTTAAAGTGATGTCGGTGTTGATTTTTGTTTTGGAGATTGAACAAGTCAATCTTATTTTCAATTTAACAACCATTTACTTTGCTTTTATTTGGAGATGGTAAAATACATAGACAAAGACAAACTTGCAACTCTAAGGTAGTCTAGTGAACGTAAAGATGAACGATAAATTGAGATATTTTGAGTTTTAAATTTAATAATTTTTTTGAGGTCGAATTTTTAATGTGAATGGTAGCCTAGATACTCTCGGAATGAATCATAGTTTAGATACTTTTGATCGCAACATTAAAAAAAAAATAAGTTAATAAATGCAGCAAAATTATAAACTCGTAAAAATACATCTCTATACTTCATCGTAATGAGAGACTATCATCTTTTTTAGTCCATGAATTATGTATTTATTTTCACTTAGACCTTGAACTTCTTATTATTATTTTTTATTAATATTTAATTTATTTTAAATAATAATTTCACTAACTACTATCTCAATAATTAACGAACAAAATTGAAGTGATGGTGATGACGAAGCATGTCGCTCCCTATTGAATATTCGGGCAAATTGTATTTTGGATTTAAAAATAATTTAGAATTCTTATTTTGTACCTTCAAAAATTAAATTTTTTATATTATAATCTCAATGTATTAAAAATGTTAAAATCAAATCTTTTTATTAGTTTTTATTAATCAATCCGCCAACGTCAACGGGGTGAATTTTTAGAGAATAAGACGGAAGACCGCATTGTAATAATTTTAATACATTGAGAATATATATAACGTTAAAAAAAAAATAATCTTTGAGAATGTAAATTGAAATTTTCCCCAATTATTTAAATAATGTTANGACCACAAAATCACATAATAAAATCTCAATTTTTTTAGTGCATTCATCACGTTTCACTTAAAGTCTTCGCCATTTGATAATCAATATCATCAAAAATTGGGTGGTGACAATAGCGATTGATTCCTTAGGTGGTGGTCGTAAACTTAGGGTCAACTAATCATTAAAATGAATATGGGATACGGTGAGGATGGTAAATTTTTGGCCGGGGGAGGGGAATATATATTTTAGAAGCAGGATTAGACCTGCCCTTATAAAAAGTAGATGTGACGTACTAAGTGATGGGTTTGAAAGTCAACGGCCGCACGGTTCACATCAGCGTAACTGTATCGTTGTCCTTTCACCAGTAAAATGAAGCCAAGTGGACTATCCATACTTCTACGCTCTATTTTGCGCGTGATCTGTACATGTGATGGTCACTAAATCCCAGTGGTGCTCAGTGTTTTTTCCACGCCCTTTACGGTGAGCGTGGGGCTGAACGCGTTCGTTGTCCGTTATTCAGTGATCTGACAAGAACAATCACTTTTATTTAATTTTAAGGGTCTAAAGTTTTGAAAAATTATTTTTTGAGGGCAATAGTTTTGCCTAATTTAAAAGTGATACCCATAAAAATTTAATTTTATTATTTAACTTTATTTTATTATTTGAGTCGTTTACTTGCAGTATCAATGTGTAGGGAGAACAAAAGAAAAAAAAAAATATAAAAGTGAAAAAAAGATTATAATAGAAAATTTTAGGTGGTTTTGTCATGTGTGAGATATTGGTGATCAAACAATTTATTTTGAAGAATCGATGTCTTTTACATTTGACTATAATAATGAATAATCTCTTTATTTTTAAATGACAATTTAAAAAAAAAGAATATTTCTATATCAAAAAAGCGAAGTGGAGTGCTATTTAATAACACAAATGATTATAGTTAAAAAATTTTTTTACGATTAAAGTGGAAAGATAATATTTTACAATTAATAGTATATATTTTGCACAATCAATCATTAAATCAAGATTTAAAGAGCGTGTTAAGGTATCGATGATTTATATTTTTTAAATAATAAAAATAGATCACGTATATATTTTTTATTTAATAATTATAAATTATCTAATTAAAAGTAAATAATTTAGATTGATATTGTCTTAATCACCTGGGTCCAAGACTATTATTTAACTTTGGGGTCGCATTTAATTTTATATTTTTTAATATCAAAGTCTTATCTTCATTTATTTATTGTTTTTTACAAAGGATAAAGAAAGAGTCTACATTTGACACGTCATTACCACTTGTCAACTCCTGGTTGGTCACTGTCCTATCGTCGCCTGTAGCATCGGTATTCTTTCTTTGCCAAATAAGATAATGGACGGTTCTCTCTCTCTCTCTTCTCTCTTCNATCACTGTCCTATCGTCGCCTGTAGCATCGGTATTCTTTCTTTGCCAAATAAGATAATGGACGGTTCTCTCTCTCTCTCTTCTCTCTTCTCTCTCTCTCGTTATTTATTAAAGGTGGGTGAAGGTGCCAATTTTCTCTTAAAAATTATCACTGTCTTTCTGGGGATAGAGTTTGGGAGTGGAGTCGCATTTCAATTTCATTTCGATTTCAAGGCGTTTGCCCAAAATATAAAAAATCTTTTTTGTTCTTTTCTGGTGATTCGTTTGTTTCCAAACAACTCTCAGATTGGTATGGGAATGGAATTCAAAAACATGGTGTCCTTGGTTTCTCGTAACGGAAGGCATTTACAACGTTATAGCAAAGGTCGTCGCCAAGTCGTTGGGTTCGTCTCTCTCTCTCTCTCTCTCTCTCGCATACTGGGATGAATTTTGTTTGAATTCCTTTCATTTTCTCTGGCTTTATATTGAGATATATAGAGAAATGCGACATTGAAGATGTGGGGAATCAGTTAAAATGGCAAAAATGTTCGATATTGTTCTTACCCTTCTTTGGTTTTGGGAGGGTAAGTGGTTAAACAAACCAATCAAAGGGTGTGTATAGATTTGGTAAAATTCCATGAGTTGTACTCCAGTGATTAATATGGTTGTATTAAATCGAATAAAGGGTTGTGACAAGGCATCACTCCAATTCCATTCCCTGTTTTATTTTCTCAAAACAAACAAGAATCGGATTTGGAGGATGAGTCAACTCACAATTATTAGAGAGCATTTGATTTAATTTTCAACTAGATTTGTCTTGTCAATTTGATGTAGCAATGCCAACTTCGATAACAATATAACTATGATGCTTGTGTTGTGAAATAGCACAAATTTACAACTTGGTTGACTTGGAGGATTTGATAGGAGACTGAGGGGAAATGGTTTAACTTCTAAGTGTATTGTGTTTTGTTTGATTGCCATTCAAATCTGGTGGCAATTTAATTCAAATTGAGATCCTTCTTTGAATTGGGGCTCTGTATATATTGCAGAAAAAAAGCTAAAAAAAGACTCAACGAACTACAAAGTAAATAAATTTGTCCATGCTTAATAATGTGAACCCTTGTTCGTTTAAATTATGCAGATGTATCCCATACAGATGCAAAGCTACCAGTCAGACATTCTCTGGGGAAGAAGACTTAGAAGTTCTTGTTATTAGTTCTCAGAGAAAAGGCAAAGGAATGTTGTTCCCTAAGGTACTAAGACTACCAATTAACTAGTAAACAAGTATTATGACTTTAAGCTAATTCCCATAAAATATAAGATTTTGTTGAATGTTAAAGTTTTTTCTCTACTTTACACTGTCTCACTGTTTTTACCAGGGCGGCTGGGAAATTGATGAAACGATAAAAGAAGCAGCTCTACGAGAGACTGTTGAGGAAGCTGGGGTATTAGGCATTGTTGAGGTTAGTTCTTTCTAGGTTCTTTTCATGGTATTGGTGACGATCTATCTACCATTAGGCAAAAGAGCATATCCAAATCGTTCTTTTTTTTCGAAAATGAGAGTATTCAAATCTAGTATGTATAAGAGTGATTGACAAAAAGCAAAGTCTTTAGGAATATATTTCTTGAAGTTATTGCAGGAATAAATTCAACTCATAAATGAACTTTTAGTTTCAATGAGCAAGTTTAAATCTAGCGCGTAAAATGTTTGATCCAATTGAAGGATAAGTTTTATTTCTTCTTTTCTCCTTTATTTATTTTCTATTGTCTTGTCCTGCAAAAATGTATTTCTTTTACATGACTTTCCCTGCGACATGTGAAGAAGCACATATTGTGTTGTTGATTATGTCATCTGTTTCTTCGTCTTCTATAATTTTTCCCATNAAGGATAAGTTTTATTTCTTCTTTTCTCCTTTATTTATTTTCTATTGTCTTGTCCTGCAAAAATGTATTTCTTTTACATGACTTTCCCTGCGACATGTGAAGAAGCACATATTGTGTTGTTGATTATGTCATCTGTTTCTTCGTCTTCTATAATTTTTCCCATCTATTTTAAGCATGTTTATGTGCAAGAGATGACCTTCATACGTAGTGCTAAGTGGAACCCCTTTCTTATCTACAATTTATTGGACTTTACAAACAATTCCTGAGTCGTTGAAATCCTAACAAGGGGAANATCTATTTTAAGCATGTTTATGTGCAAGAGATGACCTTCATACGTAGTGCTAAGTGTAGTACTAAGTGGAACCCCTTTCTTATCTACAATTTATTGGACTTTATCAACAATTCCTGAGTCGTTGAAATCCTAACAAGGGGGATTTTTTGCAGGGCGAACTGGGTAAATGGAATTTCCAGAGCAAAAGCAACGATGCTTATTATGAAGGATGCATGTTCCCCTTGCTTGTTAAGGAGCAACTAGATTTATGGCCAGAGAAAGACATCCGCCAAAGAGTATGGGTACGTGCTCCTCATATACCTAAACATACATTATGAGCACATATATTATTGAGCATCAGGCTGAGTGATTTGTTTTTCCTGTGAAAATTGGATTTCAAGCAAAGATGTTGATTTTGTGTGCACTTATTTTTGGGCAGATGAGTGTGCCGGAAGCTAGAGAAGTTTGCCAGCATTGGTGGATGAAGGAAGCCCTAGAAATATTAGTACATCGTCTCACATCGCCACAACAGCATGACGAGAAAGTAGTAGGACCTTGTTGATTAAGCTAGGAAGGGAAATCTAATCTAACTCGTAAATAGAAAATTGTTGGACACCATAACATTGTGGTGATTCCGGAAGATGACTTATCAGCATTAAAGCAATCGGACTAAGAGTGATATAACATTCTGAAGAACGGGAAGAGCGTAAGTAGGAAGATCTGGATCTTGTTTCCCGGGATTTTTAATTTTGGATACAAAATGGTTTCATGTTGGAGTGAACACCACAGTGTTATGTTGAGAATTAGATGCAAAATTTTTGAAAAGAACATATGTACTACTCTCTTATTAGTGAAAATTGTTGGACTTTTCTTGCCAAATTGTGGTTTAGGTTGACTTCAAATTGAATGTTTACTCTTTCCCAAATGACATGGTTGGTATCAGGCAGGCACCTTTCATCATATTATATGAAGTTGCAGCAAGAGCTAACATACTAATAGTGTTTTCTGATTGGAATATTTCATGAGAGAGAGAGAGAGAGAGAGAGAATGGTTTGTGGTCGGATGTTATACAGGAAGGCAGACTATGGGGGTTGTTTGGTCCGTGGGTTTGGGGAGGGTTTGGAAACATGAGTTGGGAAGTAAACTCCCTTAAATTCATGTTTGGCAACCATGAAGTATGGATAAGATTTTAAACTCGGCCAGGTCATGCCTCGGTCATGAAATCCACATACTTAAATTTCATGAAATCCAAGGGAGGGAGGGGGGTGGGTTTCATTTGTGGGTTTAAGGATTTAACATGTAAATAACATTTATATCCTTATATATTATATATACTTCATATATACAATCTAGTCATAACTTGTGCCTGAATGTATGATAAAATATAAAATTCGAGTACTCAAAAAATTGATCACACTATATTAATTTTTTTTAAATATGTATATACTATTGTATATGAATAATGTTCGAAATAAAAATTATATTAACTACAAATTAATCAAATCTTAAATGATTAAACATATGATATAAATGAGTAATGTGATGTTTTTATGGAGAAAATATATAAATGATTAAATATGTGATAAAAATGAGTGATGCGACTTGACGTTTGAGTCTGACAGAGGGATGATGAGTGAGGTAAGTGATTGATGATGGTTTTAAGGAAAAAAATATAACTAGGATAAAATNAAAAATGAGTGATGCGACTTGACGTTTGAGTCTGACAGAGGGATGATGAGTGAGGTAAGTGATTGATGATGGTTTTAAGGGGAAAAATATAACTAGGATAAAATTCAAAGTATGAGATGTTTTATTGTGTAGATATATTATCATAATAGTCATATATCCCTGCGCATATCAAACATGGATATGAACAACATTAAATGTTGAATCCCATCTTTGGGTCAAACTCGGGTTTAAACAATCCAATCCAGATCTCTCGTTTAAACAATCCAATCCAGATCTCCCCTAAAAATCATACCAAACAGCCCTGAAAGTAATGCTCGGGTCCGAGACGAACTGCCATCAATTCAAAACGACAGTATTGAATGTGACACAGTCTCTTCAATCTTCTCCATTGTTGTCTTGTTTTGAAGAAAAAAGTAACGCCGCTTGTTCCGGGGAAAAGACAAGAATTTCATTAACAAGACATTGTAAATAAAATGATCCACATTCACATGGTGTAGGTGGACTTTTTCTTTTAGAATATGCGATCAAATCTCTTTGGACATAAACGATCCAACCATCTCATATCTACTTGACAACTTTGAGGATAAATTCTTGGAGGTGTGGAGCATACCATTTGCGCGTGTCACCCTGCTGTCATTGTCTCACTTTCCAACCTATTTCTTATTAGAGTTATTATAATTTTTGACCTCTAAAATATGTATTTTTTTGTTAGTTTAATATTTAATATATCAATTTAGTCTCTAAAGTATTTAATTTGTGTCATTTTGGTCCTCATATAAATGGACAATTAATTTTTTTGACAAAAATGGTCACGGGTCATTTTTTTAGGCAGTATCATGTGTCCAGTATGTGATTATTCTGTCAAAAATTTAATGTTCCGTGCATGCGGGAATCAAAATGACACGAATTAAATATTTTAAGGACCAAATTAATAAAATTGATAAATTAAGGACTAAATTGATAAAAAATACATACTTTAAGGACTAAAAATACTATTAAATCTTCTTTATTATCTCTAGCGAAGAGTTGCCTTTGCTCCTCAGGAAATGGGTATCCATTTTTGCTAGCCAAGAATAAGATTTAATAACACTTTCATGTATTGCATGTCTTATTACATACAGGCAGCCCAATAGTGTCAACACGGAGCGAAGTGTGAACTTGGATGTCTGGAGTCTCTCGGGTTTAATTAATAGATGTGATAAGTAGTCCATTACAGATATCCATGATTTATTTTATAGGAAAAAATCTAATTTCACCCTAGTAATGATGTATTTTGTATGAAAAATTAACACAAAAGAAAACGTCAAATTCTAATAGTTTGATTTTTTTGACTTGACTTAATAAAGTAGTGTTGACTTTTTTTGATGTGTTTCTTGTACAATCCTCTAATTATCGATAATATTTGATGATGACGAAGATTTGATCGACGTATTTTCAATTTTTGATTTGGTGGTGATATTGATATAATTTGATAAAGACCAGATATTGATCAATGTGTTTCTTAATTTTCAATTTCTGTTGATTTTGGTGGATTTGGTGAAAATGAGGAAGGCTTGATCAGCGTGATTTTCGATCTTCAATTTGGTAATGCTTTGGTAAAAACGAGGGCATGATCAACGTGATTTTCAATTTTCAATTTGTTGATGACTTTGGTGAATTTGATGAAGACAAGAGTTGGGTTAACGTGATTCTCAATTTTCGATTTAATAATTGCTTTGTTAGATCTTCTCACCGTTCTTTATATTGAATGACTTAAAGATGATTTGAATCTCACAGACATTGACGGTGTGCTTTTCTCCTCAGTGATTGTAACGCCCTCATTTTCAGGACCTGTTACTTGATTAAATCAATCGATCACAATAAACCACAAATAAATCTCCAAATACAAGACCAAAATTCTTATTGCCTCAATAAATTTATAATCACAATTTTGATCTCCAAATAACAATAAAAATTAAAATTTATATCAAGATTTGTCCATTTTCGATTCCTCAAATATCAGCTTTAGTTATTCCCTCCGAGATAGTCTTAAAAAATATTAAAGGCGGATAACTATATAATATGACAGGAAACAATATGTTCAACGAGAAAAAAATATATAAAGGATCAAATACTAAATAATTCAATCGATAAACAATTATAGATAAAAGAATCAAGAATCCAATTTGGTAAGTCACATAGCTCAATTTCTATCAAATATAGCCTCATACTCGAATCCTTTTGGTGACATGACACTTGGACATTTAAAATCTATACTCTTATCGAACCATTACATCCCTTAGGGCTGTAATCACAAATCACACCCCGCAGAGCCATAATCACATTTTACCAATTATGTCCCCAAGTACACTTCGTACATGTACCAATCAATCCCAAAGTATTTAGCCCAACGTACAGGTCAACCGATAACATTGACAGAATTTCGTATCAATCAGAATAATCAATAGAAATACAAACTTTCAGATAATGAAAGGACACTCTTTGCAAAGAGATTTAAAAGACAGAAGCATATTGTATACTACCCCATACCTCAAAATCATTAATATTTTCAATAGATAAGAAATTTGAAGTACCCCGAATAAGACACTTCAATCTGGTAATGATCGAAAGTAAAATTTTCTATTTAATTTTTAACTCCAAAATCTTATAAATTTCTCTCTCTCTCTCTCCCCCTTCCTTTCTCCTCTTTGGTGCCACTGTCCGAGGTGGGGTAGTAGTGGGTGGCGTAGACATAGAGGGTCTAGCTGTAGATGGCTCGGCTCTCGGTGGCTTCCCCTTCTCTTCCCTCTAGCCTGACCCTCCTGTTATGGTCGACCTCTTCATACTGCTATACTTGCCTATAGCTCCAAACTCTGGCGGGAGGGTAACAACGAACGGGCTTCCCTTGACTTTATTATGGAGGCAGTTCCTCGTGACAAGGTTGGCATAAGGGAGATTTGCTTTCGGCTTACTAGCCTGGGCGTACTCCTTCATCACTTCCCAAATCATGAGTGCGATATCCATCTTCTAGCTCATCATGAAAGCATAGAGAAGGGATAGCTTCTCCTTCCTCGAAGTCTTCTCCACTCCTCGAGGTAGCAAATTATAATACAGAACCTTTTTCATTACCCCGTAGAAGTGCTTGAGTGCCCCAACTTGGATTTTCCTTTAAATTGTGCTGGGTCCTCATACATTAGTCTTGCGTATTCCTAAATTGATTTCCGCCCTTAGTTGTTGTAAGAATAAACCGGTGTGTTAGGAGGTGGTCTTTGGTAATGCAATGTATCCGTAATGACTCCCGGTGTGATCTTCATTCCCTTCCCTCTCACATTGGTTTTGAACAAACATACATCCTCATCCACCACCTTTAACTTTTGGTAGAACTCCCTACACATGGGAAGGACATAACCCCTCACGGGCTTGAACCAAACATCAATGTCATGATCCTCTATCACTCAGACCACTTTATCGTTTGGTTTGAGGGTGGGCCTATTTACATGCTGCTCGCACGTCACATTTTTCTCCTCTATAATCTTCGTGTGAGCGTCATTCTTTTATTTTTTTCGGTTTTCCTCACCACTGGGGCATGCCCCCGTAGTCTTCTCGCAGGATCCCGTTCCCGTGGGTAGTGCAGAACTGGACCTTGTTTGTTTAGTTTGTGCCATAACAATAAAAAATGCCACTAGGGCAACAAAAACTACAACCAACTCCATAGTTCATCAAAAAGATCAAATAAAGTGCGAGAAGACTTAACCAATCGAGCCATTCCTTTGAATTCCAAGCTTTGGGTGAGAATTGAGGTTTTTTATTGATTTGGGAAGCTTTGTGGAGGAAATGAGGGTTTTTGTGGGAAAAAGTCCAGAAAGTGAGAACTAATCACTATGAATCAAAACTTTGGGGAAGATAATCTAGAGATTTGATGAGTGTCAAGAAGTTCTTTGAGTATTTGAAAGGTTTTGAGGGAGAGGAGAAAGTTTTTAAGGATGAGATGAGTGAAGAATGTGAAAGGTTTCCCCAAAAATTCTAATTTAAAATCCTCATTTTTGAATTTTTAGGCTAAACCTACTGGTAGAACGTTAAAAACCTACCGATAAAACAGTGCACTGGAAAAAAATCTACCGGTAGGTTTCAACTTTTTCAAAAAAAATTATGTGCTCCATTCCTCACCTCCACTTCAAGTTTATTCAACTCCCACACATTCTAATGACCTATTTACAACCTCAGCTCCACAAGAAACCTGGACCATGCTAGTGAACCACAAATGTGTGACCATACCCAAATTCATTTACAAAATTGCAATGCGATTTGAGTTTTGATGCTTTCAAATATATGACATGAAATTCTAAATTCAAAAAACAAAATGGATACCCAATATATAAAGCACAAATTGAAATACAAAAGGCATTCCTATTCCTTTCTTCTATCTAAAGTTTGAGCAATATTTTCCTATCCTCTAGGCACAGGGTTGCCTGACAAAATTTAAATGCTATTCTAGAGTGTATACCTACACATTTGTTTTCAAACTGTTGTGTGTGTGTGTGTGTGAAATGCACATATAATTTAAACATTTACTCAACGGAATTTACATTCACTTAGCTATCCAAATTCAGTTTTGATGCAAAACTCCCCAAGGGATTCTCTAAAAAATGGATAACTCATTGATTATCCAAGCATGCTCTTGATGTGTATATGTGAGATATAATCTTATGCACAAACCAAAATGCTCACATATAATCCAAAAATAATGTGCATGCATAACAATTGAAACGAACTTGGTATAATCTTATGAATGGAATGTTAGGGCATTAGATAACAAAATCAACTCTTCTTTTTCATTTGAAATATTCTCTCACCATGCTTCTCTAGATCATTTAGGGCTTTCCAGGGTTGTAATGAGGCATTGAGGTGATATTTGGGTTGAGTGAAATGAAAGGTAGAAGGAGATAAAAAGTGTTATTCTGAGGGTATGACCTTTATTATCAAAAATTTTCTTTTTGTAGAATTTTCAGCCTTACCCATTCTCTTCATCTTTTGTTTCTTTTTCTTCTTTCCTCAACATTTTTCTTTTCCTTGCTCTTATATTTCAATTCTTTTTATTTTTCAACCCCGTTTTTCTCCTTTTTCTTGGATTTTTTTTTACTTTTTCATTCACAATTTGATTTCAGCACCATTCATCCCTTTTTTGGGTTTTCTCACCACATTCCCTTTTATTTATGATCAATTATAGTCAGTCTCGAAACAATCAAGGTGTGTTAATTTTAATCATTTTGCACTAGCTTGGTCAATTGTGTGGAATGGAAACGAATTTTCATCTAAAGCTCAATCACGGCACTAGGGATAAATTTTTCACAAGAAAAAGGGCTAAGGCTAAAATTAATTCACAGATGAACTAATATCATCTCTAGATAAGCATGAGAAGACATATTGACATTTAAGACAAAATCAATCAACTATTCACATGCACTCTAACCAAAGCAAGCATAATGAGATTATTGAACATATTTGAATTTAAAAATTGTTCCTTTGAGTAAATGTAAGTTCCCCTCCAACAAGGATTGACACTAAAGCTCACACAGGTACTTATTTCATTTCCACTATGCATGTCAAGTTATAAAATGTGAATCCAATCTGTAAATTACCGAAATTACATATTCAAGGTGCACTATGATTGAGTTCGAAAGAAAACACATATGTGATATTTCGGCATATGATAAACTTCCATAATGTGCTCATATATTCAATGTTCAAAGCGAAGATCTATCACTAAACCTATGACACTTTGAANGTCCGCCAATTGAAGAGTGATTGGGGTTGGCTTTAACTCCTCAAGTTGCAATTGTTGATACACTGAAAAAGGTAGGAGGTTGACACTTGCTCCCAAGTCTAGTAACGCTTGCTCCAAACAAAAATTTTTGATGGTTATGGCAATGGTCGGGTAGCCGGGATCTTTGAACTTGGGTGGTGTGTTGGTCCTCAAAATGGAACTCACTTGTTCAGTGAGGATTGCCTTCTTGTGCACATTGCACAAGTCTTTCAATATCTTTGCACATGAAGGTATTTGCTTGATGACATAAAGGAAAGGAATGTTTATCTTCACTTGCTTAAACATTTCAATAATATCCGAATAGTTAGCAACTTTAGCCAGTGACTTCAAACGTCAGAGAAAGGGATTGGGATAGGATAATCATGTANAATTGGTAGAATTTGTGAATAGTGCATATAACCACCAAATAGTATTATAAACAAAATTTGGTGTATCATACAAATGGTGCACTTTATACTCCAACTTGAACGATGCATTATCCTTAATGCAACAAAAAGATATGGAGTGCAATGATGGACTTAAAATAAAACGAGAAAAGTAAGAGAACACCTCGCAACGAGCTTTGATTAAAACACCATTATCTGCAAATGTGAAGAAAGAACACTATGTATAGATAAAAGTAAGTAAACAATTAAATTTGTTAAGTAAAGAATAAAGGAAATTGATTGTACACTAAAATTTAATTGAATAGTTATTCCTCAACATGGTCCGGATAGACCGGATCCACCAACTCCTCATCCATAGTTTGAATCTCAAAACCCTCGAAGAATAGTTTAAGTCTTTGACTATTGAACTTGAATGTTTTACCATCTTCGGGGTTTGATATGTTCATGGCTCTCTTAGGGTAGGCTACCTTGACANCCCTTTCTCTTATTGAGATGGCCCTATAGTATTGGTCAACTTAGTGATTTGAGTCCGGATGTCATTAAAAGCGGCGATGATTTGATTGTTAATTGTGGTTTAATTTTGAATAAATTGGTGCACAATTTCCTCCAAATTTCTCTTGTGATGAGGTTGGTAGGTGGGTGGGTTAGGTGGTCCTTGTTGACCAAAGCCTTGTTGAGGTAAGTTTTGTGAAAACCCTTGTGGATTGGACNTGCATCTCTATGGATTTTCTCCAATTCATTCAACTCCAACTTCTTATGTTATCTAGTTATTCTCAAATTGAAATTCAAGATTTTTATGGCCCAATAGGCCTTGTATTCCATCTCTAATGGCAAGTGAAAAGCCTTGTCNGTTGACCAAAGCCTTGTTGAGGTAAGTTTTGTGAAAACCCTTGTGGATTGGACCATGGGTATTGGGAGCTAGATAAGGGACCATGATCATAGTATGATTAGTTTACTAGGGTGGAATGAGAGGTGACAACGAGCTAGACCCATGAGGAATAGGTTTATTATTCTTTCAACTAAAGTTTGGGTGGTTGCTCTTNTTTTGTGAAAACCCTTGTGGATTGGACCATGGGTATTGGGAGCTAGATAAGGGACCATGATCATAGTATGATTAGTTTACTGGGGTGGAATGAGAGGTGACAACGAGCTAGACCCATGAGGAATAGGTTTATTATTCTTTCAACTAAAGTTTGAGTGGTTGCTCCTTCCCGGATTGTATGTGTTGGAGTGTGGAGAGAATGATTGCCTACTTTGGTTGAAAGCATTCACTTGCTCATGATATACCTCTTTGAGTGCCAGAATGTTTGGGCACTTTGAAATAGGATGCTCAATACTTTCATATATAGAGCAAAATTTCTCGACCTTTGTGATGTTAGACACCTCATGCCTTCTATTCACCTCTAGACTCTCCACCTTGTGGGATAATTTCTTTATTTTAGCAAGCAAGTATTCTTGGTCATGCAAGTTATACATCCCCCCTCCACNAGCAAAATTTCTCGACCTTTGTGATGTTAGACACCTCATGCCTTCTATTCACCTCTAGACTCTCCACCTTGCGGGATAATTTCTTTATTTTAGCAAGCAATTATTCTTGGTCATGCAAGTTATACATCCCCCCTCTACTTGGTTGACTACTATGAGAGGACCTTGGCGCATCGGTGGGGGCCCGTGATATCCCAAGCTAGGCATTTATGCCAATATGTTAAAGTACTCAAGGGCCTCATTGGGATCCTTACTTAGAAACTCTCCGTTGCACATTATGTCAATGAATTGTCAATGATCCGATGTAATTTTTTCATTGAAGAAACTCATCAATTGCCATGGTTCAAATCTATGATGTGGAATAGATTGTAACAAGTCCTTGTATCTATCCCAACATTGATAGAACTGCTCATTTGATTTTTTTGAAAAATTTTGAATTGTTTCTTAAGAGCAGTGGTCTTGGGCACCAAAAAAAATTTGTTTAAAAATTCGAAAAACATTTGTGCCCAAGAACTTATCGATTGGGGCTTCACCGAGTTCAACCAAGTTTTAGCTTTGTCTTTAAGGAAGAAGGGAAATAATTTCANGAAGAGTGATTGGGGTTGGCTTCAACTCCTCAAGTTGCAATTGTTGATACACTGAAAAAGGTAGGAGGTTGACACTTGCTCCCAAGTCTAGTAACGCTTGCTCCAAACAAAAATTTTTGATGGTTATGGCAATGGTTGGGTAGCCGGGATCTTTGAACTTGGGTGGTGTGTTGGTCCTCAAAATAGAACTCACTTGTTCAGTGAGGAATGCCTTCTTGTGCACATTGTTCACATTGCACAAGTCTTTCAATATCTTTGCACATGAAGGTATTTGCTTGATGACATCAAGGAGAGGAATGTTTATCTTCACTTGCTTAAACATTTCAATAATATCCGAATAGTTAGCAACTTTAGCCAGTGACTTCAAACGTTAGAGAAAGGGATCGGGATAGGATAATCATGCACATTCAAATCAACAATCTTTTGCTTTTCATGTGTTTCTCCCCCCTTGGAGCTACCCTTAGTCTCTTTTTTATTTTTTAATGTGACTTTGGGTGAGACTTTAGGCAAAATAGTTTTATCTATTTGCTTGCCACTCTTAAGGGTGGTGACCGCATTGAGTTGCTCACAACTCCCTTTGGTAGCCTCAAACGATTCAATCATGTGTTGACCCCCTTGGGTTTTCTTGGGGTTGAGCGAGAAATTTCCCTTTCTCTTATTGAGATGGCCCTATAGTATTGGTCAACTTAGTGATTTGAGTCCAGATGTCATTAAAAGCGGCGATGATTTGATTGTTAATTGTGGTTTAATTTTGAATAAGTTGGTGCACAAGTTCCTCCAAATTTCTCTTGTGATGAGGTTGGTAGGTGGGTGGGTTCGGCGGTCCTTGTTGACCAAAGCCTTGTTGAGGTAAGTTTTGTGAAAACCCTTGTGGATTGGACCATGGGTATTGGGAGCTAGATAAGGGACCATGATCATAGTATGATTAGTTTACTGGGGTGGAATGAGAGGTGACAACGAGCTAGACCCATGAGGAATAGGTTTATTATTCTTTCAACTAAAGTTTGAGTGGTTGCTCCTTCCCGGATTGTATGTGTTGGAGTGTGGAGAGAATGATTGCCTACTTTGGTTGAAAGCATTCACTTGCTCATGATATACCTCTTTGAGTGCCAGAATGTTTGGGCACTTTGAAATAGGATGCTCAATACTTTCATATATAGAGCAAAATTTCTCGACCTTTGTGATGTTAGACACCTCATGCCTTCTATTCACCTCTAGACTCTCCACCTTGCGGGATAATTTCTTTATTTTAGCAAGCAATTATTCTTGGTCATGCAAGTTATACATCCCCCCTCTGCTTGGTTGACTACTATGAGAGGACCTTGGCGCATCGGTGGGGGCCCGTGATATCCCAAGCTAGGCATTTATGCCAATATGTTAAAGTACTCAAGGGCCTCATTGGGATCCTTACTTAGAAACTCTCCGTTGCACATTATGTCAATGAATTGTCAATGATCCGATGTAATTTTTTCATTGAAGAAACTCATCAATTGCCATGGTTCAAATCTATGATGTGGAATAGATTGTAACAAGTCCTTGTATCTATCCCAACATTGATAGAACTGCTCATTTGATTTTTTTGAAAAATTTTGAATTGTTTCTTAAGAGCAGTGGTCTTGGGCACCAAAAAAAATTTGTTTAAAAATTCAAAAAACATTTGTGCCCAAGAACTTATCGATTGGGGCTTCACCGAGTTCAACCAAGTTTTAGCTTTGTCTTTGAGGAAGAAGGGAAATAATTTTATGAGAGCCATGTCTTCCATGGCATGCTTGTGATGAATGTTTCAACATTTTTCTTAAATTACTTAATGTGTAGATAAAAATTTTCTCGTTCCGCTCCATGGAATTGAGGAAATAGCAACATGCCTGGTTTAACAAGAAAGTTATGCACTTGCATGGGTAGAAGTATGCATGAGAGGGTTATACTTCTAGTTGGTTGGAGATAATCCCTCATTGACCTCGCCGGAGGGTCCATAGAAAGATTATTTCCTTCATTTCTTGGAGGAGGAATTGCTTTTGGGGGTTTTGCATTCCCCCACCCCTCACAATATTGGTACCATCATCCCCGAAATTGTCTCCAGCATCCTCGGGTAGGTTTTGGTCTATATTCATATTTGATCCTAGGGCACGTCTCACTAGTCTATTTTGATCGTCATGTCCCCACATGCATAAACAATACTTATAATTGAAAGAAATAATATACACATTATGTACAAAGAATTCAAGTAACTCGGCCAAAGATGAGAATCACGGGACTTACCTTCGTTGTCCCCAAATCACTTTTGAATTTGACATTTACCATTTTCCGGCAATGGCACAAAAAATACTTGTTCAATTTTTTTCTAATCTTCAAACATAAGCTCGAATTATGTGTATATGACTTATATGAGTTGGTAAATGTAAAACTTAGGTAAATTTGAACTTTTATGAAAAAGGGGTAAAACGATAAATTGTCACTATGGTACGGGTTGTAAATCTGAATTTTTCTAGAGCTCGGATGATGGAACGGACCTCATCGTTGGATTCGTCTCACAAAATCTAGCTATCCCATCAATTTTCTTCGAATTTTGAGATAGTTGGATTCTTTATGTTTTACGAGACGATCAGGTCTTGGGTGACCCAAAAATAAAATTTTAAATAAAAATTTGAATGTTAGAAAATAATTTAAAGCAAGTTGAAATAAAAATATTTTGAACTTGAACTAGGGTGAAATTTAATTATTTCGGGGCAAAAAGGGACCCCAGAAAAGAGAGCCATGTGGTGCGTTGTGAGCCAAGTATCCTAGTAGTATAAATAAGGGAGAAAAATCAGATTTCTCCCCTATTCATCAGCTGGNTCGGGGCAAAAAGGGACCCCAGAAAAGAGAGCCATGTGGCGCGTTGTGAGCCAAGTATCCTAGTAGTATAAATAGGGGAGAAAAATCACATTTCTCCCCTATTCATTAGCTAGTCTTCACGTTGGAGAGGAAGAGAGGGAAAAAGAGAGGAAATCCAACTTCTATATACGATATACGCTCTCCGTCGCTCGAATCAACTCGAGCCAAGAATTAAAGTCGATATCCTCAATGAGGGCTACACAACCATACCAAAAAGAAGGGTTTTCATAGAAGTTCAAGAGATGGGATTTGGGAAAAATGGAGATTCTAGCTCGTTTTGGGGTCTTGGAGCTTCTTGACGTCATTTTACGCTTCAAGAGATGGGGTTTTCTCCTGAATTAGGTTTATTTCCAACATAGGGTTGTGATATGGAATGGGTAGGAATGAGTGTTGAAAATGGTATTATATGGGCATGCTATGTATTTATATTGTGCCTTGTAAATTAAGTGTATTATTCGCATAGATTATGTGCTAACATGCTTGAGATTTGATGTTGGGTATAATGTTAATTATGCGTTATCATATATTAGCATTATGATGAATTATAAAAATTATATGCTTTTGATATAATTGACAATAAAATGGTGAAAATAGCTCATTTGATATTCATTGCATATTGGGCATGATGTGACATCACATTCATGGGCATTGTGCATGAGTGTGGGTGTGAGTGTGCATGGTTTAATCAAACACCATACTTGGTGGATGATGGGTGGGCTTGAAAAAGTTGAATTGAAGGTTTGATTGAGTCGCACGATTGCATAAAAACTTGTGTCGGGTATAGCAAGAAGGGTTAGATTCTCCATCGGGTGCAAAACCCAGCTACTAGTTTATACACTTTTGACAGTGCAATCCAAAATTATTATGAAAACTTAATTTTGGCATGTAAATATATGGAATTGCTTGTAATATAACTTGTTGTATCATGTTTCATGTGAAAAACTTCATTAAACATGTATTGAATGGTTGTGGGATGGATTTGAAAATTAAAAACAGGTGAAACAGGCAAATCTGGGCAAAACCTACCGGTAGAACATTAACCTACCGGTAGAACTTTGTCCAGTAGGCACAACCTACTGGTAGAATATTATCATACCCGTAGAACTTTTCTAGTGGACAAAAACCTACCGGTAGGAGAATGACAAACCTACCGGTAGGTTTTTCAAAAATTTGAAATTTTAAGAACGCTTTGCCATGCATTTGGGGTATGTGTTCCCTCCTTCAAATGTTCTAAATAGACAATAATGGAGTATAAGTTATAGCATATTGGACCTTGGTTGGGTCAAATGGAAAAATGTACACAGGTTGCACTTGTGGGTTGTGATCCTGGTTAAGAAGATGTTATTGACGTGATGTCGGGTTGGACAGTAATCACGGGCACTTTTGCAGGTTGATGGGTTATCAATGGCTAATAAAGGATCCTNCCTGGTTAAGAAGATGTTATTGACGTGATGTCGGGTTGGACAGTAATCACGGGCACTTTCGCGGGTTGATGGGTTATCAATGGTTGATAAAGGATCTTCAGTTTTAAGGGCGTCACAGCTTGGTATCAGAGCTTAGGTTTAGGTTTACCTAAGGCTTGTGGAGCATGGGTCTAGACCATTGCATTCATTGTGCATTTCATGTTATGTGCTTTAAATGCTATATGTTATGTGTTATGTAAATTTTATACATGGTTAAATGTATATCGATAAGAGACACTAGGGTTATAGTACATAACCTTGGGGGTCGGAAAGAGAATGAACTAGATAGTTCAGGGTGTAGATATCTACTAGTTGGTGGCACATGCTATACTAGTGAGACGATGAGAGAAATCTCAAAGTTTGAACTTGATTCCTATCTTGAGATACTAAGTAAATACTTTTTTGCTATTTGACATGTGTATGGATGGAAAATAGAGGGAGAGGACGCGGCAGAGACGGTGGGCGAAATAACAACCAACCACCACTGGCCTTTGACCAACAAGCATTTATGGAGGCTGTTGGTACTATGACAGCCACCATTGCACAGGCTAGTGAAAATAAGAGGTAAGGAGAATCAAATAATCTCCAGAGGTTCAAGGCACACAAACCTCTGACTTTTCTAGGAGGGGTGGATCCAATAGTGGTTGACCCTTGTTCCAACAAGTCGACAAGATTTTAGAGGCTATGGAGATCACCTCCGATGCCACGAAGATAAGGCTTGCTGCATTCTAGCTAGAAGGAGAAGCCCATCAGTGGTGGGATTGGGTAAGGACCTTAAAGAACATAGAGGCAATGACATGGGAAAAGTTCGGGGAACTCTTCATGGGCAAGTACTTCCTAACAACTATTCGACATGGTAAAGCTTAAGAATTCTTGGATTTGAAACAAGGGACTATGACAGTGATGGAATACAAGGCTAAGTTCACTGAGTTAGCCCATTTTACTGATGATTATGTGGCCACGGATATGGCCAAAGTGAGGAGGTTTGAGGATGATTTGAAATTATCCATCCAGGAAAAAATTGTGGGTCACCGCCTATAAGATTTAGACTCAATGGTTGAGAGAACAATGGCTATTGAGAGAGAGATGGATGATGCAAGGAGCATCCAGGAGTCGGGTGCTAAGGATAAGAAGAAGAAGGGTCAATCCTCTTCTTCTAGTTTGGGAAAGAGACAAAGAACTGCTACTCTGCAGGAACATCAAGGACAAGGCTGTAACTACCAATGCCAAGGTCAATCCTCCTAAGGTGGGAGACACTTCAGGGCGTCCAGCTAGGCAGACCTATGAACATATTTCCATTGCATTTCCATTGCCACCAACCAGAGCACATGAAGCAGGATTATCCGCAGAGGTAGGGATCCCAGAGTTATGGGACATCTTAGTCCTAGTCATTAGTAGGACATGTGCAGACTTATTTTATTCCTCCCTACCCTACCACGGGCCAGGAAAGTCAGTATCAGTTTTAGGGCACCACTCAGGCCCCTACCACTTTTCGAACGGGGAATTTATAGACAGGCCAGATGGGCCAAGGTCAGGTATAGGGCATGCAGGCCAAGACTTTGGGGACCTAGGGGCTTGTCTACACCATCACACCTTAGGCTGAGCCAGTGGATCAGTCAGTCATTCAGGGTACATTCTTACTCTCTCGCTTATGGGCTAGGGTGTTATTTAACTCTAGTGCACCGTATTCATTCATTTCTACATCATGTATGAGGGCTTTGGGCTTAGAGGTTGATACATTGGAAGAGCTGTGGTATGTGAATTCACCCCTAGGAGCTAGGATGAGTGTTGATCAGATATATCGGGGTTATGAGTTAGAGATTTTGAGGATTCTACTCATCGTGGACCTTTGGGTCATCATCGATTGTGATCGGAACTGCCTACACACAGGACAACATTTGTTTCAAGTTCTAGGGGGAAGAGCATGATGCCTTACCCTAAGCTATATACGACTCTCTATGGCACGGACAGTTGATAGGTTGACTTGCGAGCCTTACCTTGGAGGACGAGGTGAAACAGAAGTTGGGTCTACCTCGGATTGTTTGTGAGTATGATGACATTTTTTAGGATGAACTACAGGGATTACCTCCCCATAGAGATGTAGACTTCAACATTGAGTTGTGTTTGGGTACATCTCCTATTTCTATGACTTTGCATAGAATGACACCTGCAGAGTTGCAGGAATTCAAGGTCCAATTACAAGAATTGTTAGACAAGGGGTTTATTAGACCGAGTACTTCACCCTAGAGCGCTCCAGTATTATTTTCCAAGAAGGAGAACAAGACCCTTCGATTATTTATAGACTATCGGCAATTGAACTGGGTCACCATCAAGAATAGGTACCCTTTACTGAAGATTGATGATCTGTTTGATCAGCTGAGAGGAGCACGGGTCTACTCCAAGATAGATCTCCGCACGGGCTACCATCAATTAAGAATAAGGGAGGCAGATATCCCTAAGACGACGTTCAGAATGCGATATAGGCATTTTGAGTTCACTGTAATGCCATTTGGATAGACGAATGCCTCGGCGGCATTCATGTATCTCATACATAGGGTGTTCCAACCCTATTTAAATCAGTTCGTCATAGTGTTTGTTGACGACATCCTGATCTATTTCAAGTTTGAGGAGGAGAATGGGGGTCACTTGAGGATTATTCTCCAGACCTTGAGGGACCATTAGTTGTATGCCAAGTTCAGCAAATATGAATTTTGGTTTACGAAGGTGAATTTTTTGGGACACGTGGTGTCGACTTCGGGTGTGTCAGTTGACTCAGAGAAGGTTAAGGTAGTTATGAGTTGGGAGAGGCTGAAGTCAGTCTTCGAGATATGCAGTTTCTTAGGATTGGTAGGGTATTATCGGAGGTTCATCGAGGACTTCTCTCGACTAGCCACACCTATGACTAGGTTAACCTGGAAGGAGGTCAAATTTCAGTGGGATGAATTGTGCAAGAAGGCATTCTAGAAATTAAAGAGAAGGCTTACTTTAGCTCATATTTTGATAGTCCCGGAGAGGGGACAGATGTACACAGTGTACTGTGATGCCTTCAGAGATAGACTTGGTTGTGTTTTGATGCAGTCCGGGAGGGTGGTGGCTTTTGATTCTCGACAGTTAAAGAACCACGAGCAGAACTACCCCATGCAGGATATGGAGTTAGCAGCCGTTGTCTTTGTCTTAAAGGCTTGGTGCCACTATTTATATGGTGAGCAGTTTACGGTATTTTCAGACCACAAGAGTCTAATGTATATCTTTACACAACGGGACCTCAGCATGAGGCAACGCAAGTGGACGGAGTACTTAGAGGACTATGACTTCACTTTGAATTATCAGCCTGGTAAGACAAATGTGGTGACTGATGCACTCAGTTGGAAGTGACGGAGAGTTGTGACTTCTCAAGAGTGGCGGATGCTCAAGACTGTAGGACAGTTTAGACTGTATTATCAGGGTCAAACACAAGGTGTTTTAGGGAGGTTGGTGGCTACGCCTTCTCTGCTGAGCAAGGTGATTAAGTCCCAAGGGCAGCACCTAGAGTTATCATCCACCAGGGACCGTGTGTAGGCGGGTACCAGTGACAAGGGTTGTGCCATTCACTCGGATGACAATCTTCGATATATGGGAAGGATAACGGTTCCCCAGGCTGCGGATCTGAGAGAAGAGATCTTTAGGGAGTTCCATTGCTCTCATTTTTGGGGTGCATCTAGACTGCACGAAGTATATCATGATCTTCGTCTCCAGTATTATTGGAGCAAAACGAAGAGACAGGTTGAAGAATTCATTAGTAGATATCTCACGTGTCAGCAGGTGAAGGCGGAGCACCAGAGACTAGCATGATTGCTCTAGCCTTTAGAGGTGGCTGAGTGGAAGTGGGAGTACGCCACGATGAATTTTGTGATTGATTCGCCATGGACATCATGGGGGCACGATGCGGTGTGGGTAATAGTGGACCGACTTACTTAGTCAGCACATTTTTTAGCGGTGCGGATGACCTTCAGACTGGAGGAATTCTGTAGATTGTATATACGAGAGATTATTCGACTGCACGGGGTGCCCATATCTATAGTATCGGATCAGGACCCCAGGTTTTCGGCTCACTTTTGAGAGAGCTTCCAACAGGCCATGGGGACTCAGTTGACGATGAGTACAACATTTCATCCCCAGACTGACTGTCAGTCAGAGAAGACCATCTAGATTCTAGAGAACATGCTACGAACATGCATCCTAGACCTCAAGGGTAGTTGAAAAGAACACTTACTCTTAGTGGAGTTCGCTTATAACAACAGTTATTAGGTAAGCATACAGATGCCACCCTATGAGGCGTTATATGAGGGACTTTGTCGTTCTCCAGTGTGTTGGATGGAGGTAGGGGAGAGAGCCTCCATGGGTCCAAAGCTGATTAAAGATACCTCAGAGAAGGTAGACTTGATTCAAAAGCATCTTCTCACGGCTTAGAGCTGGCAGAACAGCTATGCTGACAGACGGAGGCGACCTCTGAAATTTGAGGTTGGCGATCATGTCTTCTTGAAGGTGATGCCTAAGAGGGGAGTGGTCAGATTCGAAAAGTAGGAAAAGCTGTCGTTGAGGTTTATCGGGCCCTTTGAGGTACTCAAGAGGGTGGGTACAGTTGCTTACCGGTTGGCTTTACCATAAAATCTATTGGGTGTTCATGCAGTATTCCATATCTCTATACTCTGAAAGTATACTCCAGATTTGACACATGTGGTGGATTGGGGTGAGTTGATTGTTGATGCGGATGAGACCTTTGAGGAGGGACCAGTGTGTATCATGGATAATCGTGAGTAAATTTTGCAAGGTAAGACTGTAAGTCTAGTGAAGGTGCTATGGTAGCACCGAGGTACAGAGGAAGCGACGTGAGAGCGTGAGGACACCATACATACCAGTTATCTGTTCTTGTTCGAGGATGGAGGTATATTTTTTTTACAATTTTAAGTATAGTATTACTGTTGCATATGCATGTCATTGTATGTGCATGTATATGTGAATTTTAGGGACGAAATTATTTTAAGGGGGAAAAAATATAAACTCCTGGTAAATTTGAACTTTTATGAAAAAGGGATAAAACGATAAATTATCACTACAGTACATGTTACAAACTTAAATTTTTTTAGAGTTCGTATGATGAAACGGGCCTCACTGTTGAATTTATCTCGCAAAATCTAGTTGTGCCGTCAATGTTTATCAAATTTTGAGATAGTTGGATTCTTCTTGTTTTACGAGACAGTCGAGTCTCGGGTGACCCAAAAATGAAATTTTAAATAAAAATTTTGAAAGTTGAAAAATAATTTAAAGCAAGTTAAAATAAAAATATTTTGAACTTGAATCGGGGCGAAATTTAATTGTTTTGAGGTAAAAAGGGACAAAAAAAAATCAGATATCTCCCCTATTCATCAACTAGTCTTCAAGTTGGAGAGGAACATAGGGAAAAAGAGAGGAAATTCAAATTCTCTCTATGATCTACGCCTCTCCGCTGCTTGAATCAACTCGAGCCAAGAATTAAAGTCGATCTCCTCGACAAGGGTTACACAACCATACCAAAAAGGAGGGTTTTCATCGAAGTTCAAGAGACTAGATTTGGGAAAAGTGGAGATTCTAGCTTGTTTTGTGGCTTAGAGCTTCTTGACGTCATTTTACGCTTCAAGAGGTAGGGTTTTCTCCCTAATTAGGTTTATTTTCAACCTAGGGTTGTGATATGGAATGGGTAGCTTGTTAGATACCTTTAACACTTGCCTATTGTTGATGATTTGGTAAAATGGGTATTGAAAATGGTATTGTATGGGCATACTATGTGTTTATATTGTACCTTGTAAATTAAGTGTATTATTAACATAGATTATGTGCTAACATGCTTAGAATTTGATGTTGGGTATAATATTAATATATGCGTTATGATATGTTAGCATTATGTTAAATTGTAAAAATTATATGCTTTTGATATAATTGGCAATAGAATGGTGAAAATTGCTCATTTGACATTCATTGCATATTGGGCATGATGTGACATCACATTTATGGGCATTGTGCATGAGTGTGGGTGTGAGTGTGCATGGTTTAATCAAACACTATACTTGGTGGATAATGGGTGGGCTCGAAAAAGTTGGATCGAAGGTCCGACTGAATCTCACGGTTGCATGAAAAACTTGTGTCGGGTATAGTAAGAAGGGCTAGATTCTCCCTCAAGTACAAGTCCTGGCTACTGGTTTATACATTTCTGACGGTGCAAGTCCAAAAAAGTGTATCAGTGTGCGGAGTCGGCAGTGAGACACCAAAAGTCCGCTACCCAGCAAAGACACATGATTTTTGTTTTATAAAAAATGTCATTCGATATGTAACATCAATGACAGAGGCTTGGAGTGCCCGATTTTTACACATTGACATTGCATTGTGTTGTGGGAGCCGCTGAGGGCTCGGGTTGAGGTGCATGAGTGAGTCTCATCTTATTTCATAGCATGACATAGTAGATTTTTAACATTGAATTGTATGATCTTTTTTGAATGGTTGTTGCTTGTTGAATGCTGCATGTGTATATTTCATATGCATTTAGGTTGGGGAGTAGCCTCTTTAGGAGATACCCTATTGAGCATGACTCACCCTTTCTAGGATAACATTTCAGGTACGGGATACACACCGGTGGACGACTCTCATTCGGGCTCTTAAGGAGAAGGAAAAGTTGAGATGTGGCTTTATTTTAATTTTTTGTAAAATTATTATGAAAACTTAATTTTGGCATATAAATATATGGAATTGCTTGTAATAGAACTTGTATCATACTTCATGTGAAAAACTTCATTAAACATATATTGAATGGTTGTGGGATGGATTTGATGGGATTGAAAATTAAAAATAGGTGAAACAGGCAAATCTGGGCAAAATCTATAGGTAGAACATTAACCTATCGGTAGAACTTTGTCCAGTAGGTACAACCTACCGGTAGAACATTAACCTACCTGTAGCACTTTTTCAATGGGAAAAAACCTACCGGGAGGACAATGACAAATCAACCGGTAGATTTTTCAAAAATCTGAAATTTTAAGAATGTTTTGCCATGCTTTCGGGCTACATGTTCCCTCCTCGAAATGATATAAATGGACAATAATGGAGTATAAGTTGTAGCGTATTGGACCTTGGTTGGGTCAAATGGAAAAATGTACACAGGTTGCACCTGTGGGTTGGGATCCCGATTAAGAGGATGTTATTGACGTGACATTGGATTGGGCGACAACCACAGGTATTTCCATGGGTTGATGGGTTATCAACGATTTATAAAGCACCCTTGGTTTTAGGGGCGTCATAGTGAGTGTCACTCTCCCTCAGATTGGATACAAGAAATAGAGAAAATCATGTGTGTGTATACAAAAGTGCTCCCTAAGCGTACAAAGACTTGTAATGTCGTGTTTTAATTAGAATGGGTATTCCAAGTTTGTCTCCTCGAGCAAGGAAATGTAAAATGTTTAGGAAGGTGATTTGTGAAAGAAATGAAATTAGAAAATCTTGTAATGTGTGTTTTGGTAAAAATGCAAGAAAATAAGGTATGGGAAAATCTTGGAAAATATTTCCAACCACTCCTCTTTTCTCTCTTGCCTCTCATCTATCTCTCACTTGAAATCTGACTTTCATGTTAGGAGAGCGTCATGCAGTGTCAATTATGTTAGGGTATGGGTTAGGTGACAAGAGTTGGGCCCCTGGAGTAGGTGGAGTCGTGTGAACAGGCATCTCTTAATTTCACTGGTAGGTTTTTGCAAATTTCTACCGGTAGGTTTTGTCTTGCTGCTTAATTTCCTTGATTCCTTGAGGTACCGCGCCATTCATTAAGTATTCCCTTCTTCCCCATTGCCTTTTAACACTTGATGGGAGGCTTGATACACGACCTTACCCGCTCTTTTCTACAATCACACGAATCTCTATTAATTGTGAGTTTGAAATCATCTCCCCCAATTTTCACCACAAAACAAGTAAAATGGATGCAAATGATATACATGATATGTAATATTTTATACTCATCAATCATCCCTGCTCCTTGGTTTCTCTTTGACCTGCCCAAGTACCATATTTATAGTGTTGAAAATAGTTATTCATATAAAGTATTCAAGTAAAATACCTTTGTCTAAGCTTTAGGTAGTGAGCCACCCATGTCAATTTATATTTATGGGCTTTAAAGAATTAAATATTAGAGTTAATTAGATTAGGGTCCCTCATTTGGTATGTACACTAATTTTAGTCCTACCAAATTTTTAACATATAAAAAGGTCCTCTGTGTTTTTAAAAAAATTGCACACGGTCCCTGTGTGGGCACAAACGTATAAGAGTTGGGTAGTTAGTGTGTTTTTATCACCTATTTTGCCCTCATCACATGATTTTCGTCTAAAATACAGCTTGTTTCCTTTATNCAGTCTAAAATACAGCTTGTTTCCTTTTTTTTTGCATTTGTTATTGAGGATTTTGTAGTGTTGCCTATCAGTTTTAAATTTCAAATTCTTGAAACAAGCAATTTGGAATATACCGGTCATTTATCTTAAGCATTAATTTGATAGGTATAGAAATTAGATCGCAGTAGTTAAGTTTTACGTATTCGTTGGTAGGTTTAGGTACATGTTCATTATGATTTATGTAATTTTGAATTGTGTTTGGGTTTATGTACATGTGTACTTGTAATGACGTATATGTACCTTCTCAATTAAATACTGATGTATATATCTCTTGGATGTATATATTCGTATAATGTATCTGAATGAACATGTATGTTGTTCGTCATATATGATATGTTGTGTACCTATGTAAACACATATATATTAATTGCGTATCTGTTGTATTTGTTAATGCATTTTTTTGTGTGAGTAATCATGAATGTTTGTGAGCGTTATTACCTTTCATATTCAATTTTTAGTTTTGCTGAGGATAAATACGTAACTCCTGTGATAAAATTTTTGTTATTTTTTTATGTACTTGTTGTTCATTTAAATGTGTTTTGACGGTTTGAACACTTCTTCGGTTATTTAGGGGTTGGAAGGAATAGTGATTGCGAGGTATATGTTTGATTCAGTCACTTTTGCTATTGTTCTCAACGATTGTAGTATGTACGAGGATCTTTGTAATGAGATAATTTCCAAATTTGAAGATTTAAAGGGCTATGTTTTTAGCGTAAGGTATTGTATAGATAATAATCGCAGATGTTTGATTGAATATGATAAGGATTTTAGACTTATGATGTTCTCTTAGTCGCTGGCAAATTCAAAATTCATTGATCCATACGTGCTGCATAATAATTTTCAATCGAGTCAAGCGAGCAATGAAAGCATTGTAGATTTGTCATGTTTTGTGAATCAGACGAACATTAATCGAGAATATGTCATCTTTTTTATATCATAACTGTCTAATGATATGTGTTTATGGAGAAAAAAGTACATTATAATGACGTAACTTTTTAGAATAAGTGTTTCAATTACATAATGACATTGTCGTTATTTTTGCAATTTTAAATGGCGTTAGTTATGTCCATTGCTTTGACTTTTTAATAGGGACCTAATCCAAAAAAGCAAATTAGCGAGTGAGTTTTTTTTGGAATCCTATTAAGCCTAGGTACTAGCCTCCAAAAAACTCTTTATATTATTTAGACTTGATGGTGCTCGAAACTAGCGGACCTGGGTCACATAACAAAATCATGCGAGGCCAAATGTGCGTGTGATCGCTTCAGTGGGTGTGTGTGAGAATATGTGTTGTAAATGAACAATGGGATAAGATAGGAGTTAAGTGGTTCGTCTTAGCCGAAAGACTAATGTTATGTTCACTGTAAGAAAGACTTTTACTCTTTGGGGATTATATTACTTGAGGAAGATGGAGACTGTTATAGAGAGTNAAGTGGTTCGTCTTAGCCGAAAGACTAATGTTATGTTCACTGTAAGAAAGACTTTTACTCTTTGGGGATTATATTACTTGAGAAAGATGGAGACTGTTATAGAGAGTGAGGCTTGAAGCTGTTACAAGATATCACTCAACTCTCTCTTGCTTGCTTACAAGTATATTTATCTACATACATTGCTGCACTCCAATTATTTATACTACCGATAACCAAGGTTTCACATTTGTCACTCTTGGTTGATTCAGTGGTCTCTTCTATATCCATTTTCACCTTGGCACTGTGGTCCCAAATATTTTTGATTCTACTACTTGAAGATTGTTGTCCTTGATCTGTCTCTACTACCTGTGGGTTACTGTTCACCAGAGTCGCCTAACTGTGTTCCCTTGTCCCTTGGACGCGTGTTCTTTTGTAGCTTTTTAGGTTGATCTCACTCTAAGTTACCTTGTCCCGAGCTCATATGTGCTGACCCATTAATCCCGAGCTTCCCTTGGTCACGTCTTGGCTCTGCTGTGTAGCCCAGTTCGAGCCCAAGGGTTATTGACTGGATAGGTTCTTGGGCCGCTATTCATGGGCTCAGAGGATCTTGGGCCCAAAAGGGCCCAGACTTAAATTGACAATTATCAAGATTTATAAAATTTACGTCTAATTTAATTTAATTTAACAAGCTCGGTTAATTATATTTAGACTTCTATTATTTGGGACTATGAAATTCAAGTCATAGCCAATTAATTTTAGGAACTTGATTAATTAGATTTGGGATTTCAATTGTAAATATTATTTTATTAATTTTTTAATGTCTAAAACCTTGTCTTAAAAAAAGAGAGAATTACACTCAGATCACTTGAAGTTTGTCACTTAATTATTTGGATTCTTGATATTTAAAATATTACATGTAGATTCTCTGAGGTTTGTACGTGTATAACACTTAGATCCTTACTATCAATGTCTGTTAGAATATCTGTTAATAAATTATACTCAGACCCTCTGAAGTTTATATGCATGTAATATTTAGACTCATCAAGTTTAAAATGTTGTACTTAGACAAAAAAAATACTCTAATCAAATATAGAATATCAAATATTTTAAATTTTACAACTATATGTCATTTATTAATATAAAATCAAAAATAAAAATTTTATCCTATTAAAAATAANTATTAATATAAAATCAAAAATAAAAATTTTATTCTATTAAAAAAAACTATAGTTAGTATACAATTATACTATCTACTTGAATAAAACTAAAAAAAAAAAAAGGGTCAAACTGTAATAGATACAATATCTTCTATCTTTAATTGTGGTAGTTTGGTCGTTTAATAGATATATTTAGACCCTTCAAGTTTAAAAAGTTATATTTAGACAAAATATACTCCAATCAAAGATAGAATATCAAGTAAGTTAAATTTTATAACCAAATTTAGGTTATATTATGTCATTATTCATGTAAAATAAAAACTAAAAATCTAATTTTTTTTGTTATAAAATCATAATTAGTATACAATTATGCTTTCTATTGAAATAAAACTAAAAAAAATAAACAATGGGTCAAACTGTAATAGACACCATATCTTCTATATTTAATTGGGATAATTTAATCATTTAATAAATAGTATAATTATATATTAATTACAATTTTTTATAGAAAAAATTGATTTTTTTTTGAATTGTACCTTCAATCTTATTTTTTTATTAATTTTAATATCATAACTAAAAGAAAGTTAGGAGTTAGTATTGTCCGAATTTGATATTGACAATTTATGTGCAAGTATGCACGATTAACAAGTAATAAAGTGATAAGTAAAGTATCGTTCCCCCAGAGAACTATTAGTAATAAATTTCAAGTATTAACTTTATATCAATTCAATTTTATTTAAACAATTGGAATTAAACTATAGAATTACTAATTGAAAACTAAACCTAAATTTAATAATCAATGGTTGAATTTACCGGATAAAAGANATTGGAATTAAACTATAGAATTACTAATTGAAAACTAAACCTAAATTTAATAATCAAGGGTTGAATTTACCGGATAAAAGAAGTTAATATTACAACTTCCCTTAATTCTTCATATACATCCACAATATAATTTTAGAATCTTACTCATCTAAAAGCTTAGTTTTATAGCTAGCGATTCTATTCATGATACCGATTTGATATGAGTATGGCATGACAATTACCGTTCAGTGACATTTAAGTGTTTTTATTTTAATATTTTGGTATTGAGTCTAGTTCCCCTCTTTTGTAGATTTATTATCTTCATCTAATCTTAAGTGCTTGAATAAGTTAAGGGTTAATTATTTTTTACCCCTTGTGGTTTCGACTAGAAACACCTTACTTGTTTGATGTTTAAAATTATACACATTACCTCTGTAGTTATGTACCAAAGTGAAGTAATTGATGTCATTAATAAAATTAAAAAATTACTATAATACTCACGTTTTAAAATTAGATTTTTTGTCTAATTTACTCTTAGCCATAAAATTAATGGAACATGACAACAAACCAACATTTTTTTTTCCACTTTTTTTTTCTTTCTCCTTTCCATTCGTTTGGTGAGTGCATTTTATGCTCCCTCTCACCTTCTATTGAGCGAGTGCGTTTTATGCTCCATCTCGCCTTTTCTTGAACGAGTGCGTTTTATGTTCCATCTCATTCTCAGCATGTGTTTATGAGTGAGTGTGTTTTACGCTTCATCTCTACTCACTACATGCCCCCTTTATTGTTTCTTGTTTTCCTATTTTTTTTTCTTCTAACTCATGAAGAATCAAATCAAAATAATTTTAAAAAACTCTTTTTTTTTTTACTATTATTTTTTTATATACTAACCCCTGATAACCAATATTTTCCCCNATAATTTTAAAAAACTCTTTTTTTTTTACTATTATTTTTTTTATATACTAACCCCTCATAACCAATATTTTCCCCAAACTTATATGAATACCTCAATTCACTTTGAATGATGCTTAAATAAGTTTTCTAAAGTTTCAATGATATCTCCCACAAACATTTAACCAAATAAATTCTCTAAATAATAACTAACCAAATAGATAGATATGTGCTCATGAATGAAAAGATCACAAACAGTGTAAAAACAACTAGTATGTCAAATTACAGACTCAATATATTCATCAATTTCCCTTAAATTGACAATTAATCCCATTCATCATTTGCCATGATCAAATTCAACCAACCCATTGTTCAAGTTGTATGCTGTTTAAAGTGCAAAATATGCTATCTAAATGCATACCGAATAATACAAATGCAAACAAGACANCATTGTTCAAGTTGTATGCTGTTTAAAGTGCAAAATATGCTATCTAAATGCATACCTAATAATACAAATGCAAACAAGACAACACCCCCAAACTTAAACTAAACATTTTCCTTAATGTATAAAGTAGGAAAAATTAGAATAAAGGACTTCCCTGAGACTGCGCTAGTTGGCGTCGTCATCAGCATCCTCGTCGTCTACTAAGTCAGGAGTGTATTCGGGAAACATATGTGGGCTGTTCTTGGCTCCTACTAAGGCTTTGTGTGTGCTACAACTTTATGTTCAATCCTTGGGACCTGCAAGCAATTGACATACCAATTAAAATGCACTAACTAACTAACTACATTATTTCTTATAAAAAAACTAAATTAAAATAAAATGAAATAAAACTTAGAAACTAAAATTTGGGTTGCCTCCCAATTAGCACTTGTTTTATAGTCTTCAACCTGACTACTTCCTGATTCATCCTAGGTCGGCTAGGGTAATTGAGGTCTTTTCACGATCAATGTCACTGCCCCAATATTGCTTTAATCTCTGCCCGTTCACCTTGAAAGTTCTCTTTGAGTTACCTTCCTCAACTTCGCCTGCTCCATGTGGGAACACCTCCTCTTTATATAGCTTGGTGTTCTCAAGTGGATTTGACATACAACTTCCTACGAATACCTTATTCACTTCATCTTCCACCAAATTAACCCGAAAACAATCTTCCACTTTCTTTGAAAATTTCATAGCTGAAAATACATTGAATGTAACCTCTTGATCTTGGACTCGCATAGTTAGCTCACCTTTTTGTACATTGATAGGTGTTCTCCCCGTTGCTAAGAATGGTCGCCCAAGAATAATAGGTATTTTCCTATCTTCCTCACAATCTAAGACTATGAAATCAGCTGATAAATTGATAAATTGATAGTGGCATCAAGTTGATACTAGCTCCCAAGTCACACAATGCTTTTCCAAAAAATTGACTGCCTATTGTGCATGGAATTGTAAAGCTACCCAAATCTTTAAGCTTTGGTGGTCGCTTTTTTTGAAGAATAGCACTACACTCCTCCGTAAGTGTCACTGTCTCAAAATCACCTAATTTTCTCTTCTTCGACAAAATTTTCTTCAAAAATTTCATGTAGTTAGGCATTTTCTCCATTGCAAAAGGGATATTTATTTGAAGTTTCTTAAACACTTCCATGAATTTAGAGAACTCCTTATCCCATTTCTGTTTCTGCAAACGTTGTGAAAATGGCACGGGAGGCACAGTAGGTCTTGGATTACCACCATTATAAGTTATAACTGGATTTTCTTCATCCTTTCCATGGTTCACATTCTTGCTAATCTTTTCTTCACCCTCACTATCATCTCCAAGTGATTATTTTGGAGTGCCACCAACAACTTCAGGTAACTTTTTTCCGTTTCGTACTGTAATAGCATTGTAGTGCTCCTTACCTTCCCTCTTAGGATTGATCTCTATATCACTAGGTAGAGTGTTTTGAGGTCAGTTGTTAATGGCATTAGCAAGCTGACCCATTTGGTTTTTCAGGTTTCGGATTGATACTTCCATACTATTCATCCTTGTCTCATTCTGTGATATGTACCTGGAAAATAGCTCCTCTAAATTTGACTTCTTTTCCTACTATGGTGGAGCTTGATTCTGAAAGCCTAGTGGGTATGATTGTGTTGGAGCAGAAGTTTGGGCTTGATTATTATTTCAAGACAAGTTCGGATGAGTTCTCCAACCAGGGTTATAATTGTTGAAATTATTGTCATATTGCTGCCTGTTAAAGTTACCAATGTATTGTACTGACTTTGAACTAATTGCACATTGATTGCTCAGATGATTCCCGACATACAACTCACACGCAACTGTAACACTTTGAATAGGCTGCACCCCTAAAGCATCAATCTTCATAAATTTCTTCTACCTTTGGCTGATTGATCCTTGCAAAGGGCCACTGATAATTGTTGGCAACCATTGTTTCCAATAACTTATAAGCTTCATCAAAAATTTTTCCCATCAATGCCCCACCTGCAATTGCATCGATAATAGTCTGAGTAGCACTAAACAACCCATTGTAAAATGTTTGAACTTGCAACCACTTAGGAATACCATGGTGAAGGCATTTTTGGAGTAAATCCTTGAATCTCTCCCAGGCTTCATAAAGTCTCAGAATCATGTTGTGCGAATGAAGTGATGTCGTTCCTCATTTTTGTAGTTTTAACTGGTGGAAAGAATTTAGCTAAGAATTTTTGAGCTAAATCTGTTCATGTTGTAATAGAACCCGGTGGCAATGAATTCAACCAACTCTTTGCCTTATCATGAAGTGTGAAAGGGAAAAGTCGGAGTCTAATTGCATCTTTAGAAATCCCACTATACTTGAACGTGTCACAAAGTTCCAGAAAATTCACCAAATGATCATTTGGATCGTCGTTAGGAAATCCCCCAAACTGTACTGAATTTTGAATCATTTGGATGATGCCCAACTTGATTTCAAAACTGTTTGCTTGAATTGCGGGCCTTTGAATGCTCGATTGTATTTCCGTAACAACTGGCATAGCATAATCCCTTAGCAATTTTTGTTCTTCTTCAGCCGTAGTTTCTTGATTATTAACTTCTTGACACTGCTTTCGCAAGTTTCAGAGCCTTCTTTCGATTTCGTCTTCGTATGGTAGTGGCTTCTGACCTGTAGATCGTGTTTGTATACAAAATTCACTAGTACTTGCAAAAGCAATTAAAACAGAAAATTAAATAAGTTTAAAATAAGATCAAATTGATTGAAATTAGTATTGAAGTAATTACTAGAATAATTCTCTTGCAACGATGCCAAAAATTTGTTGTTCAAATTTGATATTGACAATTTACATGCAAGTAGACACGATCAACAAGTAATAAAGTGATAAGTAAAGTATCGTTCCCATGGAGAATTATTAGTAATAACTTTCAAGTACAAACTTTATATCAATTCAATTTTATTTAAACAATTAGAATTAAATTGTGAAATTATTAATTGAAAACTAAACCTAAACTTAATAATCAAGGGTTGAATTTATCGGATAAAAGAAGTTAAGATTACAACTTCCCCTAATGCTTTGTATAAATCTTTCTAACTCTCTTTTCTGTCAATTAATCAAAATAAGTTGTTAACTGAGAACTCAAAGTTATTTATCAAACCTCTTTCGATAGTTAGATAAAATTATCTATCCTAATTAAATTACTATATTCCTATTCAAAATAAGTTGGAATAGATTTATTAAGTTCAAATTCTCATAAAAGTTACATACGACATATAAGTATATTTCTATCCCATACACAAATCCAACAATTCAATTTGAAGAAGAATTAACCAGACGCATGTCATCATATTCCGATCTAAACCTAGAATTCATCTCCTTATTTCATCTAGGTTATCAAATTAATTGTTGGCCATATAATCATATATTAAACACAAAATATGACAAACAACTCATACATGATTAATAAAACTAGAATCGAGAGTAGATCAATTTAACTAGATATTAGGTTCCGTTGCAATCTTAATAAAGATTTAGCTCATAATGTAATTGAAAAATATCATTCTCAAATTAAACAACATCTTAGAAAATCAAGAACTAAAAATAAGAGAAAAGAATGAAAACTTAGTTGCAATCTCACTTTCTCTCTAGCATTCGATTCCAATTTTCTTTGCGTCGATTTCTTCGATCCTTGTCATTAATTTTCTTTCAATCTTTTAGTTTTTCCAATGTTAGCAGCCCCCAAAATCAGAATATCCCTTTCCAACTCAAATCCTAGCATATATGTATCATTATGGTTCAATTTCGGGTCAAAAATAAGTCAAAACTTGCATCTAGAATCAACATAAGCGTCTAGGTGCTGGAAAGGCACTAAATGGACAGTATCTAGGTGCAGGGACGCTGGAACAACGCTGGCCTTTTTTAAGCCTTCAGCTCCCTTGTTGCTTAGTCTTCAAAAATCAAATACTTAGCCTACAAATTGACCTTGTTTCCTTCCAAATGATCTTGTTTGCTTCCAAATGATGATTCCTACCAAATAACATCAAAACACACAAAACAAATAAAAAGGAATACAAAATAATTAAAAACTTACAATTTTATGAAGTCAAAAGTACTCAATTCGTAGGTATAAAATCCACTCATCAGTTAGGACCACTGTAGTCATACCTAAATAAAGTTGATAAAAGGTGCAGATCATATAAAATTAACCCTAGAAGGTTTTGAAGGGAAATAAGAATTGAATAATATACATCCACAATATAATTTTAGAATCTTACTCATCTAAAAGCTTAGTTTTATAGGTAGCGATTCTATTCACGATACATATTTGATATGAGTATGGCATGACAATTACCGTTCAGTGACATTTAAGTGTTTTTATTTTAATATTTTGGTATTGAGTCTATTTTCCCCTCTTTTTTAGATTTATTATCTTCATCTAATCTTAAGTCTATTTTCCCCTCTTTTTTAGATTTATTATCTTCATCTAATCTTAAGTGCTTGAATAAGTTAAGGGTTAATTATTTTTTACCCCTTGTGGTTTCGACTAGAAGCACCTTACTTGTTTGATGTTTAAAATTATACACATTACCTCTATAGTTATGTACCAAAGTGAAGTAATTGATGTTGTTAATAAAATTAAAAAAATTACTATAAGACTCACGTTCTAAAATTAGATTTTTTGTCTGATTTACTCTTAATTTATAAAACTAATGGCATATGACAACAAACCAACACATTTTGATGATGCACAAATTGGTTTGCACACCACCTGTTAATTAAGTAGTATAAAATGCAGTAAAGTAGAGAGAGAGAGAGAGAAAGAAGACCAAGTTTATAGTGGTTCGGTCAAGGTGACCTACGTCCACTTAGAATGGCAAGTGTCGCTTGAATTTTATTAACTCCGATGTAGTGAGAGAGCAAAAAGTTACAAGCTTTGAAAGAGGAGAAGAGAATTGTCTCGAATGAGTTTGATTCCCCCCAAGTATTGATGGGGCTTACAATTTATAGTAGCTTAGTGTAGTAATTAAATGTCTACATTGGCGGTCATAACGTGTTGGAGCCGTTTAATTGTCATAACGGATTGGGGTGACTTTAACAGTAATTAAATAGCATGGCGACCTCTCATTTCCTCAACGGGCAGGGAAGTTATGATGCTCTCCAAAGGACTTGGTCAAAGGATGAGGGAATGTTGACTCTCTCCAAGCGATGAGGGTGAGGCTCCAGGATGCTCCCTTGGTAGCGTAGCTCCTTGATGGACTTGACTGGCTTGGACTCCATAGGGCTTGCTGGGTTTTCTATAAGCTTGGGCTCTTAATTAACTTTAGCCTTTCCACATGGATTGGACCATTTGGGCCTGGTCCAACAATTTTCCCCCGAATGCCCTGCATCTAACGGAACTTGGAAAGGAGAGCATTCACTTTGAGTTTGAATTTTTGGCTGAGGGGCATAACTGAAAAAAATTTTGGGAGGCCAAAACATGTGCTTCTAGACCTTTTTTGGAATTTTAACAGGTAGCCGAGAACTTCGATTTGATATATTATGGGCTCCATTTAGAGTAATGAAGCAAAAGTTACGGTCAAACTAGCGAGCAGAGAGCTAGGTGCGTAGTTTGGGTGAGCAGGCATTGTTCTGGGAGAGCTGGTACTGTCCTAGGCGAGTTGGCAATTGTTTTTTTAAAAAAAAAAAAAACTTCAGGAGGCCAAAATATCTATTTCTGGGCCTTTTTTTTTGAAAATCTCATTACCAACAGGAATGAGTTTTGCTTAACTCGTCGACAGCTTCGATTTGATATATAACAAGTCTCGTTTTGAGTTACGATCAAAAATCCAATTTTTTTTTTTTAAAATCCTTTTGATTGGCAATTTCCTTCCTTTCAGTAGGCTCCTCTTGTCTGTGGGACTCCATTAGCAATATAACCTCCTTTTTTCACTTCTCCTTTTGTATTCTTGAAGAGCCCTAGGTTGTAATTTGGGGGTTTTTTCTGCTCTTTCCTTGATTTCAAGAAACCCTAGGTATAAATAGAAAACCTCTCTTCATTCTTGTCCATTCCACTTAGAGCTCTTCTTTGGGTGAGAGAGGTAAAGATTTTCTTATATTCTTCCAAGAACACATAGGTGAAGCTTTCTTAAGTTGAGTATTTTTGAACAATGATGGTTAATGAAGACGATTTTCAGAGGTCTACGAGTCTTGGTGTGCAACTTGGTGAAATTGGTGTTGTCCCCAGAGAAGTGATGGAGGTGCGTGGCCTGAAAGAGGTGATGGAGGCAGATGGCGCCGTGGTGGAGGCGTCATGACTGCCTGCTGTCCGTTCAGGCGAGGCTAGGGAGGAGTCAGAGTCATTGGGTGCCTCTACTATACGTGGAGATAAGGCTAGGCGCGTTGATTTGATGAGTGCAAGTGAGAACCCATATTTGGCCATTGGGGCCGTTGACTAGTGTGATGGGTTGCTAGTGTGGTGAGCAGGTTGAGCAAGCGACAGGTGCTTAAGGGCCTGGGCGGTCAAGCGGCATCAATTGGGCGCGTGAATCTGAGTGGGCAAGCAGCTGAGGGCGCACACTTGAGCACTATTCTGGGTAGTTTTGACGAGCTAATCGGGGAGGTGGGCAAGCCTGCTACGCTGGGCAGCTTGGGCGAGCATCCTGTTATGCTGGGCCGCTTGGGCAAACATCCTGTTACGCTGGTAGCTTGGGTGAGTAGCTTGCTCGTGTGGAAGCGGTCAATGTGGGTGCCGAGGCTGATGGCCCAGTTCCTTCAAGTGCAACTTCTCAAAATCAAATTCCTGGCCTTCTTGGCATTGGTTCAGGCGACCCTTCTCGCCCTCGCAATAAGAAGCAAAGTAGCTCTTGATGACGATGAGTCCAAATTAAGTACTCTTTCTAGTGTGCTCAATACTGACGATGATATTCTGAGGATTGTTTCTGCTTATCATATTCCTCCAACTGTGCTGTCCGACCGGGCTGAAATGGGTGAACTTGCTTGTGATGACTCCTCCGGTGACATTGTCATCTATGAGGAGATGCTTAAGGATGGGCTAGCTTTGGTACCAACACGATGGGGTGTTGCTATGAAATTTGGTACGCCCAATACTTACTCTTTTTCTTTCTCTTTTTTATTTTCATGTGTACCCATCATCCCTTTGCAGATCCGCCTGTGCTCTCCATAGACCAATAGTGGAAATTACAGGCCATGAGGGCTCATCCAGACAAAGACTTGGGAGTTCTTTTACCCAAGAGTGCTAGGGCTATTACTCCCTCCCCAAGTCCGACAGCTCCTCTTCGAAGAGGAAGAGTGAGTTGATTTTTTTTTTTGTACCTTCTTCATTTGCTTGATGTTTTTCATCTAGATAACACTTTCTTTCCTTTGCAATAGTAGATAGGGGTGATTTGGTCTCGCCTCATTGGTAGGAGTCCTTCTCCTCCCAAGGTGGCTAGGACTTCCAAGGTGGGCCACATCTCCCAAGTGACCTCTCCAACGATGCCGCCTGAGGTGAGCTCTCAATCAACCCCTCCTGTTGTACCTCTGGCGCCTTCCCATCAAGCGACCCCTCTAGAGGTGCCTCCTCAGTTGGAGACTCCCCCGGTTGCATCTCCTGCTCTAGAGTCCCGCTTATTGGCCACGTTTTCTGCCCCTCGGTCATCCACTCCTCANCCTCAGTTGGAGACTCCCTCAGTTGCATCTCCTGCTCTAGAGTCCCGCTTATTGGCCACGTTTTCTGCCCCTTGCTCATCCACTCCTTATGTGGGACTTCTACTAGGGCTCTTTCTCAGATTAGCTCCATGCTGGATAACTCGTAGGTCATCAGGGATCATCTTGGGAGGTTTGTGCTTCTCAATGATGTGAGTCAGATTAATGCCTTGGGCACCAAGGGAATCATCAACTCTTTTCTGGAAAGCTGGGCTTAGGTAAGGATTTGTTATCTCACTTTTCTCCCTTCCTTCCATAAGTGTTTGACATTTTTTTGTCTTTCGTTTTTATTTAGGCCTCAACTGCGTCTATGTGTTTATTTTCAAGGACCCTTCTTCATCACCAGCTGAAACACAAGCATGAATTCCTGCAAATTNCTTGGGCACCAAGGGAATCATCAACTCTTTTCTGGAAAGCTGGGCTTAGGTAAGGACTTGTTATCTCACCTTTCTCCCTTCCTTCCATAAGTGTTTGACATTTTTTTGTCTTTTGTTTTTATTTAGGCCTCAACTGCGTCTATGTGTTTATTTTCAAGGACCCTTCTTCATCACCAACTGAAACACAAGCATGAATTCCTGCAAAATGAGCTTCTTGCTACTCAGGGGAGGATCATTGATCTTGAAGCTGCTGGCAAGACTTTTGAGGTTGACTTCTTGGTGACCCGTGAGAAGGCGACCAGGCTCAAGACTGTTTTGGCTACCCATTAGAGGGCGGTCAAGCTAAAGGCTGAGCTTGAGGAGGCTTGTGAGAGGAAAACTAAGCTCGAGTCTGAGCTCTTGGCGACCCATGAGAGGGACACACTCAGGGAGGCTGAGCTTGTAAAGGTCTGTGAGAGGGCCACCCTCAGTGAGGCTGAGCTTGCAAAGACCCACGAGAGGGCCATACTTAGAGAGGTTGCTGCGGAGGTAGAGGTGAAGGCAGTTCATGAGAGCGCTTCACAGGTTGAGGAGAGGGCTACCATAGCTGAAAGAGAAATAGCAAATGACNCGACCCATGAGAGGGACACACTCAGGGAGGCTGAGCTTGTAAAGGTCTGTGAGAGGACCACCCTCTGTGAGGCTGAGCTTGCAAAGACCCACGAGAGGGCCACACTTAGAGAGGTTGCTGCGGAGGTAGAGGTGAAGGCAGTTCATGAAAGAGCTTCACAGGTTGAGGAGAGGGCTACCATAGCTGAAAGAGAAATAGCAAATGACCTTGTAGATGCCTTCATTGACAGTTATGATGAGCTCCGAGGGAAGATCTCAGCTGTTTTCTCTAATATTGATGTTTCAGGCTTCTTGCCAATTGAGGCGCCTCATGAGGACGATGGGGGATTTGACGAGACCAAGGGTGATGAGGAAGGTGAGGAGGAGGATGACCATGAGAGTAGTTAAAATGCTAGGGACTTTTGATTTATTTTTGTTTAGGAAAGCATTTTGCAGCCCTTCTTTTGTAAAAGTGGTCTTTGCCACTAATGCTCATTTGAAGTTGAATACAAAAAATGCCAAAATCTTTTGAAGTAAATCTAGAAAGCTTTTTCGTTTGAAGTAAATCTAGAAAGCTTTATTCATTTCATTGCTTAAAGTAATATCGGGTAATAGCCCCACAAAAGAGTACAAAAAATAAAACCAAGTCCCCAACTTTTTTACTTTGACTCTCTTAAGGTGTCATTGGTAGTACCATTTCAAGTGCTCAACATTTCATGGATTGGGCAAAACCTTCCCCTCGGAACTCTATATCTTGTAGGTGCCCGGCCTCACCACTTCTGTTATGAGGTAGGACCCCTTCTAGTTTGGTCTCAGTTGTAGAAATTTGAAAAGTGAGGATAAATTTTTGAGTTTTGCTGGTAGGGTATTATTCGTACACCATTTGTGGGTAGGGCACTATATATATTATTTAGGCATAAGTCATGTTTAGGAGCATAATTTGAGTATGTCATAGAAGAGAAACATGCTTAAAATGTTAAAATACACCTATTACGCGGATTTGAGCCTTAACAGAAATAATTTCAAAAATTGGACCGAAAGGGTATCCCTAGTGGCCTAGGTGGGACCGGCCAAACCCGGCCACTAGCTAAAATCTATTTTTTAAAAAATTTTCATTTAAAATAATTTTAAGAACTTTGGTTAAAATAAAATATCAAATTGAGGCATTTCAGGATGAGTTGTAATGTAACGGAGTCCCATATTCATCAAGGGTAAAAGGGTCATTTTACACCTTTGCCCTCCACTATAAATACAGCCCCTTAGTGCAAAAAATATCAGTATTTGGCTTGGAGATAAAGCAGTACACGTTCAAGAGGAAAAGTGATGAAAAAACCCTAAGTTCTTTAAGCTTCAAGCTATCAAAACTCATTACTAGGCCAAGATTCTCACCGATCGAGTTCGGTTATAAAGTGAACACAACTTTCTTGGTTTGAAAAAAATTATTTTAGGTATAATATTTTGCTAAGTTGGAAATAGATTTAAGTTTTTTTGTCTTCTTATGCGTTGATTGGATGATTTAGGTGTTTACTTGATGTTAGAAAATCATTTAGTTGGTAGTTGTTTTAAAAACTTAGAATTAGTGGTTTAAGTACTTTTGTGTTTTTTTGAGTTTCTAGATAATTTATTGCTATGGTAAAGGTGCACATAAAGAGTTTGGTTACAGATTGTCGAATCTAGTTGGTAGAAAAAATTTTAGAAGTAGAGATTTTGTATGTTTGAAGATCAAACCATTGAAGACTTGGAACTAGCTAAAACTCTAGATTCTTTCAGTGANTAATGCTCATTTGAAGTTGAATACAAAAAATGCCAAAATCTTTTGAAGTAAATCTGGAAAGCTTTTTCTTTTGAAGTAAATCTAGAAAGCTTTATTCATTTCACTNTGAAGTTGAATACAAAAAATGCCAAAATCTTTTGAAGTAAATCTGGAAAGCTTTTTCTTTTGAAGTAAATCTAGAAAGCTTTATTCATTTCACTGCTTAAAGTAATATCGGGTAATAGCCCCACAAAAGAGTACAAAAAATAAAACCAAGTCCCCAACTTTTTTACTTTGACTCTCTTAAGGTGTTATGGTAGTACCATTTCAAGTGCTCAACATTTCATGGATTGGGCAAAACCTTCCCCTCGGAACTCTATATCTTATAGGTGCCCGGTCTCACCACTTCTGTTATGAGGTAGGGCCCCTTCTAGTTTGGTCTCAGTTGTAGAAATTTGAAAAGTGAGGATAAATTTTTGAGTTTTGCTGGTAGGGCATTATTCATATACCATTTGTCGGTAGGGCACTATATATATATATATATATATATTATTTAGGCATAAGTCATGTTTAGGAGCATAATTTGAGTATGTCATAGAAGAGAAACATGCTTAAAATGTTAAAATACACCTATTGCGCGGATTTGAGTCTTAACAGAAATAATTTCAAAAATTGGACCGAAAGGGTATCCCTAGTGGCCTAGGTGGGACCGGCCAAACCCGGCCACTAGCTAAAATCTATTTTTTTTAAAAAATTTCATTTAAAATAATTTTAAGAACTTTGGTTAAAATAAAATATCAAATTGAGGCGTTTCGGGATGAGTTGTAATGTAACGGAGTCCCAGATTCATCAAGGGTAAAAGAGTCATTTTACACTTTTGCCCTCCACTATAAATACAGCCCCTTAGTGCAAAAAATATCAGTATTTGGCCTGGAGATAGAGCAGTACACGTTCAAGAGGGAAAGTGAAGAAAAAACCCTAGGTTCTTTAAGCTTCAAGCTATCAAAACTCATTACTAGGCCAAGATTCTTGTAAGACTTCCTTCTAAGAAGTTGTTCCTCTCAACAAGGGCTATATTCTCACCGATCGAGTTCAGTTATAAAGTGAACATACCTTTCTTGGTTTGAAAAAAATTATTTTAGGTATAAAATTTTGCTAAGTTGGAAATAGATTTAAGTTTTTTTTGTCTTCTTATACGTTGATTGGATGATTTAGGTGTTTACTTGATGTTAGAAAATCATTTAGTTGGTAGTTGCTTTAAAAACTTAGAATTAGTGGTTTAAGTACTTNATTTATGTTTTCTTGCCTTCCTAGGTGTTGATTGGATGATTTAGGTGTTTACTTGATGTTAGAAAATCATTTAGTTGGTAGTTGTTTTAAAAACTTAGAATTAGTGGTTTAAGTACTTTTGTGTTTTTTTGAGTTTCTAGATAATTTATTGCTATGGTAAAGGTGCACATAAAGAGTTTGGTTACAGATTGTGGAATCTAGTTGGTAGAAAAATTTTAGAAGTAGAGATTTTGTATTTTCGAAGATCAAACCATTGAAGACTTGGAACTAGCTAAAACTCTAGATTCTTTCAGTGAAGAACTTGTTGATTTGGGTTAGTTTCTCCTTCATCCATTATGCATGTTGATCATAGGGGAGATGTCCAAGAAGAAAAGGTTGATAAAGTTTATGAAATTGGTGAAACAATAGTTGATGTTGATGAAGTACTTGTACTTGATCCTATAAAACCAAAACATCTAGAGGAAGGCTTTCCTAAGTTACCTTAGCATGTAGAGCCAGCTCCTTCAGAACCACTTGTTGAAACTCAATTAAGAGTAAGAGAGTCCTCAAGCATAAATGAGTGTTTACATTGAAGGTTGAAACAAATAGCTCACAGTCCAAGTACAAGATAAGACATATTTCTTATGTGTTGGATTATTATATTCTAGCTTATGTTCATGTAGAGAAACTCTTGTGGTTTGAGAGTTATGATTTATTACATGAGTTGATAGTTTGTGTATTTGTTGTTTCTTTGAGAAATTGTGAAAGTGATGAATATGAAGCTTGATCATATGTTTAATCCGTTGAATGGTGCTTCACATTCATGTAGATAAGGTGTTTGATGAAATGTTTCATAGAATTCACATTGAAAAAAATCAAGGCATCTTGACATACATGCATTCTTGGAATATAGAGTGGGTTGAGCACTTGATGCTATGCATTATGAGGATGTAGATCCTGTGGTGAAAAATCTAAAATCTGGCCAATGATAGTACTCGTGGGCTGATAGGGGCGGACCGTAAAATGAGACATGGGTGACATAGAGTTGCATGAGTGTGTCATGCATATTGACATTGCATAGCATTGAGGGATTATGAGTTTGTAGCTTTTAAAAATGTACACTTGCACATGTCACGCCTTAAATTTGTTCTTAGCATTAGCACTTTGTCATACCAGCATTTGAACTAACCCATTCATGGGATATCATATTACAGATGAGGCTCCCGATGCTTGAGACTTGAGGAAGTCTTAAAGGAAGGAGGAAAAAAGGCCTTGAATCGATATTTGACCTTTGGGCATATTTTGTATGTATGAGAATAAGCCCAATGACTTGTATTTCAATTTAGAAAAGTAATGGATTATAAACCTTGGGTCATTTAAAAGTGTAAGGGTGTAAATCCAATTGATATGTAGGATATTTTTATGTAATGAGTATCATATGTATATATTGAGACAATTAGATGTGTATGTTGAGAACAAGGGATGTATATTAATTTACATGGATTGTGGACACCGAGTGAGGGTAGGTCGTGATATAATAATACATATGAAATATTGTGAATATTAGATGGGAAAAAGGTTTGGAAACAAAGGAGGTTATGTCAAAATTTTATAAAAAATTAAAAGACTTGTTAAGTGTGTAAATCACCTTTTAAATAGGTGGGAAGGAAGTCAAAAGGGGGGGTGTTTAGAAACCTTGAAGAAATAGGCTAAAAATGGAAGAAAAGTGGCTAGAAAAACTTTGAAAAAACATGGTAAATGAATGAGAAATCAATTTATCCAATCTAATGACCTTTCATTTACATTTCTTCTTCCTTTACACTCACTCCTCGGGTTTGTGAAAATTTGGGGTGTGACACCAAATTTCCTTCTCGTGAATCCTTTGTGGAAAGGGTCACTTTCTTGAGGACTCAGTCTCCTGGTTGGAAGGAACGAGGCTTCACCCTCAAGCTGTAATACTTTGTCATGCGGCGCTTGTACTCCACATTGTGGACTACAACCATCTCCCTTGCCTCCTCTACCAAGTCGAGGTTGATGCAGAGTCCTTCCTCATTGGTGATGGGGTCGTGGTGTTGGACCCTTAAAGATTGCAGCCCGATCTCCACAAGGATGACTGCCTCAGTTCCAAAGGCGAGGGAGAAGGGGGTTTCCCCAGTTGGAGTTTTTGGTATGGTCCTATAGGCCCATAATACACCTAGGAGCACGTCAACCCAAAGACCATTTACCTTTGCAAGCCTTGTCTTTAGGTCGCGTAGAACCGTTCTCACCATGACTTATGGTTGTCCATTTGCCTATGGGTGCGCCGGGATGGGGTTGCCTTATTTGAAGGTCCAAGCAGAAGGAGTTTAGGAGCTTGTTGTCAAACTGCTTGGTGTTGTTGCTGACGACGGTGTAGGGTACCCTAAAGCGACATACCAGGTTTTTTCAAATGAAATCTTTTACCTTTGTGTCTGTTATCTTTGCTAGGAGTTCTGCCTCTGCTTATTTAGTGAAGCAGTCCACTGCTACTACCATGAACTTGCACTGTCCTCTGCTGAGAGATAGGGGCCAAGGATGTCGATGCCGCATTTGGAGAAGGGCCACAGATTTGTGCTGATCGTGAGTTCCTCTGGTGGTTGCTTGGGCACGGTGGTAAAGCGCTGACACTTGTCACACTTCTTGGTAAATTTCTGGGTGTCCCTCATCATGGTAGGCCAGATGTAGCTTTGTCTGAGCGCCTTATGGGTGAGTGAGCGTCCTCCGGAGTGATTTCCACAAACACCTTCATGGATCTCCCACATGGCATAGTCAGCTTCTTCAGGTGAGAGACATCTTAGTAATGGCAAGGAGTAGCCTCTCTTGTATAGGGTGTCTTGTAGGATAGTAAACTTGTAGGCTTTCATCTTGAGCTTCCTGGTTTCTAGAGGGTCCTCTAACAATACATCTTCTTGGAGGTATGCTCGTATCGGGGTCATCCAGTTTGACTCAGCTGATGCACAATTGACGTTTATGACTTCCACGTCTAACTTATTTGGCTCGAATTGGTGACCGATGAATGTTGGTCCTCCTAGTGGGGCTTCCAAGGATGAGGTAAGTCTGGCGAGTGTGTCTGCTGCCATGTTGTCTTCCCTCCGGATGTGACAGATTTGAAAGTATTAGAAATTTGTGATCATGCTTTTCTCCATGCCAAGGTATTCCTACATTCTAGCTCCTTTTGCTTCGAACTCGCCTTTTACTTGATTAACAATCGACTAAGAATCACTATAAGTGGCGAGGTATTGGGCTTCCATTTTAGCTACCAATCTTAATCTAGATAGGAGAGCTTTGTACTCTGTCTCATTGTTGGAAAGAGTAAAGTGGAGCTTCACTGCATACTTGATGGGAGTACCGTCGGGGCTGATCAAGATCAGGCCTGCTCCTCCTCCCTCACTGGTCGAAGAACCATCTACATAGAGCTTCCAAAGTGGTAGAGATGAGGGTTCGGAGATTAAAGTGGGAGCCTGGGCAACAGGATAGGGAGTCTGGACACCAGAATGGGCGCTTGGGAGTGCTTGAGAAGAGAGGCTGGCTGCTTGAGGTAGAGAGCTGGGCTACTAGAGAAGAGATCTGGGTGCTTGAGGAGGAGATCTAGGCGTCTGGGGTGGAGAGCTAGGCACCTAGGGAGGAGATTTGGGCGCCTAGGAGTGTCTGAGCACCTCAGGTGGAGAGCTAGGCGCCTAAGGAGGAGAAGTGGGTGCCTGGGGAGGAGATCTGGGCACTTGGGAATGTTTGGGCACCAGGCCTGGGCGCCTGGTTTGGACGTTTAGGAGTTCCTGCCCAGCATCTTGTTGTTTTGCGTGTCCAGGCTTGATGTTTGGAATGTGGAAAGTTCATTTGTCTTTTCCTCTGCTGGTGTAAGCTTAGCAATAAAATCTGCCAAGACTTGTGCTTTGATGGCCGCCCTTGACTGGTATTGAATATCGAATTTCCCCATTCCACTACCCACTTGAGGAGTCTCCCCGATACATCTGCTTTTTCCAAGACTCTTTTTACAGGCTGATCTGTGACCACAACCATGGTGTGACTCTGGAAATAATGTCACAGACACTTTGCTATTGTGATGAGGTCGAGTGCTAGCTTCTCTAGCCCCGAATACCTAATTTCTGCTCCTTGGTAGGCTCTACTCACATAATAGATGGGTTTTTTTACTCCATCATTGTTCCTGGTAAGGACGGAGCTTATTGTCGATGGAGAAGTGAAAATGTATAGGTATAATATTTCTCCTGATGCGGCATGTGATAGGAGAGGAGGCTTAGCCAAATAGGTTTTAAGTCTTTGGAAGGCCTCCCCTACCTCAGGTCCCCACTCGAAAGCTTTTCAGAGAATCTCAAAGAAAGACAAGCATTTGTCTGCAGACTTAGAAACAAAGTTGTTGAGTATTGCAATTCTCCCATTAAGGTGTTGGAGCTCCTTGATCGAGAAAGGCGACTTCATACCTAGGATGGTCTTGATCTTGTCCAGGTTTGCCTCAATTCCCCTCTGATTAATCATAAAACCAAGGAATTTTCCTGAGCCAACACCAAAGACGTACTTCTCCGGATTCAACTTCATGCGATATATCCTAAGAACATTTAAAGTTTCTTGGAGGTGGTCAATGTGGTATGTTACTGCAAGACCCTTTACCAACAGGTCATCCACATACACCTCTGTCATTTTTCTGATCTGTGATGGGACATCTTGTTCACCAGTCACTGATAAGTTGTTCTTGCATTCTTCAACCCAAAAGGCATGACTTTGTAGCAATAAGTCCCTTTTGGAGTGATGAACAAGGTCTTCTCCTGATCTGGGGGGTGCATGCTAATCTGATTATACACAGAATATGCATCCAAGAAGGGGAGCAATTCATGTCATGCGGTGGCGTCAATGAGGAGGTCTATTCATGGTAGTAGGTAGCTATCTTTTGGGCAAGCCTTATTGAGCTTAGTAAAGTCGACACAGAGACGCCACTTTCTAATAGCTTTAGTCACCATCACCACATTTGAGAGTCACTCAGGATAGGCTACTTTTCTAACCGCTCCGTTCTCTATCAAATTTCCCACCTTTTTTTTCATTGCTTGGGCCCTTTTAGTGGAGACACCCCTTAGCTTTTGACAAACAGGCTTGTAGTGAGGGTCGACATTGAGGCGGTGGGTAGCGACCTCAAGATCAATACCCTCAAGGTCTGAATGTGACCATGCAAAAACGTCTATGTTGAGCCTTAGAAAGTCTATTAACTGGTAGACCAAATCTTCAGAAATAGAATAGCCAATGTGTACTTTTCGGTCTGAATACTCCTCATCTTGGACCACTGGTCTGAGCTCCTTTACTGGTTCTCCTCTTTCCAACTTGGCATCATCTTGCAGGTTAAGGACCTCCACTTGCAATGTCTCTTGTGATTTTTTGGTCTTCATTGAGCAGACATAACACTCTTTTGCTGCTACCTGGTTTCCTCAAATCTCTTCGACTCCATTTGGAGTTAAAAAATGGAGAATCAGATGATAGGTGGAGGGCACAACTCTTAAGGTGTGGAGAATTGATCACCCTAGGATAATGTTGTAGGCTGAAGGGCAATCTATCACTAGAAAGTTGACCATGACCGTGGAGCTCCGGGGTGCCACTCCGACAGTGCCAGGTAAAGTGATAGACCCTAGTGGATACACTTTCTCCCCTGAGAACCCAATGAGGGTGACCTGATAGGCTACAACCTTTCTCTACCCAAGTTGAACTTGTCATAAGCCTCTGCAAACAAGATATCTGTAGAGCTGCCACTGTCCACGAGAATCCTTTGCACCTAGAAGTTGGCGACGGTCATGGTGAGCACCAGAGGGTCATCATAGGGGTATTGGATTCCTTTTAAATCCTTGTCTAAGAAGGAAATGACCTCATTGCTGCCATACTTGGGCGCCGCCTTAGATGGGCATAATTTGTCTAGGTGTCTAGCTTTCCAAGCATGAGCCTTCATGGTAGAGAATGATTCTCCTCTTCTTGTAAGCCCTCTAGATATGAAGTGAATTTCCCCGATAGGCTGCTAGTCCTCCTAGTTACGAGGTGGTGCCGGCGCCAGTCCCCTACCGGCAACATACTGGCGTAAGTGACCTCGTTGGATAAGCTCCTTAATTTTTCTTTTGAAGTCATAACAGTCGTCAGTGTCATGACCATGGTCGCGATGGAAACGACAATATTTGTTTGGGTTCTTATAGTTTGGGGGAGACTTCATTCTCCCATGCCACTTTATTACAAGGTCATCTTGGATTTGCAATAGGATGTGTCCAACAGCGGCATTAAGGGGAGTGAAGGCTTGTCGATCTCTCTGGGGAGTAGGATCGAGCCGATCTTTGGCAAATACCCTCTCTGTCCTGCTGCGCTTGTTATTACTCTCTTTCTTGTCGTCCCTGTCTTTTTCTTTTCTCTTCTTCCCAGCTCTGGAAGAGTCACCTCACCTGGCCCTTGTAATATACTTAGCATTCATGTATTTTTGGGCCTTTATTAGCAGTTTTGGCATGCTCTTGGGTGGGCGCTTCATTATGGAGAAAAAAAAAGCTTGACGACCGGAGGCCTCCTAGGAAGGCGGTTATGGTGACTTTATCATCAGGCTCCTCAACCTGAAGGACCTTCTCATTAAAATGAGTGAGGTAGCTCCTCAGGCTCTCGTCTCGATCCTANGCTCCTCGACCTGAAGGACCTTCTCATTAAAATGAGTGAGGTAGCTCCTCAGGCTCTCGTCTTGATCCTATTTTATGCTAAGCAGGTGGGTAACAGGCTTCTAGTGGCGGCGTTCTCCAATGAAATATGACACGAAGGACCTGCTAAGCTCAAAAAATGAGCCAATGGAGGCTGGAGAGAGTTTGGTGAACCATTATCGAGCGAATCCCTTCAATGTGGTTAGGAATGCTCTACACATGATTTCATCGGGGACGTTGTGTAGTTGTATTAAGGTCTTAAAACTTTTGGGGTGGTCTAGTGGATCTTTTATGTTGTCAAAGGTTTCGACGGATGACATATTGAATATTTGATGGAGTGGGTAGTTCGCAACGTTAGGTTTGAAAGGTGTGTCGATTTGACTTACGCGGTAGTCTACTGTCTTGGGTCCTTGTGCCTTCATGACATTGAAGACGTCACCCAATTGATTTTGCACTTCCTTAATTTTTTCGTCCCAATGATTGGGAGGAAGTCCTTTGGAATTATCCAGGATATGACTCTTATGCTCCATGCTTTGGTTTTCACCCTCATCCTCTTGAAAAGAAGGTTCTCCACCATGGGGAACAGGAGTAGAAGCAAGGCCTGAAGGGGGAGATCCCTCATAGTGGGCCCCCCTGTGTGAGGCGCCCAAGGGAACTCCCAAAGGTGGGGCACCTATATGGGGAGTGCCTATGTAGGGAGCTCCTTGATGACCTGTGAGTAGAGCTCCCCTAACTTGAGGTCCACACTATGCTCCTCCTTATTGCCCAAGCATCAATCGCAAAATCTGTTGGTTCTAGACTATAAACTACTACATTATGTCCAGCATTTGTTGTGCATTTGGGACGGGATTGGCAGGTGGAGGAGCAACCTCTTCCTCTCGTGGTTGAATGTCTTCGGGCTGATTCATTGATCCCGGTGGTGATAGCCTTTGATTCAGCAGAGAAAGTGTTTATATGAGAATTTTGTGATTCCCACAGACGGCGCCAAACTGATGATATACAAATTGATTTGTATACCACTTGTCAATTAAGTAGTATAAAATGCAGTAAAGTAGAGGGAGAGAGAAGACTAAGTTTATAGTGGTTCGGTCAAGGTGACCTATGTCCACTTGGAATGACAAAGGTTGCCGGGATTTTATTAACTCCAATGTAATGGGAGAGCGGAAAGTTACAAGCTTTAAGAGAGGAGAAGAGGATTATCTCGAATGAGTCTGATGCCCCCAAATGTTGATGAGACTTACAATTTATAGTGGTTTAGTATAGTAATTAAATAGCTACTCTGGCGGTCATAATAGGTTGGGGCAGATGAATAGTCATAATGGATTGGGGTGACTTTAACAGTAATTAAATAGCTTGGCGATCTTTCCTCTCCTCAACGGGCAAGGAAGTTATGATGCTCTCCAAAGGAATTGGTCAAAGGATGAGAAAAGATTGACTCTCTCCAAGTGGCGAGGGTGAGGCTCTTGGATGCTCTCTTGGTAGCGTTGCTCCTTGATGCACTTGACTGGCTTGGACCCCATAGAGCTTGCTGGGTCTTCTATAAGCTTGGGCTCTTAATTAAGTTTGGTTTTTCCACATGGATTAGGTCATTTAGGCCTGGTCCATCACATTTCAATAAAACAAGTCGAATCTCTTTTTCCCTCAAGTGAGGTTTTGATCTGAGCTGAAAATTACTTATGTTTTTTTTTACATATTTTTTGATCTAAGACTGATGGTCTTCCTATTTGGGCATTATACCATAAATTATAAAGGGTATTTTAGGTACTTAAACAATATTCTTTTGGAGAAAAATAGTAGAAACAAATCTCACAACATATTTTGGGCTTGTGAAACACACTCTACATTAATTTGCATGATAAAAGTAACATTTAACTTTAATACATAATTATAAAGCGGGTAATGTGCATAATTTTAAACGTTAAGTAGATAAGGTGCTTCTAGCATAAGTTATAGGGAGGTAAAAAACAATTAACCCATAAATATATCATTTTTCATTATGAGTTGCACCTAAATCATTTTAAAATAATTAAACATTTTAAATGTTTTTTATAAAATTATATTTTTCCATCTTTGAATATATTTGCATGCATGGCTACTTTTTGTATGTTTAAAGCAACCATTCTATGAGGACTGAGAGATGAGACAGACACTCATAAAGAGTGCTTCGTTCATGTTTACAACGAAAGGTGTAGAGAGACTCACTTGCATATCCCAACTCTCTCTCTCTCTTTCTCTCTCTCAACATGGCCACCACAGTTCACATTCTTCTCTCACTCTTCACCTTCCTTCTTTCTCTCTCATCTCTCTATCTTCCTTCACTCTCCTCCCTCGACTCCTTGGTCTATGTCGGCTGTTCACAAATCAAATACAACCCCGACTCGCCATATGAGTCAAACCTCAACTCACTACTCACCTCCCTAGTCAACTCAGCCACCTACTCAGCCTATAACAAATACACCATCATGGGCCCCATACCACAGGACTCACTCAACGGCCTATACCAATGCAGGGGTGACCTATCCATGCCGGACTGCGCCACCTGTGTGACTCGAGCGGTGAGTCAACTCGGGACTCAATGCCCACAGACATGTGGTGGGGCTCTACAGTTACAAGGGTGTTTCGTCAAGTACGATAACACTACATTTCTAGGTGTAGAGGACAAGACTGTGGTGTTGAACAAATGTGCACCGTCGGTTGGGTATGATGCGGAAGAGATGAACCGACGAGATGCGGTGTTGGGTAGTTTGGTTGGGGCCGGTGGGCCCTACAGGGTTGGTGTGTCCGGAGATGTTCAAGGTGTGGCTCAGTGTGTGAGGGGATTTGAGTATGGGTGAGTGCCAGGATTGTACATCGGAGGCGATCAGACGGTTGAAAAGCGACTGTGGGGGTGGTGTTTATGGAGAAATGTTCTTGGGCAAATGTTATGCTAGGTACTCGACTAGTGGAGCCCACATTTATGCCAAATCAAACCATGGTAAGCAATTCTCTAACTTTTTTTTCCATGCTCAGACATAATTAGAGGGAAGGTCCAATAATAGGAAGGTGATCATTACGTCAATCGTTAATCTCAAATTTTGTTCTAATTAACTCCAAAAATTAAAAAGAATCTAAACATAATCATATACTATATGATTAGATTAAAAGGGCCAATATGGTGAATAATTTTATTTAATCTAACCAAATCGCAGTTCTAATTGCTCAAATCTAACTTCTTTATGTTTTTAATTTTCGGTTTTTATGGGGATTTTATCTAATTGGATATATGAAATTTATGATTGTCTTCTAAGTTATTGATGTGTGAATGTTCACAAAGTGCCTTTGGGTCTTTTTTCTTGCCCAAACATATTTATTGGTTTTGATTAGAAATGACAATTCTTCGAAGGAATTCATCGACTCAACATAAAATAATTTACAGGGGTGAATAAAAACTTAATAAAAGTTTTAAAGATGACCCATTAGTCTAGACTTTGGTTCCAAGTAGTTGATGAACTAAAGATTTAATCCTTATATTAGTAGGTTCTCTTTTTTGTTGGGTTTGTAAAACATTGAACTCCTAATTAGTACACTTGCTCATAAGAATGATAAATTTTATCAACAGTCTTTATCAAGTATGGTTTCTGAGTTAAAAGACAAAAGTGACACATTATTCGTGTTCGACTTGACTATAAACAAGCTTGAAAATGTAATCTTATTCGCCATTCAACTCATCTTCCAATTATCAGAAAGAACTAAACTCAAATATTTCGATTCGTTTAATAGCTATACTCGGTATAAATAATCTTTTATTTTTTCGGCCTTTCTTCCCATTGCAGAGTCATCTCACCACGAGGATGTGAATACATTTGCGATTATCCTTGGATTATTAGCTGGTGTTGCACTAATCATCATTTTCTTAGCTTTCATGAGAAAGGTGTTTGGAGGAAATGGTATGACCTTTTATTGCTCCCTTTTTCTTTTCTTTTCCTTTCCTTTCCTTTCTTTTATTTTATTTCTTTTCGTTTTATATACTGATTTTATCATTTTCCTTAGCATTTCAATTTCAAAGTCAGGCACCATGAATTCAGCAAAACATAAACTAAATTATTTATTAGACCTTTGTTTTGCAGGAAAATAAATTATTTTTGCAAGAAATAATGGCACTGACTGCCATTGGTCACCACTCTCCTCTAAATCTTGATTAGCTTTTGATTGCTCTTTTGTCTTCCCGTTTCCTTCATGATCATGTCAACTTTTCATTCTTTAAGAATTGCTTTATATAATTTTGCCCAAAGGGAGATTATAAAGGGGAGATTGAAAGATGAGTCAAGGGGCAGAAGAAAGTAGAAAGAAGTGGAAAAGAAGCTAAGATTCCACCCTTCTCTCCACTAAACAAAGTTGTATTGTCTGATGTGAACAAGTTGCATATTCTTTTTGTAAAGGTTCACATGATGTTTCTTTATGATGTTGTATTGATGTTCCTTTTTTTTTTTTTAAATGTGTTCGACAAGGAGGAGTTGTTTCAACCATCAGCAAATTTAGACTCATAACTGCAACTTAAACCCCATAAAATCACAATTTGGTCTTTACATATAAAAGAATCAAATTTTCTACAATTTTGACTTATTTAATTACAATTTTTTTAAAAAAAATCCCTCCAATTTAGTCACTTTACTATTCCTATCGTTATTGGGCAAGCAACTACTCATTTGAAACCTTTGGAAAAATAAATTCGTTAAACACTTTAATATTTAGTTTTAGTTTCAAAATCAAATGGTACTTCTAAATGTCAACAAAAATGAAAAATATTTGTTCGATCAAAATAACCTTAACAAACTAGCTAATGTTTATCCTACCTTTCTGTAATTGATAATATTATTATATCATAATAATTATCACAATTTTTTTTTCTTCAAAGCCACCCAGTGTGAGTGGAGGGTTTGGCAGGACCCCTACCTGTATATATAATAAAAAGGAAAAAAGTACAAGAGAGGAAAAAATAGAGCCAAGCCTCTAAAAGTACAAAATGGGAATAAGAAAGTCAAAGAAAAAGCAAGTTAGTGCCTCACCACCAAAAACATGAAAAATTAATAAACAAAAAACATAAATGAAAATAAAATTCATCGACGAACGTGAGGAGTCTATCGAGCGTCCAAGGCGAGGATGCCAACAATCCCAGAATGAAGAGATGACGAATTAGCAAATTGCTGATTTTATCACAATTATTTTATTATTGGCTAGTATTTAAGTTTTGAATAAACAATCTTGACTGTTGAATTACTAGGATTTTAATATTATAATGAATAATTACAATATTAATTTTTTTCACATACTCACTGTGAAAACATACAATTAGTGATATTTTATTTTCTTGCACAATTGTCTCTCTTTATCTATTCTCATTTTGCATCAATTCATTAACCAAACTCTCAAGGAGATGAAAGTAATTTGAGGTGAATCATCATTGGTTGCTTTAGCTTTCTACATTCCACATCTTCGACTTAGTTGAGATAATTATTTTTTTATAGTAGTCTATATGTATTTTCTTTTTTTTTTTATTCTAGATGTTAGGATCACCATATCCACGGCTCATATCCATGAAAAAGATTTCCATTTACTCCAATATGCTTAACTTGGAGTGTCTTAAAATTGACTTCAGTAGATATATGGATGAGTAAATACATGTTTCCTGTGATTTCTACGTGAAATCTTAAAGGATTTGTGTCATTTTTACCAGTGCAAGAGATGTTAGCACTGTTATTGAAATTTCTTGTTTTCATACATATTAAAACTTATATATATGTTATTAGCTGCTTCGTTTTATTACATTCTAAAGGTTATGGTTGATACTTTTGAAAATATCAATTAAAAGTTGGATTGTAATTTTATATATTGATTCATAAGCATATATTTGATAAGATAGTTGTTATATAATTTCAGCACAGCTAAAAACATAAAAATAAAATTATAGTTCAAAATGGTCTATAAATAACGCACATATACCGTAACTAATAATATTAAAATTGAATAAAGTTGGAATAAACTCCGTACATTGCATGGGATCATCAAAAGTTTGTGTATATCCATGCACAAGTCTTACTTTGTGCATGACCCAATAACACTGTAACTCCAACACATGCCCTAATATGTCACTTTAAATAACATATTATTCTCTCTCTGTCTATCTCATTTGTAAATGGAAGAACCATCGGTATATTACCCACCAACTGTCTAGAGCNGATGACGAATTAGCAAATTGCTGATTTTATCACAATTATTTTATTATTGGCTAGTATTTAAGTTTTGAATAAACAATCTTGACTGTTGAGTTACTAGGATTTTAATATTATAATGAATAATTACAATATTAATTTTTTTCACATACTCACTGTGAAAACCTACAATTAGTGATATTTTATTTTCTTGCACAATTGTCTCTCTTTATCTATTCTCATTTTGCATCAATTCATTAACCAAACTCCCAAGGAGATGAAAGTAATTTGAGGTGAATCATCATTGGTTGCTTTAGCTTTCTACATTCCACATCTTCGACTTAGTTGAGATAATTATTTTTTTATAGTAGTCTATATGTATTTTCTTTTTTTTTTATTCTAGATGTTAGGATCACCATATCCACGGCTCATATCCATGAAAAAGATTTCCATTTACTCCAATATGCTTAACTTGGAGTGTCTTAAAATTGACTTCAGTAGATATATGGATGAGTAAATACATGTTTCCTGTGATTTCTAGGTGAAATCTTAAAGGATTTGTGTCATTTTTACCAGTGCAAGAGATGTTAGCACTGTTATTGAAATTTCTTGTTTTCATACATATTAAAACTTATATATATGTTATTAGCTGCTTCGTTTTATTACATTCTAAAGGTTATGGTTGATACTTTTGAAAATATCAATTAAAAGTTGGATTGTAATTTTATATATTGATTCATAAGCATATATTTGATAAGATAGTTGTTATATAATTTCAGCACAGCTAAAAACATAAAAATAAAATTATAGTTCAAAATGGTCTATAAATAACACACATATACCGTAACTAATAATATTAAAATTGAATAAAGTTGGAATAAACTCCGTACATTGCATGGGATCATCAAAAGTTTGTGTATATCCATGCACAAGTCTTACTTTGTGCATGACCCAATAACACTGTAACTCCAACACATGCCCTAATATGTCACTTTAAATAACATATTATTCTCTCTCTGTCTATCTCATTTGTAAATGGAAGAACCATCGGTATATTACCCGCCAACTGTCTAGAGCTTTTGACAATACTTAGAGACGAAGAAGTTCACAATGGAGTGAGAAAAGGTAGCTGCATGCATCAAAGTAGGGTTGAAATAAGAAAGATTAATAAAAGGCTTGACAAATTGTAGAAGTAAAGTGCACTTTATATAAAACAAAGACTTGCAGAAAGAAAAGAAGAAAAGGTATCTTTATTTCAATTATGGATTAATGGCCAAATCTTTATGATAGAACAAGAAATTATCTAAGATTAGCATCCCCACGGTTGTAAATTAAAGTTGAATGGGGCCTATATGTTATGGTCCTATCAAGTGAATTCGTGGAGGGTTTGAGTGTGAGAGAGAAGAAAAATTTTGTCCCTGAAATATGCTTTCTTTGTCGATTTAGTCTCCGGTGTTTCGCTTGTGTCAATTAAGTTCATAAAATTAATTTTCAATTTCAGTTTAATTGATTTGATTTCAATTTGAAAATGTGCCTATGACGTGTGAACTTTTGAGGGACAAATTTGAAAAAAAACAAAACAATAGCTTTTCCTGAATGCATCGTTTAATGTCTGATCCTTGATCAATCAAAAACATTTTAGTCAAAAGAGAAGAAAAAGAGATTGGGCCAATCTCACTTTACATTTCAAAGCACTTAAACCTCACGTATTTTAATTTATGACAGAAAATTGAACGGCAGTCTGAGTCAGGTCTACATTGCTACCAATTTATAAAATTAAGGGTATAAATTGAGATTTTTAATGCTTAAGGGTAAAAATTGAGAATCAAAGTATCTTTTGGAATACAAAGCGAGATTAACCCAAAGAGATTTAGTCACACCTCATAGGGCATAAATATATTATGTGAAAGTTCACAAGCCGTTATTTTACAAAATAATCCATGAATGTTTTCCCTCATATTACATACTATATATCATATTCACACAAAAAACATATAGGTGAGTCCAACACCCTAACAGCTATCTTCCTATTTCTAGTTGAAAGAGTAGCCCCACAATATTAAGTAGATTTATATCTTATGCCTCTAGTTTTATTTTGATGGAAGAAAATACATAGGTCATAACACACCGCCTATAAGATACAACAACTCACTTTAACTTCCAAAGTGTGCAATAAATCAACAAACAGAAGCTACATAAAACACTCAAATGCTCCAGGTTCAATCCTAGTTCAATGTATACTAGAACTCATGTCTCCTCCGGTTTCCCCTCTCCCTCAGCACGAGTGGTGTCAAGGGTCTTGCTTTGCTCACCGGCCAAGACACACAAGAATTCAATTTAAACTCTTATAACTTTTTCCATTTTTAATTAAAATACTCTTTAACATATTTTGTTGCTGATGTTCTTCTTCCTCTTTTTAATCACAAAGGGATTTACAGATCAACTTTCTCTACTCAAGTTCAGTGATTTATTTAGCAATCTTTAGCTATTTTATTTTCTTTCAAAAGAAAAGATGATTTTGAACTTTCAAAATGTTCGACTGTTGCTGCAACGGGCAAAAGCCCAGGTTGAATTAAGAAGCCTTCTGGTCTTTTATTGGCCCAAAATAAAGCCTGATAGGACCAGGCCCCTTAATCGCCATATTATTTGTTCCTAATTTCAGGAGTTAATCTCGAGAATTAACTAATTACAGCTGTTACGTTAAAAGTTGGGCACAACAAACCTAATAACTAGAATAAATTAGGTTATTAGATTATGTTTTTATAAGCATTTTTTTTTGGGGTTCAACGATAAGAGTGTTCGGGTCAGTTTAAGTGCACCTCGACTAATCCCTTTCGATTCAATTAAAGACAAATGTCGATGTCTCTATAACTTTGCTCCTTGATATAACTTCCCCTAAACCCAACTTCTAACATGCCTTGCAAGTTCGACCCGATATTTTAAGAGGCATACATACAAGGAGGGATAGGACTAAAATGTTCAAATGATAATATAAGAGAAGTGATCTAGTATTGAGTCTTTTCAAATGAAAAAAAAAATTCTAGTATTGGGTGAGGCTAATGAATTGAATAAATCTGGTACTAAACAACTTGGTCTAGTGTGGGGATTATATTCTATTTTTTTATCCCTTTTTTTGAGATTATATTCTATTCTTCTTCTTTTGAATTTGTGATTTAAAAACTTCACCACAATAATAATATATCATACATTTTTTTTTTGCGACAAGGTGTACAGGCTTGCGTCGATTATTTTCTTGAGCTCGGGTACTGATCAACGTAACATGAGTGGATTTAAAACATGTCGCATGAGGAACAAGAGTAGCTAACCCTTAGGATGCATGAGAAGCGTTGAATTTTAGACCTTTGAATTATTAGAGATTATGCTTTGTCACTAAACCACCATAAGGGTATGTTTGGATTGTAGCTTAAAGGAAGATAACTTTGGTAGAGTAGAATAAAAAAATATATGGGTCTCATACATCCAATGTTTGGTAAATAAAAAATGCATTGAAAATTCCATTCGAATTATATTCCAACCCTATTTGAAAGGACAACTTTATCCTATTTATATGGGTTAAATGAAATCCAAGGGAGGGATGAAATTTTTTTTCCAGACAGGAAAACTAATAGAAATGATCAAATTGTCTCGTCTTTTTGTTTTTTCAAATATCTGATTTTTTTTTCAATAAATTTATTTTGTCAAAATAAGGATTTCAAGAAGACAAAGACGACGTCTCCAATAAGATAACTAATTATTATACTTACAATAATAATGAAGTACACAAATGTAAAAAGAATAGACTGTAAAAAAGTTCCATCAATATGTTTCATGATAAGTGTCCAGTTGAGCCTAATTAAAGGCAGCCCAGATCCAATACCCATCAATTGCGTTTGGGCCATTAAGCTTTTAGCCCATTACCAACATATTGTTGCTTTTAGGCTTTCTCTAAACCATAATAATTTATTGCCGTAGTCCATGCTGCATAATATCAAATCCTCACATCATCTTCTCCAAAGTACCGTCAGATGAGAGTAAGAGAACCTTCTAGACAGACAATCTAGACCCTCTCAGGTCTCTCCTACACCCAATTAACCAAACTCACCCTCTTTAAATCATCTCTCCTCTCGTCCCACAATCACCACAAAAAACCACATCCACTCTGTANTTGGGCACAACAAACCTAATAACTAGAATAAATTAGGTTATTAGATTATGTTTTTAAAAGCATTTTTTTTTGGGGTTCAACGATAAGAGTGTTCGGGTCAGTTTAGGTGCACCTCGACTAATCCCTTTCGATTCAATTAAAGACAAATGTCGATGTCTCTATAACTTTGCTCCTTGATATAACTTCCCCTAAACCCAACTTCTAACATGCCTTGCAAGTTCGACCCGATATTTTAAGAGGCATACATACAAGGAGGGATAGGACTAAAATGTTCAAATGATAATATAAGAGAAGTGATCTAGTATTGAGTCTTTTCAAATGAAAAAAAAAATTCTAGTATTGGGTGAGGCTAATGAATTGAATAAATCTGGTACTAAACAACTTGGTCTAGTGTGGGGATTATATTCTATTTTTTTATCCCTTTTTTTGAGATTATATTCTATTCTTCTTCTTTTGAATTTGTGATTTAAAAACTTCACCACAATAATAATATATCATACATTTTTTTTTGCGACAAGGTGTACAGGTTTGCGTCGATTATTTTCTTGAGCTCGGGTACTGATCAACGTAACATGAGTGGATTTAAAACATGTCGCACGNCTTGGAATGGCTTTGTTTGTGGAGAGGGAGAGAGAGAGAGAGAGAGCTAAGAGGGGTAATAAAACTCTGTAATATATTTTCTGATGTGAAAGTGGTTTTACTATATATGTCAATGAATCGACACTGCATTTGATTTGGAAATTGAGAATTAGAAAAAAACTTTAATAATAAAATGGAAAAAAAATCTTTTGATCAGAGTGTTGGTCGAGTAATAAGTTTTTCTGAGTTTTATGGTAATGAAACTTGGGTTTAGTATGGTCAAACTCGACTTGATTGGTTATTCTTCACCTCACATATGCCTTTAAATTTTTTATATAAATGTAATTGTTTTTTGTTTAATTTTTAGACTTGCGTCGATTATTTAGTTGGTTATTTTAATTCGAGTTAATTTAAGAATACACTTGCTTGTTCTATACAAATGGTTAATCTTTAGGAAGTGTGGAAGTGTAGACTTGACTATTAAATCAGCATCAGAGTTGATTTAAGTGCAATTCATTTTCAATATCAGATCTTAAGGTTTGATTTGGCTTGGTTGGATTTTGTAAGTTTTGAGTTCTAGTTCAAGCCTACTAAGCTAAGTAGCATATCAATCTAGTTTGAGAAAAAAACAATTTTCTGTTTATTTTCTGATGTGAATGAAGTTGAAGGAACAAATGGGATGTCTAATAGTTTTATCTTTTGAAAACTTCTGAAAAAATAATTCATCATTTTCCCACCCAATCTATTTTGGAAGTTGACAAAAATTACCAACTTGAAGTGACACCGGCAATGGATTTCTTCTTCAGGTAAGGCGTTTGATCCTGAACTAACTCTACGTAAAACTGGAGTTATTCACTAAAGGCATATGTCACACCAACTTTTTTTTTTTTTTTTAATTAATCACTCTTAAAATTTATTTTTTAAACTTAGTTCTTTTAGAAGAAGTCATTTCAAATGACGCTTTTATGACTCAAACCGTTATTGGAAATGAAGTCTTTAAAGATATTATTTAGCATGACACTTTTAATATTGTTCTACGATATATTTAACATGACGCCTTTAAAAACGTCATTCTAAATAACGTTTTGAGCTATGAATGCATTATTAAAAATGACATCTTGTAAAAGTGACTTAGTTTGAAGTGCATGAGTTTGGTGAGAAATTGATTAGTTATAAATTTTCAAAACTATATTTCTTTGAGATTATTTTTTGATGGTGCTCGGAAATACTAGCCCAAGCCCAGTCAATGAGATGCTGGTGAGTTTTGTGAGTGTGATTGAGTGAGAGGTTAATCTATGAGAAACGAAATGGAAAGAACGTGAGTGGTTTGCCTTAACCGAAGGATTAGGGCTACGTCAACTGTAACGGAGCCTCCTGTTTCTTAAGGTTGTATATTGACTTCTAATGAATACAGTGAGATTATTGGCACTATGCCTTTACAAGGATTTGTGTTTTGTTTGCTATGGCTCTCAGGCTGGGGAGTGTAGTGGGGAAGATAATTGATTCATTCTCCTGGTAGGATAACACTATTCAATTTAGATGAGTCGTGCCTCCTAGGGTTCCTAATAGTTCTTTTAACCTTTTTGTTGATTCTGTGGGACCTTCCGTCATTGTTTTGAAATAGCCTTTGTTATTCGGCGCTACTGTGCCCACGATCTCTGGACCGTTACGCACATCGCCACTCTCTGCGTCTGGGAGGGTGTAACTGTCATAGACATCAGAGATGGTCCCCTTGTCCATTAGACACGTGGCATGGTGGGATGCTTCCAGGGCAAAGACTTGGTTTTTCTTTCCCAGGCTGTTCTTTAATTGGTATTGAACTGAGCCTGGGCTGGACCGCTGATCCTTTGGTGTTTTGCCTTTTGTCTCTTTCTGCTCTTCGAAGTGGGCTAACTAGAGGATCTTTCTTTGGGCTATTAAACAAGCAAGTTTCTTTTAAGCTTATTAGGCTCCAAGGTTATGGTGGCCTATGTCTAAAATTCTGTNGAGGAGAAGGAAAAGGAGATTTTTCCAGGGAAATTGAATTGCCGGAAAATGTGAAGGTGGATCAGATTAAAGCCCAGGTGGAAAACGGTGTGCTTACCATTGTTGTACCAAAAGATACAACCCCTAAAGTGTCCAAAGTGAGGAATGTTAACATCACTAGCAAGCTTTAGGCTTGGGTTGAATGGATGTTACTTGGAATGGCTTTGTTTGTGGAGAGGGAGAGAGAGAGAGAGAGAGCTAAGAGGGGTAATAAAACTCTGTAATATATTTTCTGATGTGAAAGTGGTTTTACTATATATGTCAATGAATCGACACTGCATTTGATTTGGAAATTGAGAATTAGAAAAAAACTTTAATAATAAAATGGAAAAAAAATCTTTTGATCAGAGTGTTGGTCGAGTAATAAGTTTTTCTGAGTTTTATGGTAATGAAACTTGGGTTTAGTATGGTCAAACTCGACTTGATTGGTTATTCTTCACCTCACATATGCCTTTAAATTTTTTATATAAATGTAATTGTTTTTTGTTTAATTTTTAGACTTGCGTCGATTATTTAGTTGGTTATTTTAATTCGAGTTAATTTAAGAATACACTTGCTTGTTCTATACAAATGGTTAATCTTTAGGAAGTGTGGAAGTGTAGACTTGACTATTAAATCAGCATCAGAGTTGATTTAAGTGCAATTCATTTTCAATATCAGATCTTAAGGTTTGATTTGGCTTGGTTGGATTTTGTAAGTTTTGAGTTCTAGTTCAAGCCTACTAAGCTAAGTAGCATATCAATCTAGTTTGAGAAAAAAACAATTTTCTGTTTATTTTCTGATGTGAATGAAGTTGAAGGAACAAATGGGATGTCTAATAGTTTTATCTTTTGAAAACTTCTGAAAAAATAATTCATCATTTTCCCACCCAATCTATTTTGGAAGTTGACAAAAATTACCAACTTGAAGTGACACCGGCAATGGATTTCTTCTTCAGGTAAGGCGTTTGATCCTGAACTAACTCTACGTAAAACTGGAGTTATTCACTAAAGGCATATGTCACACCAACTTTTTTTTTTTTTTTTAATTAATCACTCTTAAAATTTATTTTTTAAACTTAGTTCTTTTAGAAGAAGTCATTTCAAATGACGCTTTTATGACTCAAACCGTTATTGGAAATGAAGTCTTTAAAGATATTATTTAGCATGACACTTTTAATATTGTTCTACGATATATTTAACATGACGCCTTTAAAAACGTCATTCTAAATAACGTTTTGAGCTATGAATGCATTATTAAAAATGACATCTTGTAAAAGTGACTTAGTTTGAAGTGCATGAGTTTGGTGAGAAATTGATTAGTTATAAATTTTCAAAACTATATTTCTTTGAGATTATTTTTTGATGGTGCTCGGAAATACTAGCCCAAGCCCAGTCAATGAGATGCTGGTGAGTTTTGTGAGTGTGATTGAGTGAGAGGTTAATCTATGAGAAACGAAATGGAAAGAACGTGAGTGGTTTGCCTTAACCGAAGGATTAGGGCTACGTCAACTGTAACGGAGCCTCCTGTTTCTTAAGGTTGTATATTGACTTCTAATGAATACAGTGAGATTATTGGCACTATGCCTTTACAAGGATTTGTGTTTTGTTTGCTATGGCTCTCAGGCTGGGGAGTGTAGTGGGGAAGATAATTGATTCATTCTCCTGGTAGGATAACACTATTCAATTTAGATGAGTCGTGCCTCCTAGGGTTCCTAATAGTTCTTTTAACCTTTTTGTTGATTCTGTGGGACCTTCCGTCATTGTTTTGAAATAGCCTTTGTTATTCGGCGCTACTGTGCCCACGATCTCTGGACCGTTACGCACATCGCCACTCTCTGCGTCTGGGAGGGTGTAACTGTCATAGACATCAGAGATGGTCCCCTTGTCCATTAGACACGTGGCATGGTGGGATGCTTCCAGGGCAAAGACTTGGTTTTTCTTTCCCAGGCTGTTCTTTAATTGGTATTGAACTGAGCCTGGGCTGGACCGCTGATCCTTTGGTGTTTTGCCTTTTGTCTCTTTCTGCTCTTCGAAGTGGGCTAACTAGAGGATCTTTCTTTGGGCTATTAAACAAGCAAGTTTCTTTTAAGCTTATTAGGCTCCAAGGTTATGGTGGCCTATGTCTAAAATTCTGTCCTTATTAGTTGCCCTCCAACTCCTGGTCTGGAGGATGATATCATCTCTGACTTGGGGTTAGAATCATCTTTTCCGAATTTGGCATTATCTCCCTATACGGTAGAAATGCCTGATTGTCGGCTCTGGTCTGATTTATGCTAATATTCGCTGGTTATGATGTGATGATTATGCACACGTGTCACTAGCAGGTGAGCCCAATGGTACGACTTCTTTCGTGTGTCCTGCCACCTATCTGTCATGCCTTAAATGTTGTGTATAAAAGGGAAAATCTTTTTGTCTTTCCCACTCTAGTGCTTTTTTGAAAACCCTTCCTTGTGTTTCCTTCTCTCTCTTTGGCTTTTGGGGCTTCTTTTTCCAGACTTTTGGGCGACTCACGATTTCTGCGTCTCTGGTTCCTTTCTGCTTCTAGGGCCTTACTAGGTATGTCTTCCTTCCATTCTTCTTTTTGCTCAACCTGGATCCCTTTAACCCTCCCTAGTAGGGGCTTCGGGTTCTGCTTTCTAATCTGGAGATTCAGTTACTTTCGGAGTCATTCCGACGATTTATCTTCTCTGCCGCACTTTGTAGATCGATCTACTTTGCTAAATGTATTCTTCCTTAGAGGTTGGTGTTTGAGACCTTTATTCTTAACGAATTGTGCCTTTCATTTGTCTTCTCTACACTCTAGTTCGTGACCCGAACCTTTGATAGGGAAGTTTGTCGTTTTCTCTTCTGGGTCAAATTTTGAGGAGCAAGTCAATTAGGAGGTCGAAGAAAGCACCTCGGCTCCTTCCAGCGACCGNCTCTTCTGGGTCAAATTTTGAGGAGCAAGTCAATTAGGAGGTCGAAGAAAGCACCTCGGCTCCTTCCAGCGACCGCTCTCCTGATGTTGGCGAGGTGGCTTCTGGGTTTGTCCTTGGGGTTTCCTCTTCAGCTCCTTTAGTAGAGGCTTAGCCTCTTTCACTTTGCCTCCTATCCCCTCTATCCGGCCGAGGAAGAGGAAGTCCAATCCGATTCCGCCTTCTACTCCTAGAAAGAAAACCCATCGTGACCAGTCCGACCTATCCTGCTGCGTGGAGGAGACTCCTAGCTATCTCAATGACAAGGATTTGAATGAGTTGAAGAGGGAGTATCGTTTTCCTAACTTTGTTGTCTTGCACTCTTCCAAGGACCATGAGAGGTGTAATTCTTCCATCCCTGGGCTGATCTACTTCTTCGAGTCTTCATTCCGGGCTAGTATGTTGTTCCCTATTCACCCCTTTATTCAGAATGTTCTTGAGTTTTATAATGTTTGCCCAGCTCGACTTTTCTCGAACAGCTAGGGCCTTTTGATTGGATTTCTCGTTCACTGGTTTAAGAGTGGGAACGACTCTCAGCCCACCATTAGGGAATTTGCCTCTCTCTTCCAGCCCAAGTCCTCCCCTTCTTTGGGTTTCCTATATTTTGCAAAAAGGGTTAAGGTGAAGAACCTAATTTTTGGGCTTTCTTCTTCCAACAAGAGGTGAAAATCGAGGTTTTTCTTTGTTAGGGTGACTCTTGGGAGCTTTTGGGGGCTTCCGAGGTACACCCGTAAGGCTAACCTATTGGCTGTGCTTTCTTGTTCTATTCTTATTTCACCATCTTACTTAACTTTTGATCTGGTTTTGCAGATTTCTGCCCAATACTTAACCTGAAGGAGACTGTCAAAGTCGCTAGAGCCGAGGCTTTAGGGTTGCAAGCCTTCTTTGACTTGTTGACAGACCAGAACCGTGTTATGTACGAGGTCGAGCCATCCGTTGATCGACCCCTGAAGATCACATTATCATCNGCTAGAGCCGAGGCTTTAGGGTTGCAAGCCTTCTTTGACTTGTTGACAGACCAGAACCTTGTTATGTACGAGGTCGAGCCATCCGTTGATCGACCCCTGAAGATCACATTATCATCTGCCCCCCAGCTTGAACCCATGGATCAAGACCTAATCATGGCTATATTTTCGGATATCGAGAAATCGAGGAAGAAAAGGAAGTTGGTGAAGGGTTTGTAGTCATAGTCCAAGGAGGCATCGGTGTATGGGCCAACGTTTGTCCCCTCGAAGCAGGNTCTGCCCCCCAGCTTGAACCCATGGATCAAGACCTAATCATGGCTATATTTTCGGATATCGAGAAATCGAGGAAGAAAAGGAAGTTGGTGAAGGGTTTGTAGTCATAGTCCAAGGAGGCATCGGTGTATGGGCCAACGTTTGTCCCCTCGAAGCAGGAGCATGGGGATCCTCCCTCGCTTAGGGATGTGGTTGTGCCCTCATTACCCCTTGAGTTGTTTAAGAGCAAATCTCCTCCTAAGGGGGCTTTAAAGAGGCATCCCAGGGTCTCGGTGGCCTTTGATGCTTTTTTTCAGCCTGCCTCTTAGAGAGGCGGGAATGAGGAATCCATTCCCTCTAAGTGCAAGACGCAGGGGAGCGGCTTCCTTTGTGATCCTAAGGCTACCGTGTCTGCTTTATCCGAGCTGATCTCTACGTTAGATCCCATGGCGGCTATGCAAGTTCCATTCGAAAGGAAAATCCAGCATACCATTCAGGGCCTAGCTGAGGTACTTTCTATTTTTCTTTGTGCCTCTTCTCTGGACCTCTTTTTCTGAACTGGCTAACCCCTTTCTTTTACAATCGCTTGCTTGCATGAAGATGATAGATTTTCATCACGAGCAAGAGCTCTTGAAGGCCAAGGAATCTTTTGACGTCGTGATGGCGGGTAAAAGGGTCGCTGAGGAAAAGGTGAGGGTTCTATCAGCCAGGCTACTGAGTTGAAGAGGATTAATGATGAGATGAAAGCTCGCCACCAAGATCTCATCAAGCTCAAGGATTCACAAATAAAAGGCAAAGAGGCTGAGCTTGAAGCTCAAGACGCCGATCTGGCAGTCAAGGAATCTGAGCTGAAGTCCTTGCAGGTTAGGGTGGCGGAGCTTCTGAAAGAGAGTGCCTCTGCCTTTGTGAAGAGGTTCCTGAACCTTCAGGAGCAGATTGAGGATACTTATCCTGATTTTGATCTAGGTCCTTTCGTGCCACAACTTGGGTTTAAGNCTGCCTTTGTGAAGAGGTTCCTGAACCTTCAGGAGCAGATTGAGGATACTTATCCTGATTTTGATCTAGGTCCTTTCGTGCCACAACTTGGGTTTAAGAAGGCGGCTAAGGTAATCGATGAGGCTGAGTCGTCTGGTGCAGAGAAAATACCTGCGCCTGGGGAGGTTGTCTCCAAGGAACTTAATGCCCAGACAGAAGCANTTTCATCACGAGCAAGAGCTCTTGAAGGCCAAGGAATCTTTTGACGTCGTGATGGCAGGTAAAAGGGTCGCTGAGGAAAAGGTGAGGGTTCTATCAGCCAGGCTACTGAGTTGAAGAGGATTAATGATGAGATGAAAGCTTGCCACCAAGATCTCATCAAGCTCAAGGATTCACAAATAAAAGGCAAAGAGGCTGAGCTTGAAGCTCAAGACGCCGATCTGGCAGTCAAGGAATCTGAGCTGAAGTCCTTGCAGGTTAGGGTGGCGGAGCTTCTGAAAGAGAGTGCCTCTGCCTTTGTGAAGAGGTTCCTGAACCTTCAGGAGCAGATTGAGGATACTTATCCTGATTTTGATCTAGGTCCTTTCGTGCCACAACTTGGGTTTAAGAAGGCGGCTAAGGTAATCGATGAGGCTGAGTCGTCTGGTGCAGAGAAAATACCTGCGCCTGGGGAGGTTGTCTCCAAGGAACTTAATGCCCAGACAGAAGCAGTTGATGAAAGAGTCGACGATGGTGCTGGAACTGTGCTTTGAGATTGGCTCACAGTTATTTCTTTTTCTCTTTCCCTGTAATTGGTTGATAACCTCTGTTTTGTAGTACATCCTTCTCTTCTTAGTGACAATGTAACTTTTTGGATGATGTACTCGTATATATCTCCTTTTTTTTAACAAGGGCACTGTCGCTGGTTTTCCATTTCTTACAGATGATGTGTCTTTTACTATGCTCCTCTTTGGCCCCGACGGATGAGAACATTTCGTTTTGGACCACACTATTAAAAATTTTGTTGCTAATCTTGAGGCCCTAGTCAATGACCTCAAGTTGCCTTCAAAAGATTATGATAAGTGTGAAAATGAGGTTGATTGAGTTGTCTTCATGCAATTGAGCTTATTCCCCATCTTTCCCCAAATTAGGTTAGTTCAAAACATGTGGGCTGACTTGGACACCCTACTACTTCCCGAGCCTGCCCTCTGTCGAGCTCCTTTGTTTGGACTTTCTAGGGCTACTTGGGTTTTTTTACATTTCTTTTCATCTACCGTAGACTTAACAGTTTTGTTTGGTCAAGAACGTGCACTGTTATGAGGGATAGTGGCTCCTCGAGCGTGATGCCTCAAAGACTCCTGTGATGCCACGTGTTCTCCTATTTGAATGTGAGGGACATGCATTAACTGTGCCTGACAAGAGTGACAGGCGCAAGCCTGCTGAGCCTATAAATAGGTACTCTTGAGGTAATGATTGCCTCACTTTGGGCACCAAAATTTTCTACTTCTTCTCCTTGGTGCAATACTTCTTCTTCTCTAGTGTTTCAGAGTAGATCCATTTGTCTTCTGTTCTTATGGCCAGGGCTCTCTTTCTTCCCCATGTGACGTTATGGAGCGACTCTTCCCTGACGTTGAGGCTAGTGAAATCGACGAGGGGGAGGTTCAGTCCCTTGCCAGGAGCTTCAAGTTTCCTCCTAAGGTGGTCGTGCGCCACGCTGATTTGCGACAACTCAATTGCTTGGTGAGGGGCAACCGAGCGAGGTTTGCTTTTTCGAGTTCCCTTTTCTGTTGGGGTTTCGGTTCCCTTTTTCCTCTTTTATCCGAGGGATTTTACACTTTTTTAGCTTCTACCCCACCATGCTCCTCCCATCAACCTGAGCGATCTTGCTGGCATTTACAACGGTGTGGGAAAAGTTATTCCCCCAATCTAGAGCCACCGTGGCAGAGTTCCTCCACTTTTTCTGCCCTAAAGAGGTATCCGAGTTCTATCGCTTCGTCCCTAGGTGAGGGGGAGAGATTCTTGTCCAGGACCTCACTCCAAAGCCCAAGGGGTGGAGGAGGAGGTATGTCTTTGTTTCTGGGAACAGTTGGGATTTTGGGTCCCATGTTTCAGCATCAATGAGGGTTCCCACAGAGTGGGGGCAGCGCAAGAATCTGAGTGAGTTCATATCTGTTGGCTTGGCCTTGCGACACATGTTACTGTTCCTTCCTAATCTCTCCTAGTGTTAGCGTTACTTTCTTTTCCTAGTGTTTGTAGGTGAGCTCCCACATTTGTTTGATGAGGATTTGGCTCGGGTTAATCAAGCTCGAGCTTGCCTGCCCTTTTCTTATACTGAGCTGATGCATCCTGAGCTAATCTCAGCACCAAGCGGTCGTGAGTATCTGTCATTCCGCCCTTGTTGTCCTGTCCTTTAATTTGCTCAAAAATTTATTCCTTCCTGTGTTTTGCTTGTGTAGTCCCTTAGTACCTAGTTACTCAGCAGAGTGAGATCATGGAGCAAGTGGGCCGAAGGAGGCGAGCTAGGAGTTTCAAGCCTGTAGCGAAGAGGGTCAGGTTGGGGGCAAGCAGCTCGAACACGACTTCTAGTGCAGGCACTAGCCCCAAGGCTCCTAGCAATGGTGGTGAAGCTTTGACGACTTCGCCGACACAAAGCTCTTCTGCTGGGCTACCGGCTTTCGAGCTCCTACCTATGGCTAGGGACGTGTAAATACCTGAGCCTGTGTTTGTCACCACGGCGGGCACGATTATAGCTAGTCTAGTAACAAGGCCGGTTTGACGAGGCTCTTCTCCAACTTGAGTTACTGGTTCCAGCTCTACTTGTGCTCCGCCAGCCCCAATTATCGACTTCGAGGGGAGTTTGCTGAGGGACGTAGGTCTAAGTAGCCGCGCACTGATGGATTTAATTTCCCCGGTTGACCTGAGGCATTCTATAGGTCTTCCTTTCCAAACTCGGAGTCGTGAAGGGCTTTATGCCCTTCTTGAGGCAAGTCCCGCCTTTCCCTATTTTACTCCTTGTCTTTACCTCTGTAATGTTATGACTTTTTATCCTCGTTTTCAGTCGGCGAAACATGTCTGTGCACTTGAGAAAGAGATTTACATCCTAAGAAATGATGCTCAACGGAGGGTGGCTTAGCTTCGGGAGGCACACTAACGAAATTTCAAGCTCCTGAGTTGGGGTCTGTCCACCGAGGAGGAGTTGGAGCGGGTTCTCAAACAGCGGGCTCAAGCCTTTAGGTAATTGATCGTCGTACTTCTGCTGAGGTGTCTCTTCGGGAAGAGCTAGCTTGATCAAGGGAGGACTATGATGCCCAAATGGAAGATCTACTCAATTTTGCTATCACTCGGTCATTGCTGGTGGACCAACTGAGGGAGTCTCAGGCTGTAATTACTAAACTGAGCAACTCTTTGGCTACCGAGTGCCAGCTGGTCGAGGATCAGCGGGAAGAGATCGAAAAATCTAGGCTGGAGGTGGCCAAGGCCTTTGTGGATAGGTTCTTCAACTTACTGACCAGGCGATTGAGAAATTCCCTAGCCTGGATTTTGAGCAGTTTCAGCCGCAGTTTGATCTCCCTCCAGGCAGTGGTGCTTCTGACGCTGCTCCTCCAACTCCTTTTTCTGATCAGTCTTGAAGACCAAACTCTTGTTGCTTTTTTTTTTTTTAAACTTGTAGATGCTCTCTTTTTGTAATGAAACTTTCTTTCTTTCAATGAAGCTTCCTTCTTTTTTGGGGTAATGCTTTTGTTGCTACTATGTACCCTTGCCCTTTACTCCAAGGAGGCCTTGGCCTATTTGAAGTAGTGTTTTTCCTTATACTGCTTGTTTCTACTACCTGTGCTCTGGGCTCCCTTAGTCAGGTTTGCTTGACTACGCATACACGTGTAATTTTTTGGAAACATCCCTAGCGACTGGTCGTTTCTTGGTGCAGTGTACGATGCGACTGTACATTTAAGTAAACCCTTTGGCAGCTCAATCACCTCCATGAACCTTGCGCCATTATTTAATGCTATCTTGATTGCAGAGTTTCAATAGTCGTCCCTGCATGCTATTTATTTCCACGTATTTTGAATCCCCTCATTCTTACTGTCCTTCAAAGGTCTTCTTACTTCGAACTCTTTGCATTCTTCCAGCGCTTATTCTCCCACCTCCTGGGATTCATGGCTCCCTCCTCGCTGTTCAAATAACATTCTCAAGAGACGCTAAAAGGTTCTTGGTACTCTATTTTCCTTCTTCTTTCCCTGCTTATTGTCGCAAATGTCGATGATATGAAAAGTCAATACGATTTTTTAGAGGACCTGGGGGTCAGAGCTCCCACCCCAGATGATCCCTACAACATGTCTTCATGTGTTGAGGTTTCTTTTTTTTTGAGGGTGCATTCAAGAGTGGTCTTCGACTCCCCTTCCATTAAGATTTCGCCTGGGTTCTCTCCCACTATGGGTTGTGTCCCTCACGTCTCTCCCCTGAGCGATGGGTTGCCCTAGTTAGCTTCTTTATTTTCTGGCGTATGCAAGGCTTTGAGGACTTTCCTATTGTCACAGAATTCCTCTATTTCTTTGAGCTTTCCTTTGACTTCCCTCCTTGTTTCAGCACATTCTCTTAGAAGCAATTTTTTTGCCCCCCTGATCGCTGATATTCCTAGTTCCCCTGATGGGTGGTCTTAATGCTTCTTTTTCGTTTATGGGGACTAATGGGAGAACACTATGAGGGAAAATTGGCATGTCTGGGCCCCCTGCCTGTGGAAGAGCTTTCAGGATAAAGGTATGTATATGAATACCTTACTGGTCTCCAGCTAGCCAATCTTTATTGACAAATACCGCGCTAACTCTATTTGGCATTACGTTGTGTAGATACTCCTAGTCTCACTCCGTTGGTGGCGTTTAATGTCAGCATAGTAGAGAAAGCCCCACCAGTCCCATATTTCGTTCTGGTTACTCCGTAGAATCTGACTCGATTTAGGATAGGGGGAGCTCGAGTCAGATCAAGTTTGCGCCTTCCTCTTTCTACGAGTCGGATACTCCTTCTGTCGAACCAGTGGAGACTACTTTGAATAGAAGGAGGCGAAGGGCCGACTCAGATTCCTAGTCCCTGGATCCCTCTGATGAGAAAAATGCTGAGGTAGAAATCTTCAAGAAATGGCTTGCAGAGGTGGAGAGAGAAAGGGATGCTCTGATGGAGGAGAACGCCCAACTTAAGGTAGTGAATGCTCAACTGGAGAAGGGGGGACCGTAAGATGAAAGGGCTTCTTGGAGGGGGCCCTTTCAGGAAGACCGGGAAGGGGGGGTCTGTGATGTTTCTTCTTGGTATTTGTTGGCGCCTTTTGCTATTCTAGAATGTGAACTTCTCTGTTTCTACTGTAATAGTACCTCCTAGTTGTGATCTTGTGTCTTTGAGTTTTTTTTTTAATACATGTTGAAAAGTTTGTCGCCCTCCGTGTTGGGAGGTCTTTTACGCTAAAAAACCTAGTAGATCTCTAAGCTGAAAAGACTTTTAGACTAAGAAGCCAACTTGTTCCGAGCCGTCGAGCTTTTCAGTAGACTTAAGAACTTAGACTGAAGAAGTCCAATAGTTTCCAAACTTTCGAGCTATTCAGGCTGAAAAGCATAGTAGTCCCGAGCTTGCAAGCTCTTTAGGCAGAAAAGCCTTGTAGTTTCTGAGCTCGCGAGCTCTTTAGGCTGAAAAGCCTAGTCGTACCCGAGCTTTCGAGCTCTTTTTGTTGTCTGGAGTGTTTGTAGGCAAAATTTAGTGCAAACTTTTTCCTTTGTGAGGGCTTTTGGAATTTCATTGATTTCAACAAAATGGATTTTTACAGTTGCTCTCCTTCTTTTCATTACAAAGGTTTCCAGGAGACTTTATTGGTTGTAACACTTGAGGTGATCTGCGTTCCAAGAGTGTTGCAAGTCTCTTCCTTCCTTCGTCTGCAACTCGTAGTTTTCAGGTCACACAATCCTTTTCACAATGTAGGGTCCTTCCCAGTTGGGCCCGAGCTTTTCGTGAATTGGATCCTTTCGAGCTGGGAGCAATTTTTTCAACACCAAGTCACTCGGTTTAAAACTTCTTCTTCTCACTCGCTTGTTGTAGAATCTAGCTATGCTCCTCTGGTAGGAGAATATCCTTTGCAGCGTTTCATCCCTCTTTTCATCCAGAAGATCGAGAATTACCAGTAGGGACTCTCGTTCTGCTCTGGATCAAAAAGTTTGTTTGTGGCTGACCTCGACGGGAGCCATCGCCTCTGTCCCATATGCCAAGCTAAAGAGAGTCTCGCTGGTCGCGGTTCAAATAATTGTTCGGTACGCCCATAGCACTGCTGGGAGATGGTCCACTCATTGAGAGTTAGATGCTTCCAACTTAGTCTTTAACGTCAGCTTGATGGTTCTAATGGTCACCTCAGCTTGCCTATTGGATTGTGGGTGAGCAGGCACTGAGAAGTAATTTTTGATTCCCAGCTCGGCGCAAAAACCCGTAAACGTCGGATTGTCAAACTACTACCTATTATTTGAAACTAATGCTTTGAGGACATCAAAATGACAAACTATTGATTTTCAGACAAAGTTCTTAACCTTCTGCACTGTGATTTTGGCCAGAGGCTCAATTTCAGCCCACTTAGTGAAATAATCATCCGCGACCATAATGAACTTTCATTGTCTAACCTTGACCGATAGGGGCTCTAAGATATCCAAACCCACTGTTGGAAGGGCCAGGGGCTAACCACAGGGGTGAGTAACTCGGGCGAGCAATGTTGTAGGTTGTCGTGGATCTGACAGACTTGGCACCTTTTCATTATTTCTTTGGCATCCTTAGACATAATCAGCCAAAAGTAACCTTGTTGTACCACCTTGCTTGCCAAGGTCTTTGCGCCAATATGGTTCCCGCACATGTCTTCGTGGATTTCCCTTAGAATATAATCTACCTCCAGTCCAGACACACACTTCATTAATGGCAAAGAAAACCCCTTTTGTATAGGTTACCTTGGACTAGCATGAATCTCGCAGCCCTGGTTCTCAGCTTCGATGAATCCTTCGGGTCTTCTGGGAGTATTCTGTCCTATAGGAAGGATACAATGGGGTCCATCCAAAAAGTGCTTTATTTGACTGGCATGACTTGGTTTTTGTCGGCTCGCACTTCGTCGAGTTGTACGTTAGGCTCAACGAGGACTTCGATAGGTACTCGTTCCAGTAAATCACGGTTGGCGGTGGTGGCTAGTTTAGCCAGGGCGTCAGCCTGGGAGTTGGCTTCTCTCGAAATCTGGATGAGCTCGGCCAATACAAATTTCCTCAATAAACTGCGCACTTTCACCATGTAAAGTGTCATCTTCTCTTCTTTAATAGCATATTCTTCTTCGACTTGCCTGACCACCAGTTGTAAGTCACTATGGATTAGGATCTGTTGTGCATCCATTGACAAGGCCAGGTTTAGACAGGCTATGAGGGCTTCGTACTCGGCTGCGTTGTTGGATACTTGAAATTTGAATCTCAAGGCATATTCTAGGTCGTACCTTTCTGGTGAAGTTAAGACGAGGCCAGCCCTGCTTCCCTGTGCGTTTGATGCTCCATCTACGTATAATTTCCAGGTCGAAAAGTCAAGGACATAGTCCTGACTCTCCTTGTTTCCTTCAGGTGGGGAGGTGAACTCGGCAAGAAAATTCGCTAGGACTTGTCCCTTGATCGTGGTCTTGGGTTTGAACTTAATGTTGAATTTGCTAGGCTCCATCACCCATTTCACCAGCCTTCTAGAGGCTTCTTGTTTGTGCAGGACCTGCGTCATTGGTTGGTCCGTTGGTACCTCGATGGTATGGACCTAAAAGTACTGCCTCAGTCTCCGAGTTGCTACTAAGAGGGCTAACACGAGCTTCTCCATCTTTGGGTATCTTTCTTTGGCTCCTTGGAGGGCTTTACTACAGAAGTAAACTGGTTGTTGGAATCGATCCTTGTCTTTTATTAACACTGCACTGACCGAGAAGTCTGATACGACTAGGTAAAGATTTAGGACCTCTCCTTCCTGAGGACTCACTAACACCGGCGTAGAAGCGAAATAAACCTTGAAGGCTTGGAACGCTTCTTCACACTTTTCATCCCATCGAAAGGCTGCCTTCAGAACCTTGAAGAAATGTTGGCACTTATCGTTGGAGCATTATACAAACCGGTTGAGTGCCACTATTCTCCTGATTAGGTGTTGTATTTCTCGGGCATTGGTGGGGGATTTCATTTCGAGGACGACCTTCACCTTCTCTGGTTTCGCCTTGATGCCTCTACTATTGACTATGAACCCCAAGAATTTCCTTGCCAAAACTCTAAAGGCACATTTCTCTAGGTTTAACTTCATTCTGTATTGACGCATAATTTCGAATGCCTCCCCAAGGTGCTGAATATGGGACTTGNTATTGACTATGAACCCCAAGAATTTCCTTGCCAAAACTCTAAAGGCACATTTCTCTGGGTTTAACTTCATTCTGTATTGACGCATAATTTCGAATGCCTCCCCAAGGTGCTGAATATGGGACTCGATTTTTAGCGGCTTCACCAGCATATCGTCTATATACACTTCCATGGTCAAGCCGATCTTTTCATGGAACATCATATTTACCAATCTTTGATAGGTAGCCCCAGCGTTTTTCAGTCCAAAAGGCATAACATGATAGCAGAAGATCCCCTGTTTCATTATGAATAGAGTTTTCTCTTGGTCTCTCGGGTTCATTCTGATTTGGTTATACCCCGAGAAAGCATCCATGAAGCTGAGGAGCTCATAGCCAGCTGTAGCGTCGACTATCAAGTCGATCCGGGGCAATAAGAAACTGTCCTTGGGGCATGCTTAATTCAAATCCGTAAAGTTGATGCAAAGTCACCATTTGCTGTTTACTTTTTGTACGAGCACAACGTTAGCTAGCCAGGTCAGATAATCTATCTCCTTGATGGCTTTAGCTCGTAACAGCTTTGCCACCTCCTCATTAATGGCTTTCTGTCTATCTGGCACAAAACTCCTCATGTTTTGTCGTATTGGCTTGCAGTTTGGATCGATGCTAAGCTTGCGTACTACTGCGGGATCTATTCCTTCCATATCCTCTTGTTTTCAGGTGAAAAAGTTGACATTTTCCTTCAAGAACGAGATGAGTCTTTCCTTAATAAGTTGGAGAAGCGTGGAGTCGACAAAGACCATGTGTCTTGGGTCTTTGTCCATCTTTACGGGCTCTAGCTGCTCTGTGAGAGTAGATCTAGTTTCCAGCTTGTCCCTCATGTCTAAGTCTTCCAACTGAACTAACTCTACCTCCTTCTTCCTCATTGACGCCATATAACATTCTCCGGTGAGGCGTTGGTCTCCTCTGACAGTGCCGACCCCGTTCTCAGTGGGGAACTTCATCACCAAATGATACGTGGAGGGTATTGCTTTGACGAAATTGAAAGATGGTCTCCCCAATAGGATGTTGTACACAGAAGGGGTATCTACCACTAGGAAACAAACGGTGGTTGTAACCTAACAAGGTTGGTCTCCTATGGTGAGGATGAGCTGAATAGAGCTAGCTGGCAAAAATTTTTCACCCGAGAAGCCGAGGAGGTAGTTTTTTACTGGTTCGAGTCTAGATCTCTCTATGCCAAGCATCTCAAAGGTCGATAAGAAGATGATGTCCGCTAAGCTCCCGTTGTCGATGAGCACCCAATGTACAGTTTTGTTTGCGATGATCGCCTTTATGACCAGGGGGTCGTCATGTGAGTGTTGGCATCCTTCGAGGTTCGCGTTGGAAAAGGTGATCTCCACCTCCCGGTGGGGTGCCTTATAGATGGCCTGGACTTTGAGGAAATCTTCCAACCTAGCTTTCCTGGCGTGTGCCTTCCGCACTGAGCTGGACTCACCCCCTCCTGCGAAAACCTCCAGAGATGACCCAAATTTTGCCAAGAGCTTGTTGATGCTGTTGAGGAAGTGCAGGGGCTTCCCGCCCTTGGTTGCCTTGAGCTTGTTCCTCACTTGCCACGTAGTGACGCAGGTGTCCCCTCTGGATTAGGTACTTTATCTCCTTTTTGAGCTGAATGCAATCATTTGTTTCATGGCTCGTGTCCTTGTGGTATATACAGTATTTGGAGGTGTCTCTCTTCTTGGGATCAGACTTCATTCGAGGTGGCCACCGGACGAATCTCTCATTTTGGACCTCGTGGAGGACCTAAGCGATGAAGGTGACCAGAGGTAGAAGCCGCGTCGGGGCAAATTGGGGTTGTAGCTCTTGTGGAGGGGGCCCTAGGCGATCTCGGACGTTGCCTCTCATTTTAGGAAAGGATTCTCTTCCTCTTCTCAGGGAGCAGTCCCTTCTCGGGGATTGCTCACGTTTTCTCTCCTTCATGGGACTAGGGCTGTTAGTCGAACGAGTTCGAACTGAGTTCGAGCCGAGCTTGAAAAGCTTGTTTCTTAATCAAGCTTTAAAAATTATTCAAGTTCAGCTCATTTAAAAAATGAGTCAAGCCTTAACGAGCCAAACCTAAGCCGAGCCCGAGTATTTGCACATAAACGAGCCGAGCTTGTCGAGTTTAAGCCAAACTTGTAGGGCTTATTTTTTAAATGAGCCTACAAAATTGTTTAAGTTCGGACTCATTTAGAAAATGAACCGAGCCTAAATGAACCAAACACGAGCTGAACTCAAGCCAAGCTCAAATAGCTCAGTTTGATTAACAGCCCTACCTAGGACTATGATCCCTCTTTTTCTTGTCTTCTTTCTTTGGTGTTAAGCCTCCTTTCAGATGGAGGGCTTCTTCGTCGTTAATGTATTTTTCAGCTTTAGTCAGTACCTCGGCCATGGTAGTTCGAGGATTTTTCGCTATTGAGAAGAGGAGGTCTTTGGACTGTATCCCAAGTCCAGACATGAAAGTGGTTAGTGCAAACTTGTCGTCCACACTCTCCACCTTCAAGCACTCCTGGTTGAAGTGTTGTACATAGCTTCGAAGAGACTCATTGGGTCCCTGTTTGACACTTAGAAGATGGGAGGACGGTTTCCTGTACATCCTTGCTCCGATAAAATGTGATACAAATTGTATAGATAGCTCCTAGAAGGAAGAGATTGATGCAGGTTGTAGCCTGTTGAACCAAGTTATTACTGATCCCTTGAGGGTGATGGCGAAAGCCTGACAACGTATTGGGTCTNGTTGTAGCCTGTTGAACCAAGTTATTACTGATCCCTTGAGGGTGATGGCGAAAGCCCGACAATGTATTGGGTATGGGTAACCCTGAAGCTCCATCTGGTTCTTATAGGAGTTTAAATGGTCCACTGGATCTCTGGTCCCTTCGAATGCCTCTATTGATGGCATACAAAATTTCAAGAAGAGAGGAAAGTGGAGGACCTCGGGAGTGAATGACGACTTAGTTTGCTAGACTAGGGAGCCCATGGTGTCAGGGGCCTTCCCCTTAACCACTTTTTTGATGTTGCCCACCTCTCGCTAGAGCTAGCAAAGTTTTTGTTCCAATAAGTGGTCCATGGCATCCATCGGGGGGGGGGGGGGGG
>CAUOFW020005057.1:232490-339938 GCA_963454935.2 Ilex paraguariensis
ACCCACAGTCGATCATCACCCACCCACAGTCGATGGCTGAAGAGAAACCACAGACGTCGTCGAATATGTGAGAAATGTCTGATTTTTTTTTTTGTAACCCTAACCACTGAAACGACGTCGTTTCAGTGGTTATAGGGAATTAAAAAAAAAAATCAGAGCACAAAACGACGTCGTTTTTAAAAAATAAAAAATAAAAAAAATTGCACGTATCGTGCGTTTCGTACCGATACGTATCGTGTATCGGACGATACAACGTAAAAACGATATATAATTACGATCCGTATCGTTTTAGGGCTGTATCGTAACGTATCGTACGATACGTATCGCGTATCGTACGATACTAACAACTTTGCTTTCGACCCAAATTTAATGCACAACCATCAATGTAACTTCATCTCATGGAAGTATTTCTCAACTCATACTTGGTTTGTAGTGTAGTTTAGATTTTTTGAAGTTTTGGTCGATCAGGTATGGAACAGCTCTTCCAAGTTGACTGTTGAATAGTTTTTGCAGTTCTAAATATTTAAGACCTTAGAATCTTTTAACAGTTTATGCTAGGTCATACTTAAGGAGTGGTAATTGGCCTCCAAATTAAAGCTGCTGCTTATCACAAAGATTAGTCTTAACGTTTTCAGATAAATGAGTACTGTGGGCAAGGAAATGGATGGCAGGCATTAGATGTTTGACGTGATGAATTTCCAAATAATGAGGGTGTCTTTCAGCTTTGTTTTGTCTTATTTTAACTTTGTATTAGTATATATTTGTTTGTTTGCACTAGTTTCAGTTTCTTGGTTGTCCAATCTCTTTCTAATACAGATTTTGTTTAGCCTTAATTGCTGTGGATGCTACAACCGATCATTTTGGTTCTTTATGTGGTCTTCCTATTTACCATTTGACTATAATAGTTAAGTGTTTGAGATATCAGAAGAGACCAGGAGTTCTATAATAAGCCTTCTATTCCTATGTACAAGTGAAATTGAATTTGATATACTGATTTTCTTCCTTTTTCTCTGTTGGTTATGTAACTAAAGGAATTTGCTTCTTTGTGATAGTTTAGGATATTTGCGTACTCTTTCTATTGTTTTGTACTTGTGAATATGTGTGAATTGCTATAGATTAAATCTTGTAAGATTCCTTATTTCTTTGACAACTGGTTTTTTCGCTCCCCCTACCTCTCGTGGCCCTCTTATTTGGGGTTGTAAGTGATTAATCTGATTATGATTCTTTTGAGTTAATGAAAAGGAGCTCATTTGGTTGTTGATTGTGAAAATTCTTGCTCTAATATGGTCTAATGTAGGATTTTGTTTAATGTTTCAACGTTTGTTAACCAGAATCAAAGGAGAAAATAAGGTATATAGCTAGTCCTCCACAGTGCGGATGATAACCAGCCCAGACATCATAGGGATCATGCATGACAGCAATTTCAAACGAATGCTGCCTAAAATTTCGTTGTAACTTGTCCTTCAATAAGATCGTGGATGCTGTATTGATCTCATCTCTTTTGGAAATGATTCAACCACTTAAACCAAGAAACTGAAGTATTTTCTCGCTGCAATTGCAGCCGAGAAGTGGCATTGTTTACCGATGCCAATTTACTGGCATCTGTTTCACATTTTTCATGCGAAAATTAGCATTGTTCATTCTCTTTTATGCATCAAGGTTCTGTGATTATTCTCTTGAATGACTTTGTGCTTTCAGTAGGTGGTTTGCAAGCTTTCAGTAGATTTGATACAGCGAAAGGCTAATAAGGAATAGAAACAATCACATGAATTGAATCTATAGAAACAATCACATGAATTGAATCTATGTAACTTTGCAATCACAGGAATTCACAAAATTGGATAAATTGACTAAACAACCACAATGTTTATAAAATCAGAATAATAAGAGTTAACCCTAGAACACATGAAACATCCTTTAAATACTAAGTAATAAACTGGAAATCCTAATTATGTAAGGAATAATTAATTATGAAATAATTCAAATAAACCCAAATTGGAAAAACTTTGGAAGGCTCAAACACATATTTTCAGGCCTTTTTTGGGTTTTTAACGATGTCCATCATGGCTGAAGGCAATGAGTCTGGTAAGGCTAGGCATAAGTTTCGATTTGTTATATTATATGACGGCAGAAAACTCGCCTCTAAGTTGTCACTAGACGCGACGCGACAACGGGTCTGCATACATCGGACCATCAGCAGCATGGAAGGGATAAAGATCATCCACATTAAATGTTCACGAAATTTCCATATTGGCAGACAAGTCCACCACATAAGCATTATCATTGATCTTCAGCAAAATGGTATATGGACTATATTTCTTTTGCTGCAACTTGCCGTAAGTACCAACAGGAAACCGCTCCTTGCGCAGGTACACCGTNTTAAAAAATAAAAAATAAAAAAAATTGCACGTATCGTGCGTTTCGTACCGATACGTATCGTGTATCGGACGATACAACGTAAAAACGATATATAATTACGATCCGTATCGTTTTAGGGCTGTATCGTAACGTATCGTACGATACGTATCGCGTATCGTACGATACTAACAACTTTGCTTTCGACCCAAATTTAATGCACAACCATCAATGTAACTTCATCTCATGGAAGTATTTCTCAACTCATACTTGGTTTGTAGTGTAGTTTAGATTTTTTGAAGTTTTGGTCGATCAGGTATGGAACAGCTCTTCCAAGTTGACTGTTGAATAGTTTTTGCAGTTCTAAATATTTAAGACCTTAGAATCTTTTAACAGTTTATGCTAGGTCATACTTAAGGAGTGGTAATTGGCCTCCAAATTAAAGCTGCTGCTTATCACAAAGATTAGTCTTAACGTTTTCAGATAAATGAGTACTGTGGGCAAGGAAATGGATGGCAGGCATTAGATGTTTGATGTGATGAATTTCCAAATAATGAGGGTGTCTTTCAGCTTTGTTTTGTCTTATTTTAACTTTGTATTAGTATATATTTGTTTGTTTGCACTAGTTTCAGTTTCTTGGTTGTCCAATCTCTTTCTAATACAGATTTTGTTTAGCCTTAATTGCTGTGGATGCTACAACCGATCATTTTGGTTCTTTATGTGGTCTTCCTATTTACCATTTGACTATAATAGTTAAGTGTTTGAGATATCAGAAGAGACCAAGAGTTCTATAATAAGCCTTCTATTCCTATGTACAAGTGAAATTGAATTTGATATACTGATTTTCTTCCTTTTTCTCTATTGGTTATCTAACTAAAGGAATTTGCTTCTTTGTGATAGTTTAGGATATTTGCGTACTCTTTCTATAGTTTTGTACTTGTGAATATGTGTGAATTGCTATAGATTAAATCTTGTAAGATTCCTTATTTCTTTGACAACTGGTTTTTTTCGCTCCCCCTACCTCTCGTGGCCCTCTTATTTGGGGTTGTAAGTGATTAATCTGATTATGATTCTTTTGAGTTAATGAAAAGGAGCTCATTTGGTTGTTGATTGTGAAAATTCTTGCTCTAATATGGTCTAATGTAGGATTTTGTTTAATGTTTCAACGTTTGTTAACCAGAATCAAAGGAGAAAATAAGGTATATAGCTAGTCCTCCACAGTGCGGATGATAACCAGCCCAGACATCATAGGGATCATGCATGACAGCAATTTCAAACGAATGCTGCCTAAAATTTCGTTGTAACTTGTCCTTCAATAAGATTGTGGATGCTGTATTGATCTCATCTCTTTTGGAAATGATTCAACCACTTAAACCAAGAAACTGAAGTATTTTCTCGCTGCAATTGCAGCCGAGAAGTGGCATTGTTTACCGATGCCAATTTACTGGCATCTGTTTCACATTTTCCATGCGAAAATTAGCATTGTTCATTCTCTTTTATGCATCAAGGTTCTGTGATTATTCTCTTGAATGACTTTGTGCTTTCAGTAGGTGGTTTGCAAGCTTTCAGTAGATTTGATACAGCGAAAGGCTAATAAGGAATAGAAACAATCACATGAATTGAATCTATAGAAACAATCACATGAATTGAATCTATGTAACTTTGCAATCACTGGAATTCACAAAATTGGATAAATTGACTAAACAGCCACAATGTTTATAAAATCAGAATAATAAGAGTTAACCCTAGAACACATGAAAACATCCTTTAAATACTAAGTAATAAACTGGAAATCCTAATTATGTAAGGAATAATTAATTATGAAATAATCCAAATAAACCCAAATTGGAAAAACTTTGGAAGGTCCAAACACATTTTCAGGCCTTTTTTGGGTTTTTAACGATGTCCATCATGGCTGAAGGCGATGAGTCTGGTAAGGCTAGGCATAAGTTTCGATTTGTTATATTATATGACGGCAGAAAACTCGCCTCTAAGTTGTCACTAGACGCGACAACGGGTCTGCATACATCGGACCATCAGCAGCATGGAAGGGATAAAGATCATCCACATTAAATGTTCACGAAATTTCCATATTGGCAGGCAAGTCCACCACATAAGCATTATCATTGATCTTCGGCAAAATGGTATGTGGACTATATTTCTTTTGCTGCAACTTGCCGTAAGTACCAACAGGAAACCGCTCCTTGCGCAGGTACACCATCACTTGATTCCCTGCCTCAAAAGTCGGCTTTCGGTGATGTTTGTCAGCAAGTGACTTGTAACGTGTATTAGCCTTTTCAATCTTCTGCTTCACCTCTGTATGCATAGCTTGAACCTCATTCACCATGTTGGTTGTTGCTGCGCTCACGCTAGGCCCCTTAGGCAAATTGACCAAATCAAGAGTATGACGAGGACAGTTCGTATAAACAATAGAGAGAAGGAGACTTCCCTACCGCACTATGTATGACGAGGACAGTTCTTATGTACTGCTAAAGTGCAAAGAAGAAACGAATAACTTCCGTAAGGTCTTCCAAAAGTAACTCAAAAATTTTGTGTCGCGATCAAAAGTGATGGTTTTGGGCACACCATGCAATCTGACTACCTCCCAAAAAAATAACTTTGCCACCCTAGGAGCATCAGAAGTCTTCTTGCAAGGTATAAAATGCGCCCTTTTGAAAAACCAGTCAACAACCACAAAGACCGAATCAGCACCCCTAGTAGTTCTCGGTAAGGTAATCACAAAAGTCATCAACAAATTTTCCCAAATATTTTCAGGAACCAGTAAAGGCGTATAAGGGCCATCGTTGGAGGACTGCCCTTTACCCATTTGACACACATAACACTGCCCCACAAGTTTCTCAACATCACGTCGCAACTTGAGCCAATAATATCGTTGCTTGACAGCAGATAATGTTTTATCGCGTCCCAAATGTCCAGCAAGTCTGTTGCCATGTAAGTCACGAATTACCTTCTCTCGTAAGGATGAAACTGGAATACACAATTGATTCTCACGCATCAAAAATCCATCTTGCAAGTAGAATCCCAACACAGGCACTCCATAAACACACTGTCGCCAAATCTCAAAAAAATTAGGATCATGCTCTTACAACTCCTTCAAGTACTCAAAGCCAATTATTTCATTACTAAGAGTAACGAGTAACAATACACGGCAACTCAAAGCATCTGCCACCTTATTTTGCACCCCCGATTTATGCACTAGACGAAAAGGAAACTTCTGAAGAAACATACACCACCGGGCATGCATGTCGGAAGTAATTCGCTTCTGACTTCTTAGATACTTCAAAGCTTCATGGTCAGATGGTGTGCGCCATTCACAACCAAAATTAATTTCTTACCTCTACACTACAAATATAGCAATGACAAGCAAGGGTCAATACCACAAAGAAATGAATTAACTTAACTGGTAACAAGTGCAATAATATGTAAATGAAAGGGGGGTTTGTTTGTCACAAAAGCATATTATCAAATCGTTAATAAGAATCAATTAATGAAACGTCGGTTCAAAGACAATTCAATCGTTGGTTATGGATTTGATCATAGACACATAGACAATCAATTTCTGTCAAAAGCTTAGTTCAAAGATCATTCAGATGCTAAACGACCTTCTTCATCTCTATAAACATTAATACAAGTCTAGTACTCATATTAAACCTTGTATCAAGAATCATCCTTCTATTAATACTAGTCTTAAGAACAACTAAGATTGAATAACAAATCACCACCAGCGAATAAATATTAATCCAATTTATCATTCCCTCAGATTAATAACAAAAGTTTGGAAATCAACTGCATAATTTGATTTCTACTACAATCAAGTTTCAAGACAATTATGGATCAAGAACTTAATCTAGCATTCATCACATAGAACATCAAGTAGTGCGTACCTAAATCAAAAGAACTATGTAATCTTATCAATAAATCAGAGAACCATATCATTCCAACAAATTTGATATTACAGAATTAAACCAAGTCTCACAGAAACCATATACCAACTTAAAATACCTTGAACCAAATAAAGGAAATTAGCTGCTCATAATATAAAAATTGTTGTGTCCCCTTTCCGTGTTCTGCCACCTCTTCTTCTCCCTTTTCTCCAGGAAACCTTAAATACATATAGAAAACATATGACACTTCCCAAAACGTGACAACTCAAATCCCTACATTATAGGTATTCTTTATCGAAACAAATTGACAAAAATCACAGAAATAGTTGTGGAACTTGTGAGCTATTTTTTTATCAGATAACGATTGAATCTTGATTTCGGCTCTTGACAAAAGTTGTAGCCCTGGATGTGCAGATAAATTTTGGCTATTGAATCATCTGATTTCGACTTCGGAAACTCAAGTTATGACCCACCAAAGTTTATTGGTTCGGAGCGGAATCCAACTGCAAGTCTCCAATCAAGATGATTCGGATCAGCTTTCCGGGTCTGACTTTGAAACAATGTTTGGAGGCCCAAACAAACTCGGTTTTTGCAAACCATACCTTTCTGAAAAGCTTAAGACATCCTCTAAAAACTTCATGAAGACCTCTTTCTCATTCTGACACTCTAACACCATCCAAACCTTAATTGAAGCTCCATAGATCGAAATTGCCTAAAAGCTGAAAATTGCACAATGTATTTCATATCTAATCTTTTACCTCAATGCTTCCCTAAATCAATAAATATATTAATCAAATCACTTAAACATAAAATATGTAATAAAACTAAATATAAAGTAATTAAAAATATTAAATATTATGCTATTATCAAATTCCCCCACACTTAGTTTTTTTACACGCCCATGCAAACATATGAGGCCACATACTCATCTAAGAACACTAGCAATGTCAATTAAACTATAGACAAATATACTCATCTCTTTTCACTTCATATCACAAATAACTTGATTAGTCATTAGACTTCCTACCTAACATGACCAATTCATGCACAACTTACCCCGTCCTTTTTCTCCCTGCCACTACAATTCAGGTAGTAAAGTAAGGATTCATTTTTTTTTCATTCTAGTGTATGATGAGTGCATTTTATGCTCCATCTCACCTTAATTTTTGTTTTTTCTTTTTTTTTTAAATCTGATTGGTAGGTGCATTTTATGCTCCATCCTACCTTAATGATGACCTTTCCCTATTTACTTAAACCCACATAAAGGACTGACCTAAGAGAAAAAGGGTTAAAAGTTTGCTGCACAATCCTTCTTCGCTGCTAGGTTGTCAATCTGCATATCGTCACAAGGAGTACTGCTTCAATCAGTTACTAAGAGCTAAGTATGCTTATCAAACATTCACAAGACATTGCACAGACCCAAGCTTAGGATATGAACCTCTATGCATGCGATGTTTTAATGAGTTTAAGCACATAATATAATTTGTCTCCCCCACACTTAAGGTTTATAGTGCCTCACTGTAAAGAAAGTGACATTTATTGAACTAAAACAGACGGAATTATTCTAAAGCTATAGAGAAATATAACATAATTGATTGTGACCAACCAGTCACCCTTGGGTTGCCTCCCAAGCGACGCCTCTGTTAATGTCGTTGGCCCGACCTAATGATGCTCTTCTAACCAATGTACTTCGGCTCAACAAGATGCATTTCCTCAATTGTATACTCTTGAAATTTGGCATAGAATGGTTTGAGGCGATGTCCATTGACCTTGAAGACTTTGTTGGTGGATAAGCTTTTTATTTCAACTGCACCATGAAGAAACACTTTAGTAACTTCAAAAGGTCCAATCCAATGAGAACGTAACTTATCAGGAATCAGTTGAAGACGTGAATTGTAAAGAAGCACTTTTTTTCCCACAACAAAATGCTTCCTTGTAATCATCTTATCATGCAATGCCTTGGTCTAGTCCTTATAAATTCTTGAGTTCTCGTAGGCTTCCAATCGAAATTCCTTCAATTCTTGCAACTGCAACTTCCTCTCTTGTCCGGCTTTATCCATCTCCACATTGCACATCTTCACTGCCCAATACGACTTGTGTTCCAACTCAACAGGTAGATGTCATTGTTTGCCATAGACCAACCTATATGGAGACATCCTAATAGGTGTCTTATATGCAGTTCAATAAGCCCAAAGTGCATCATCTAGTCGAAGGCTCCAATCCTTCCAGCCTTCTCTAGAATGGACTCGACCTCTCTATTGGATACTTTCGCTTGTCCATTAGTTTGGGAATGATAGGTGGTCGAGGTGTGATGAAATATACCATATTTCTTCAACAACGCTTCCATGGATCGGTTACAAAAGTGCCTTCCTTGATCACTGATGATAGCCCTTGGAATGCCGAACCTGCTAAAAATGTTAGACTTCACAAAACCTACAACAGCCTTTGAATCGTCAGTTCGGGTGGCTTTTACTTCCACCCATTTTGAAACATAATCCACAAGAAGTAAAATTTAAACAAAACCAAAAGAAGAGGGAAAAGACCCCATAAAATCAATACCTCACACATAAAAAATCTCACAAACTGGTATAGGGGTTTGTACCATTTCATTCCTCTGGGTGAAACCTCCAGCTATTTGGCATTGTTCACAATTTTTACAAAAAATATATGCATCATGNTATTGGATACTTCCGCTTGTCCATTAGTTTGGGGATGATAGGCGGTCGAGGTGCGATGAAATATACCATATTTCTTCAACAACGCTTCCATGGATCGGTTACAAAAGTGGCTTCCTTGATCACTGATGATAGCCCTTGGAATGCCAAACCTGTTGAAAATGTTAGACTTCACAAAACCTACAACAGCCTTTGAATCGTCAGCCTTTGCTTCCACCCATTTTGAAACATAATCCACAAGTAAAATATAAACAAAACCAAAAGAAGAAGGAAAAGGCCCCATAAAATCAATACCCCACATATAAAAAATCTCACAAACTAGTATAGGGGTTTATACCATTTCATTCCTCTGGGTCAAACCTCCAGTTCTTTGGCATTGTTCACAATTTTTACAAAAAATATATGCATCATAGAATAATGTAGGTCAATAAAGTCCACTATCTAACACCTTTCTAGGTGTTCTTTTAGGTCCAAAGTGAACTCCACAAGCATATGCATGAAAAAAAGCAAGTATAGAGTGAATCTCATTATCAGGCACACATCTCCTAATAATTTGATCCGCACAATATTTTCACAAGTATGGATCATCCCAAGTGTAGTATTTAGCCTCACTTTTTAACTTATCTTTCTTAGCTCTACTCATGTTATTAGGAATAACTTGTCCTACTAGATAATTAACTAAATCGGCATACAAAGGAACCATACCTCACATTACAAATAGGTGCTCATCCGAAAATAGCTTCTTCAATGGCTCGGCCGTCTCCTCTCTCACCAACCTACTTAATATCTTTTTGTCCTTGATCTCAAGATTGAATTCTTATAGCAAAAGAATCCATCTTATTAANCTCAATGGCTCGGCCGTCTCCTCTCTCACCAACCTACTTAACTGATCCACTACTAAATTTTTAGCTCCCTTTTTGTCCTTGATCTCAAGATTGAATTCTTATAGCAAAAGAATCCATCTTATTAATCTCGACTTTGACTCCTTCTTGGACAAAAGATATTTTAGAGCTACATGATCAGAAAATACAATCACTTTAGAGCCAAGCAAATAAGATCAAAATTTATCTAATGCAAAGACAATAGCCAAAAGCTCTTTTTAAGTTGTAGAGTAGTTGCACTGAGCCGGATTGAGTGTCTTGGATGCATAGTGGATCATGTGTGGTTTCTTCCCAATATGTTACCCCAAAACTGCTCCAATAGCATAATTGCTAGCATCACACATTATCTCAAAGGGAACGTCCAATCAGGTGGTTGAACAATTCGTGCCATAGTTAAGGCCGCTTTGACCTTGTCCAACACCTCTTTACATTCTTGACTCATCTCGTATGACACCTCCTTTTGCAACAACCTTGATAATGGCTAGGCAATCTTCGAAAAATCCTTAATGAACCTGNACATCACACATTATCTCAAAGGGAACATCCAATCAGGTGGTTGAACAATTTGTGCCATAGTTAAGGCCGCTTTGACCTTGTCCAACACCTCTTTACATTCTTGACTCATCTCGTATGACACCTCCTTTTGCAACAACCTTGATAATGGCTAGGCAATCTTCGAAAAATCCTTAATGAACCTGCAATAAAAACCTGCATGACCCAATTAAATCAATTTTCATTTTATCTACTTAAATTCCCCTACAGAAAACCACATGCCCTAAAACAATATCTTGTTCTACCATAAAATGACATTTTTCAAAGTTCAACACAAAGTCTATTTTAATGCAACGTGCAAGCACACTAGATAAATTTTCCAAACAACGATCAAAGGAATCGCCATACATGATAAAATCATCCATGAAAACTTCTATNAAAAGAATGCACTTTCACGCACACTTGTGGGATATGGTAAGTTCACAATTAAATCAATTTTCGTTTTATCTACTTAAATTCCCCTACAGAAAACCACATGCCCTAAAACAATATCTTGTTCTACCATAAAATGACATTTTTCAAAGTTCAACACAAAGTCTATTTTAATGCAACATGCAAGCACACTAGATAAATTTTCCAAACAACGATCAAAGGAATCGCCATACATGATAAAATCATCCATGAAAACTTCTATACAATTCTCTATTAAATTAGAAAATATGCTCATCATGCAACTTTGAAACGTACCTGGTGCATTACAAAGTCCAAAGGGCATTCTCCTAAATGCAAAAGTGCCAATTGGACAAGTGAATGTTGTTTTCTCTTGGTCCTCTGATGCAATAACAATTTGATTATATCCCGAATAACCATCAAGTAAGCAATAATAAGATTTACCTGCTAGTCTTTCAAGCATTTGATCANCCTCCTAAATGCAAAAGTGCCAATTGGACAAGTGAATGTTGTTTTCACTAGGTCCTCTAATGCAATAACAATTTGATTATATCCCGAATAACCATCAAGTAAGCAATAATAAGATTTACCTGCTAGTCTTTCAAGCATTTGATCAATAAAAGGTAGAGGGAAATGGTCTTTCCTTGTCATTGAGTTCAGCTTGTGGCAATCGATGCACATCCTCCATCNTTTCAAGCATTTGATCAATAAAAGGTAGAGGGAAATGGTCTTTCCTTGTCATTGAGTTCAGCTTGCGGCAATCGATGCACATCCTCCATCCACTCACCACTCTTATCAGAACAAGTTCATTGTCTTGGTTCTTTACCACCATCATTCCTGAATTTTAGTCACAACTTGGACTGGACTGACCCATTGACTATCTGAGATGGGATAAATAATCCCAGCTGCCAAGAGCTTCAAAATCTCTTTTTTTTACCACCTCCATCATCTGAGAATGTAACCTTCTTTGGGCTTCTCGGTTGGGTTTGAAATTTTCATCCATCAATATTATNTGGCAATCGATGCACATCCTCCATCAACTCACCACTCTTATTGGAACAAGTTCATTGTCTTGGTTCTTTACCACCATCATTCCTGAATTTTTAGTCACAACTTGGACCGGACTGACCCATTGACTATCTGAGATGGGATAAATAATCCCAGCTGCCAAGAGCTTCAAAATCTCTTTTTTTACCACCTCCATCATCTGAGGATGTAACCTTCTTTGGGCTTCTCGGTTGGGTTTGAAATTTTCATCCATCAATATTATATGCATGCACATTGATGGATTGATTCCCTTTACGTCCGCTATTGTCCAACCAATTGCCATTTGGTGTTCTCGCAACTCCTTCAATAGTTTCCCTTCTTGCAAAGTAGTTAAGTGGCTAGCAATAATAACCAGCAATGTTTCATTATCACCCAAGTAAGAATACTTCAAATGACTTGGGAGAGTTTTCAACTCTAGCACCGGGGCCTACACCNTTTCCCTTCTTGCAAAGTATTTAAGTGGCTAGCAATAATAACCAGCAAGGTTTCATTATCACCCAAATAAGAATACTTCAAATGACTTGGGAGAGTTTTCAACTCTAGCACCGGGGCCTACACCACCGAAGGTAACAACTTTGTATAAGAAACCGGTGAAATTAAGCTCTTAATTTCATACCTTTTTGAAATAGGTGGTGAAGATTAAAGTTCCATCATTGTCTCTTCAACATTAATGTTTAGCGGCACAACTGAATTATTTTCCTTCAAGTCTTGTCTCAACACAAATTCTAGCTCATCCATCTCTAACGACTCAAAGACTTCTTGCGCAAAGTTTTCAATAACATCAAAGGCACAAATAAAATGAACATCATTACTTGGGTACCTCATAGCGTCATAAATATTAAACTTGGCAACTTCACCATCGACCTCCATTGTGAGGTTTGCATCATCGACGTCAATCTTGGTTTTTGTCATTTTAAGGAATGGATGTTGTAAAACCCGGTAAATTAAATTTTTTTACAAAAAAGGACAAAATGGTAAATTACTCCTACAGTATGAGTTAAAAATCTAAAATTTTCTAGATCTTGGATGATGAAATGGACCTCACCGTTGAATTCATCTCGCAAAATCTAATCACCTTGTCAAATTTCATCGAATTCTGAGATAGTCAGATTTTTTGTGTTTTACGAGACGATCGAGTCTCGGGTGACCCAAAAATGAGATTTTTGATAAAATTTTAAAAGGTGGAAAATATTTAAGGTAAGTTAAAAAAAATATTTTAAACTTAAATCGGAATGAAATTTAATCTTTTTGGGGCGAAAACGGACCTCGAAAAAAAGAGGGTCGTGTGGCGGATTGTGGGCCAAGTATTAAGAAGTATAAATAGGGAGAAAAATGAAAATTTTCCCCCATTCTTTGTCCAGCCGTTAGCCAATAGAAGAAGATAGGGAAAGAGTTTGGATCCTCCACCTTCTCTCTACGATCTACAACTCCACGGTGCTCGGATCCACTCGGGCCAAGAGTTAAAGTCGGTCTCCTCGTCGAGGGCTATGCCTACATACCAAAAATTAGGGTTTTTACCGAAGATTAAAAAAAAATGGGATGTTGGGAAGGCTTGGATTAGAGTTTGAGTTGAAGTCTTGGAGCTTCCCTACGTGTTCTTCATGCTTCAAGACGTAGGGTTTCTCCTACTTTGGTTGATTTCTTACCTAGGGTGTATTATGGAATGAGTAAGGGTATTGAATAACATAGGTCATTTGACTATGGTTATGGAAATGGGTATTGAAATGGCTTAAAATCAATTCCTAGCTTGGGTTGATGTATAGAAATTATTGGGTGATTTCTTGGAAATTGTCATTGGTAGGCATGTTATGTGTTTATTTTATGCCTTAAGAATTTAATGTGGTATTGGCATGAGTTATGTATAGCATGCTTGTTGTGAATTGTAGTTGAATATCAAATGTTAATATATGCTCCTTGGTATATTGACTTGTGATGAAATTGGTAATTATGTACATAAGACATAAATTGCCAAGAGATATGTAAAATGTGTGGTTTAAGTTGTCCATATCGCATTCATTACATATGGGACATGACATTGATGGGCAATAGTTCATTACATTGCATTTGCACGAAGATATCGCATATTGAGGGTGTGTGTGCATAGTTGTCGTCTTCACCTCATTTGGTGTTTGACAAGTGGACTTGGGAATGTTGGATCGATGATTCGACTTAGTCGCACAGTTTTATGGAAAATTGGGTCGGGGTTAGCAAGAAGGGCTAGAATATCCCTCGGGTGAAAGGCCTCGTTATTGTATTTGCACTCCGATGGTATAAGAGCCCATAAAGTGTGTCGGTATACGCAAAACCGTTGGTGGTAGTCCATGAATTCCATGTCGACTGGGTGCCGTTGGTGTAAGTCCATGAATACCCACCCCAAGAAAGACCCTAGTTTTGAAAATGTCATTTGATGAGCAACATAGATGACAGTTTAAATTACACATTGGCACTACATTGTGTTGTGGGAATCGATGAAGACTCGGGATAAAGTGTATGAATGAGCCTTATCTCATTTCATGGTATGACACGATAGATTCCAACATGAATTACATATTCTTGCATTGGAATGGATATTGGTTGTGTATTGTTGCACGTATACATACATATGCACTCAGGTGGGGAGTAGCCATTGTAGGAAATACTCTATTGGGCTTGGCTCACCCTATACAGGAACACATTTAAGGTGCGGGGCATATTCCAGTGGATGACACACATTCAGGGTCTCGAGAGTGAAGAAAAACCGGTTTGTGGCTTTTGAAAACAAGTTTTGTGTAAAACTTAGGTTTAATTCCATTTTGACATCTAACCGTGTAAATAGCTTGTAATAGAACTTGTAGATAGCAAGTTTTATGTGAATAACATCATTATGTATGTTTGAGATGGTATTGGAATGGTTAAAATTGTATTTGAAACGTAAAATAGGTGAAACAGGGAAAAATGGGCACATCGTATCGGTATGCGTATTGGTACGACGAGGTCCAGAAGACAAACCGTATTGGTACACGTACTGGTACGGTGAGGTCCAATGAGCAACCTGTGTATCGGTACGCTTTGGCAGATTTTAAATTATTTTTTTTTAAATCTTTCTCCTAGGCCTAGGGCTATGCATCCTTTGGTTCCAATGACATAAATGAACCTTAAATGATATACATTGGGGTATATTGAACCTTGATGAGATTAAATGATTAAAGGAACATGGGTTACACGTGTGAGTTACAATCCCAGACAAAGGGATATTATTGACGTGATGCCGGAGTGGGCAACAATCATGGGTATTTTCACGGGTTGACGGGTTAACAAAGGACCCCCGAATTTTGGGGCGTCATAGAAGTCCTAGATGCTTGTTGTTTTTTGTTGTTGTTCCTGACCTCTAAACATTATCCCTCAATGCATGTATGGCTTATAGGGATAAGAGAGTGTCACTCTCCCTCGGAATGATGCAAGACATGAGGCAACGGAATAATGTGGAATGAAATGAACAAAATGAATGTGTGTGTGTACAAAAGTGCTCTCCAAGCGTAGAGAGTCTTTTGAGTGTCGTGTTTTACTTGGAAAAGTATTCCAAGGTCATCTTCTCAGGGAAGGAAGGGAATTATGTGAAGGTAATTTTGTGCAAAAAAGGAGAAGTGTAAAAATCTTTGAGATTGAGTTTGAGTATTTGTGATTTTGATTTTGGTGAAAATGAAAGGAAAACAAGTGTTTGGCTAATCCAAGAAGTCATTCCAATGGGAATTCCAACTCAAATCAAAACCTTCTTCCAATGGTGCATAGATGAACGATTGATTTGTGGGAAGCTAGGGACGAGATGGAATGAGTATCTAAGTATAAACTGTGACCAGGCCTACATGATATCAAAGGCTCACCATCTGATCCACCCTCAACCCAGTCAAATCGAACCATCGTACACCAAGAGGAGGAAAAAAAACGAGTTGAAATGGAATACCCAAGAGGAGGTCTCCCTTGGATTAGCCAACTTAAAATCTACCTACTCATAACTAAAGGAAGGACAAGCATAATGTAAAGAGACATGTAAAAGAAATGAAGATTAAAACTTAACTCAATGCAAGAAATCGTAAACTATGAAGGAAAATATTCAACACCCATTTTAAAGCATGAAAATGAAAAAAAACTAGAAAGCAACAATGGTGGATTGAAGAACATGTAACTAAACTTGGAATAAACTTGAAATAGCTAAGATTAAAGTGCAAGGAATGAAGATTACAAGAGTATTAAAGCTTACTACAACAGAAATGGAGAAGAAAATGCAAGAACATAAGCTTTCTAGTTCTACTATTCATCATCTTCTTCATTGAGCTAAGACTACTCCTAAGCTTAGGTAGCCACCCTTCCAAGCTTGTGGAATGTTGAATATATGGAGTGTGTGCCTTCAAATTTTGTCCATGGGGGGTCCCTCTAGCTGTGTGAAAGGCCTCCCATAAATAGGGGGCTGAATGGATGGGTATGGCTGGCTTAGCCTACATTCCCCAGGCTTCACCCTTCCTCTCCCATGCTCATCAATGCTAAGCCTCAAAAGTCTCCATCAAGGGTGCAGGAGGCATGAAGATGTGCAGAAAATGTTGGGGGGGCAAGTGGGAGAAGTGTAAGTGGGACCCCCAAGCAAGTGGAGCATGAAAACAGTTGTTCTGGGCATTCTGCGCAAAATCTTCCGGAAGCTGTTTCGGAAGGTGATAGCTCAGGACCACTTTTAGTAAAATTGCCATAATGTTTGATCCAACCGTTGGATCGAGCTGATATTTTTACACAATACAGAAGACATCCAGATCTACAACCTTTCAGTTTTGTACTTTTTTAGATTCGAATTAGATCATGGTCAAACATGGGTAAAACAGCGGGACTGTGTCAAGACCTTGGAAAACCAGTGGGGAAAAACCTTCTAGAAGGTTTATGGCCAAACCTTCTGGAAGGTTTTCATCCAAATTGCATTTTTCTTGTTTTCTTCACCTTCCAAGCCTCCCTATCCTCATTCAACGTGTCCATGTCTTCACCACACATTCACACTTAGTTGCAAAGCTCTAAAAGCCATCATTTATGTTATAATTACTTGCAACATCAAAATTTCCACATTATTCCTAACTTTAACTAATTCTAAATAATTAATATGAAAATTTAAGTTAAAAAGCATGAAAATGAGGCCAATAACTATGCAATGTTTTGTGCTCATCACCTAGCAAGATTGGTGCAAGACTTACTAAATGACTATCCTCCATATTCAAAATATAAAAATCAGCTGGAAAAATCGAGTCATTAACCTGCACTAGAACATCCTTAACAATCCCTTCGGGATAAGCATTAGAGATCAACTAGTTGAATAATCACCCCAATTTTCTTAAGAGGACCCATGTTAAGGGATGCATAAATTTATTGTGGCATAACATTAATAGATGCACCTAAATCTAACATGGCACGCTCAAACTTGGTGTCACCGATTACACATGGAATAGTGAATGTTCCTAGATCTTTACACTTTTGAGCCAACTTACATCGTATCGTAGCTAAAACATTTTTCACCACACTTAATTTTCATCCCTTTGTAGCCATCATGTTGATGTGCAAAGCTCTTTTAAAAATTTGGCATACCTTGGGATTTGCTTGATTGCATCCAAGAGTGGTATGTTCACCTCCACCTTCCGAAAAGTATCAAGAATTTCTTTTTCTTGTTCCTCCTTCTTTGATTTAGCCAATCTACTAGGGAAAGGCAAAGGAACTGAATTAGTAGACTTAATTGTGGTAGCTAGAGAATTGAGCTTTAATGAAGCCTTTTGTTCATCTTCTTCCTTCTTGTCTCCTTGTTGTGTCTTTGTCGAATTGGATAAATATTGAGTAGGTCCTATAATTTCTTTTCCACTTTGCAAAACAACAACACTCACATTCTCTCTAGGGTTAGTAACAATTTGAGAAGGCAAATTACCCAAATTTTCATGCTTGCTAATGATGTCGCAAGCTGACTTGTTTGCCTCTCCAAATTCTGAATACTAGTTTGTGTCTCATTTTGGAATTGTATAGTGTTATTAGCTAAAGCCTTGACAATATCTTCAAGTGATGGAGTCGGTTGTTGTCTCTGCTGATATTATGTCTGAAATTTATTGAAATTGGTTGGATTTCCATACCACATATTTGCATGATCTTTCCATTTGGAGTTGTAAGTATTGGAGAATAGATTGTATTTGAGTTGTTGTTGTTGTTGTTCCACAAATCCTCCCATTCCATTTACTTCTTGTCCTGAATCTTCCTCTTGCAAAGTAGGACACATGTCTGTGGGATGACTTATCAACGTACAAATTCCACATGCTTTAACTGCTTGCATGTTACTTACAACAATTTGTCTCACCAAAGAAGTTAAATCAGAAATTTGTTTTTCAAGGTTAGAAGTACTTACCTCATTCACTTTCTTTGGTGTGTGATCCATTCTTATCCCAAATTGTTGCGAATTCGCACCCATGTTGGAAACTAATTGTTTCGCAGCAGTTGGTGTTTTGTCAACCAATGCTCCTCCACTAGCTGCATCTATCATACTTATTTCCATAGGTAGCAATCCTTCATAGAAATATTGAATCAAAAGTTGATCACTTATCTGATGATGTGGGTAGCACGCACATAGTTTCTTGAAGCATTTCCAATATTCGTACAAAGACTCTCCATTGTATTGACGAATGCCACATATCTCCTTCCTTATGGTTGCAGCCCTGGAAGTGGGAAAGAATTTCTCCAAGAATTGCTTCTTCATCTCAGTCCATGAATTGATGGAACCAGAAGGTAGGTAATACAACCAATCTTTTGCATCATCCCCCAAAGAACATGGGAATGCTCTCAATTTAATTTCATCATCATGCATACCTTGTGGTTCCATGCTTCAACATACTACATGGAACTCCTTTAGATGCTTGTAAGGATCTTCATCTGCAAGACCACGAAAAGTAGGCAAAAGATGAATTAGTCCCGATTTCAATTCAAAAGCAGCATCTAAATTAGGGTATTCAATGCATAAAGGTTTAGCAATAAAATCAGGAGCTGCTAGCTCCTTCAAACTCCGTGTATTTGCAACCATGTTGTCCTTTTCCTCTTCCAAATCACTACATGATAGCCACTCGAGAGCGATGTTAATTCTTGGTGAAGAGGTTGATGATGCTTGCTCGTGTTTAGCTTGTCTCGCTTCTCTTTGTAATCTGTGGAATTTCTTTTCAATCTCAGGATCAAAACTCAATTCACTTTGGTGAGAAGATTGAGTTATAAACTAATTAAACAAAGATAATAAAATAGAAATACTAGAACCAGTCAAGGAAATTCACTTCCCCAGCAACAGTGCCAAAATTTGGTGTGCGTCGTTCACAACCAAAATTAATTCCTTACCTCTACACTACAAATATAGCAGTGGCAAGCAAGAGTCAATACCACAGAGAAATGAATTAACTTAACTGGTAACAAGTGCAATAATATGTAAATAAAAAGGGGGTTTTGTTTGTCACAAAAGCAGATTATCAAATCGTTAACAAGAATCAATTAATGAAATGTCAATTTAAAGGCAATTCAACCTTTGGTTATGGATTTGATCATAGACACAAACAATCAACTCCTATCAAAAGCTTAGTTCAAAGATCATTTAGATGCTAAACGACCTTCTTCATCTCTATAAACATTAATACAAGCCTAGAACTCATATTAAATATTGTTATTAATCAATTCGATATTAAGAATCCTTATTAATAATAGCCATAAGAACAACTAAGATTGAATAACAAATCTCCACTAGCGAAGAACTATTAATCCAATATATAATTCCCTCAAATTAATAACAAAAGTTTGGAAAACAACTGCATAATCTGATTGCTACTACAATCAAGTTTCAAGACAATTACGGACCAAGAACTTAATCTAGCATTCACAACATTGAACATCAATTAGTGTGCACCTTAATCAAAAGAACTATGTAATCTTATCAATAAATCAGAGAATCATATCATTCGAATAGAATTTGATATTAAATAATTAAATCAACTCTCACAAAACCATATACCAACTTAGACTACCTTCAACCGAACAAAGGAAATAAGCTGCTCATTGCTTAGGTAAACCCAAGTCTGTAATATAAAAATTGTTGTGTCTTCCTTCCTTATTCTGCCACCTCCTTTCCTTCTAGGAAACCTTAGATACATATAGAAAACATATGATAGTTCCCCAAATGTGTACAACTCAAATCCTTACATTATAGGTATTCATTATCAAAACAGATTGACAAAAATCACAGAAATCATGCTGGAACTTGTGAGATGTTCTTCTATTAGATAACAATTGAATCTTGTAAAACCTGGGAAAATTTGAACTTTTTTCGATAAAGGGCAAAATAATAATTTATCACTATTATGCGGGTTTAAAATGCATATTTCTAAAGAGCTGAAATGGAGCAACAGACTTTGCCATTGGATTCGTATCGCTAAATTGAGTCATCATGTCGAATTTTGAGATAGTTAAATTTTGTACGTTTTTTGAGACAATTGGGTGACGAATGAACTTTTAAAGGTCACCAAAAATAAAAAATATGAAATTTCCTTATAATTGAGTAAAAGTTCAAATAAAATTAATTTAAACTAAAATTAGAATTTAATTAAGTCATTTCGGCTTAAAAACGGACCCGAAAATGATAAACGAGCGGGACAATGTGGACCGCACAATTAAAAGTATAAATAGGGGCAAAATATCTAAAAATTCATATATTTCTCACCATTTGGCCGGCTGAGTTCAGGTGTGTGAAGAGGAGAAGAGAGAGAAGAGAGAAAATAGAAATTTCAAGCTTTCTTCTCCGATTTCTAAAGTTCCGTTGGTCGGAATCCGTCAGACCAAGAGTTAAAGTTGGTCTACGTGACGAGGGCTACACGTATGTACCAAGAATGAGAGATTTCATCATAGATCCAAGGGGAGGATTTTGTGAAGTCAAGAGTTTTTGGAGATAGGAAGGTGTCTTGAAGCTTATAGTCTTCATGTTACACTCCAAGAGGTACAGTTTCTCCTACTTTGGTTTATTTTCTTACCTAGGATGTATTATGAATGAGGTAAGGGTTTGGAATAACCTAAGTCACCTGACTATGGTTAAGGAATAGAGGAAATGGGTATGGAATTGGCCTAGACAAAATCCTAGCAAAGTTTGGTATTGGGGAAATACTTGTGCAATCCCTTAAAACTTGATATCTTGAGCATGCTATATGTTTTATAGTGCTTGTACATAAAGTGTGTTGTTAACATGCTTATAAAATGTGTTGGAAGGAAATGTTAATATGTGCTAATTGATGTAATAACATTGTGACAATTTATGGTAATTATATGCTTTCATTGAAATTGCCATGACATATGTGAGATATGTGGTTAAATGTATCATGTGGCATTCTTTATATATGAGTATGACATTGATTATGCAATGGTTCATTACATTGTATATTGCCTGGGGAAAATGCATCACATTCATGGGCTTAGGCATGAGTGTGGGTGTGTATGCATGATTTAATCAATACCACTCTTGGTGATTGATATGTGGACTCAGAGATGTTGGATCGAAGATCCCATGGAGTCGCATGTTGCATGAGAAAAATTGGTGTTGGGTCTAGCACGAAAGGCTATACACTCCCTCGGGTGAAAAACCTGGCTACTTGGTTCATACACTTCCCTATGGTGAAATTCCAAAAAAGTATAATGGCGTACGGAGCCAATCGGTGTGATTCCAGAATCCGATACCCAACAAAGACACATGATTTTGTAATAAAAATTTTTCATTTAATGAGAAACATCCATAAATGAAATGGTTTTATAAACATATAGTTGATATTTCAAAAATGATCATTGGATGTATTTCATCGATGATAAAGGTTTTACACTTGCATTGCATAGTGTAGTGAGAGCCGGAGTAGGCTCGGGTTGAGGTGCGTGAGTGAATCTCATTTCATTCATGACATGGCATAGTAAATTCCAACATGAACATATATATTCTTGATTTGAATGATTATATGATTGTGAATGTTGTATATGAAAATTGCATATGCACTTAGGTTGGGGAGTAGCCTCTATAAGAAATATTCTACTGGGCGTTGACTCACCATATACGGAAAACATTTCAGGTACAGGTTTTCGTATCGGGAGAGGACTCGCATTTAGGGCCTCAACGATGAGGAAAAGCCGACTTGTGGCTTTTGTGGCATATTTTGTGTAATCTTTGTTGGAACAATGTTTTAATATGTAAAAATTATGCAAATGCATGTAATAGAACTTGTATGGATCATGTATAATGTAGAAAATGTCATTATCCATTTTTGGAATTAGTTTGGAAAAGTTTTGGATGAATTGGAAATGAAAATCTGAAGAAGCATGAAATTCTAGGCAAAACCTTCCAGAAGGTCACAACAACCTTCCGGAAGGTTAGTGTAAATTTTCTGTCCAGTAGGTAAAACCTACTGGAAGTTCCACAAAACCTTCCAGAAGGTTCATGCAATTTTTCATCCAGTGGGCAAACCTTTCAGAAGATAAGTAAAACCTTCTGGTAGAAATTAGTCATGTAGGTAAAGCCTACCAGAAGATCCATAAAACCTTCCGGTAGAAATTTTTCAGTGAGCAAACCTTCCGGAAGGTCCATAACAAAACTTTCCGAAAGGTTTTTCAAAAATCTAAAATTTTAAGAATGCATTGCCATACTCTTGGGCTATGTGTTTTTTGGTTCTAATGACACAAATGGACCTTAAATGAGATACATTGGGGTATATTGAACCTCGATGGGATTAAATGATAAAAAGAAACACAGATCCTCATGTGAGTTGTAATCTTGGTTATAGGGATGTGATAGACGTGATGTTAGGTTATACGACAATCACGGGTATTTTCGCGGGTTGACGGGTGATCAACGGGACCCCCGGATTTTGGTGTGTCACAAATCTTGATTTGGGCATCTTGAAGAACCTTGTAGCCCTAGATGTGTAGATAAAGTTTGGCTTTTGAATCACCTGATTTGGACTTTTTAAACTCAAGTAATGACCTACTGAAGTTTACTGGGTCGGACAGGAATCCAACTCCAATAAGGATTCGGATTAGCTTTTGAGGCCTGACTTTGAAACAATGTTTGGAGGCCAAAAAAAACTCGGATTGTTGCAAACCATACCTTTCTGAAAATCTTAAGACATCCTCTAAAAACTTCATGAAGACCACTTCCTCATTCTGAAACTCTAACGCCATCTAAACCTCAATCGAAGCTCCAAAGATCGAAATTGCCTAAAAGCTGAAAATTGCCCAATGTATTCCATATCTATTCTTTTACCTTCAGTGCTTCCCTAATTCAATAAATATATTAATCAGCTCATTTAAACAGAAAATATTTCATAAAACTGAATATAAAATAATTAAAAACATTAAATATTTTGCTCTTATCAGTAATCAAAATGTTGAATTTTGATATTGACAAAGCAAGTGAATCTCACAAACTTCAAATTAATGAATTGGAAGAACTGAGAAATGAAGTATATGAAAATGCAAAGATTGTTAAGTCTAGAATGAAAATGTTTCATGATAAAAATATTGTGTGGAAGTCCTTTGTACCCTCTCAAAAGTTCTGTTATATAATTCANAAATTCCAAAAAAGTATAATGGCGTACGGAGCCAATCGGTGTGATTCCAGAATCCGATACCCAACAAAGACACATGATTTTGTAATAAAAATTTTTCATTTAATGAGAAACATCCATAAATGAAATGGTTTTATAAACATATAGTTGATATTTCAAAAATGATCATTGGATGTATTTCATCGATGATAAAGGTTTTACACTTGCATTGCATAGTGTAGTGAGAGCCGGAGTAGGCTCGGGTTGAGGTGCGTGAGTGAATCTCATTTCATTCATGACATGGCATAGTAAATTCCAACATGAACATATATATTCTTGATTTGAATGATTATATGATTGTGAATGTTGTATATGAAAATTGCATATGCACTTAGGTTGGGGAGTAGCCTCTATAAGAAATATTCTACTGGGCGTTGGCTCACCATATACGGAAAATATTTCAGGTACGGGTTTTCGTATCGGGAGAGGACTCGCATTTAGGGCCTCAACGATGAGGAAAAGCCGACTTGTGGCTTTTGTGGCATATTTTGTGTAATCTTTGTTGGAACAATGTTTTAATATGTAAAAATTATGCAAATGCATNCTCTTTCATTTGCTTCCTCTGGATTTTGAGCTTAGCCATCTCTTCTAGAATTATGTGCCCTTTTCTTTAGCTCTATGGTAGCAAAGAATGCGCTCAAAGTAGTATGGTAGACCAACACAGTTATATAATAAAGGGAGCAACAAGAAAGCATTCATCAATCAGGATTGGTGCTCAGGCTACCCATGTAAAATCTCCACCGATTGCAAAGTGGAAGGAGAACTCACTGTCCAAATGGAAGGGAAGGAGAGCAAGCGCTCGTCTTCGCACTCCCATTAGCCAAATACAATGAAAGAAAAGCCATGTTTTGAGGATTTACATGAATGTATATAAATATAGGATGATTTAATGTATTAATGTACAAATTAAGTTTTTTAGTTATTTAAATATATAAATATTTGAATCTTAACTGATTCTATGTAACTGCGAGGTGAAACTAAAGTTGGAAAGGAGATCAAGGTTCAGCAGTTGGAAGCCTAAGCCTAGCGTTTGGATGGTAATGGCTAGTATAAAATCCCCAGTCTGCAAAATTAAATAGTCCAACAGTTCCCTCGCAGTAGAAACTAAAAAATCAGCAGATTTCTTTACCTTCACTCATTAGATTCGCTCCACCCATAACCTTTTCTTCAATTTTTTCCGATTAAACACTTACCCATCATCTTTTATAGGTTTTTACCAAACAAAAATCCTTCAAACCTTATATTGAATAAGAAACTCAGAATTCATGGATCCAAGAGCAAGAACAAGAGCCTCATCAAGCCGAGCAAGGCCAGGAGCCTCTTCCCCACCTGAAGCAGTCCCACAGCAAGAGGAATAACCCTAGAGTCAAAATGTATTTGACACTGCTATGTTTGAAAGCATTGATCAACAAGTTTGGTATGATACTTACTTTTATTTTAAGCCTATTATTGCATAGAGACCTATGATATATGAGGATTTTGAACAAATCTGGGATAGGCAAAATCTGGTAGCATGGGGTTGACTAAATTATGTGAAATTGNATATGATATATGAGGATTTTGAACAAATCGGGGAGAGGCAAAATCTGGCAGCATGGGGTTGGCTAAATTATGTGAAATTGGTAGGTCATGCTTATGAATGTTTAGTTCAAAAATTTATAGTAATGCAAAGGAAACTAGGCCAAGTCAATTTCATGCATTTGTTAGGGGAGTTGTATTTCGAGTTACACTGGCCACCATTGATAATTTTTTGAATCCTATGCCAAAGCATCAACATCCCCAATATCCCTATAACATATTGCCTGACATTAATACCATTGGGATTGAGTTGACTGGGAATCCAAAGTATCTAGGGTATACCAAACAAGTATATTAAGCAAAGGGACTTAAATGACAAATACATAATCTTGAATTTGATCATTGTGAATAATTTGTTGACCCAGACTTAGAAAAATCAAATCTACACTGAGAGATTTTANTTGTGAATAATTTGTTGACCCAGACTTAGAAAAATCAAATCTACACTGAGAGATTTTATTTTTCTGTATGCCTTCGAAATGGGATACACTATTGACTTGCCAACACTGATAATGGATTAAATGATGCTAACTGTTAAGACTATGAAGGCCTCACTCCCATTTGTTGTATATGAGTTAAGTGGGATGAAAAGAGTAATTACAGATTTGACATGGCGAAATGTGGAGCATTTGGCACCATAGGATAAAACCTTGTTGAAGAAGAGCCACAAGAAGCACCACTAGAATTGTTAGCAAATCCATTCCTAGAAGGTGCAGATTTTTAGCCACCGGAGGAGCCCTAGAAACCAGAAGAGCAGCCTTATATTCTTGTTGATGACCAGACTGACCGCCAAATTCTGTTGGGATTAGAGACTTGCATCACCCAGTTGGACCAAAGGATGACCAGCTATGAAGAAAACAAAAAAGAGATCCTGAGGCTACTTCGACGACAATACTGTGGAGGCCCATCAGCCTAGTTACTAGAGTTTCTAAAATTTCTATGCTCTTTCTACTTTTATCGAACTTTTTACTTATACATTTTATTTTAGTTTCATATTTTGAATAGTTGTTTTGGGTTGGTTTTTAATTAATTTGGTTAGTTGGTGATTTTGCTTAAAATTTTGCTGTTTTAGGATACTTATTTCATATGATTCACGATAAGAATTATGTTATCATTCTAAATGCGTTTGCAGGTATAACCCCAACCAGATTGCTCGAGATTGTCATACATTGTTTTTACACTATCTGTATACTTTCATAGAAACTCATATTTTGAGCACGTAAAAATTTTTATTTTAGAAACCTTTTAAAATACTACGGTCGTTTATGAAGCTTACATATATAGTAGAGATGTAAAACCCCTATGCAGATTTTGAGTCAATCCTCCTCGGAAAGAATTTTCACATTTACTCAAATAAGAATTTATATTCAGTTTAAAATTTCTTTAAATAATCTCATTATCTGTGTTTTGATTAGCGCTCGTCAAATGAAATGTCAAACATTCTCTTTTAAATCTTTATAGAAATTTTGCAGGTGCATGAATTCTGAAAAATGATTTGGCTAAACTATATCCCTAGCAAGCCGTGATTGAGCCTAAAAAGTATAATTTCTTTTCTTGAACCCATGCATTAACCGAGCAACAGAAAAAAATATTTATTCGACCTTTGCTATCTAATTTTCTTGCATCCTCTCCTAAATAAGACATTATACAAAAAAGGGAGAAAAATGGTGACTACGGTTCAAGAAAGAAAAGAAAAAGAAAAAAGAAAAAAATCTGTAAAAGAAAGCAAAGAGGAAAAGCAAGAGAAAAAGCAAGGAAGAAAACAAAGAAAATAGTCAAGAAATTGCAAAAAATGGGTTTGAAAGGAGAAATGGGAAATACAAAGCATAAATTTTTGTAAAAATGGGAGAGCTGTGTGCTACACTAATCGGAAAGGATAGCTTTTTGAATATCTTTGATGTCATTTCTTTAAACCTAATACCCTTGGCCACGTTACCTTGATAAAGTCATGTTTGATTCCAAAAGTCATGCATATGTATTATTTTCATCTATTCATTAAAAAGGGAGAGTGTTGATAATGTTATTTGATACAGTGTTAATATTTTTTCATGAGATTATGTCAATTTCCAGTTCTATTCAAATAACCTTCTTTTGAGATATTACATGCACTATTATCTTGCTTTGATAACAATATTCTTATCACATATAATTTTTTAGTGATAGTCACTAAAACTTGAATGTATTCTTTGTTCAGTGATTTCCAGGAAAAGATTGACATCGAGGCTAATTCTTGTACAATGGAGTGAAGGATTGTGATATTTCTTAAGTGTTTTTGAAATAAATAAATCCCTACACACACATGAAGTTTTTTTGAGAATATATTGTATAGTGTTACAATTAATGCGTGCTACTCTTACAGTGATGAGGGGAGGAGAAGTATCATGTTAATAGAATAGAATGGTGATTTAATTTTATTTGTGAAAAATATGAATTATGTAATCCTAACCTTTGAAGTTAGTAGGTATCTTCACTGGAAACCTTCACGAGACAAAACTCGTCCACTAGGGATCACCTAGGGGTTTAACGGCTTGTTGCACAAGCTAAATGAAATCATGAAATCTACGACAGTGATTTTATTTTATTTTTTTTATTACTAGGGACTAGTAATGTTTGGTTGGGGGTGTGATTAACCATAATAATACATAATGAATTAGGGTTTAGGGTTAATTGTGTGCTTAGATTAAAGTGATTAAGTTTAACAGGATAAAAGTGGAGAGGCTGAATGAAGAAGGGGAGACAAGAGAAATTAGGAAGTCAAAGAGTCAAACAAGGAGGCTACCAAACATGGAAAACCAGAGGATTAGCACCATCCGGATAATGGTGGTAGCATCCAGACGGTGGCTAAACCGTCTTTCTCCTCCCATCAGTCCATTTGAGCANTAGAGGATTAGCACCATCCGGATAGTGGTGGTAGCATCCAGACGGTGGCTAAACCGTCTTTCTACTCCCATCAGTCCATTTGAGCAACAACTTGATGCGATTGGGCAGTTTGCGTGTCTGCCGCTGCTACCCCCCTTCTGCCTATAAATAGCCCTATTCAGCTTATTTTAATGGGATTCACCGGAGTTCAATCTAGTGCAAGAGAACAGAGAAAAAGGAGGCAATGAAAGAGAGTTTTCAAGGAGTTTCAATTAGAAAGAGCGAAACCCTACTCTAATCACTCTCAATCAGACTTTTCTCTACTTCTACATTTCTGTTTATCCTTTCTACTTGGAGGGTTGAACCTTTCCCACTTTTGTGCCCTAACTGGTAATAAGAGTGGCAGTGTTTCAGCTATTCCTCAGGGAAGGATTTTGTTGTATTTTATTTTTAATTGTAATGGGATTACCTCATTCTTATTGCTTGTCTATAGCAATGAAGTGTGAGTAGTCCATTTATACTCTTCGGCGGAGGGTGAATGCATGTGTAATGTTGTTTCAGTTATGAAAATGCCGATGTTTTATTTATGAGTTAAATTTTATACCTCCCTTAATTGATGGATGGTTATAATTGTAATACGCTCATGGTTATGAACACTGAGCAAAGTCTAATGATATATACCATTCTATCTATAATTATTATGTACTTTATGCATGATACGGTGATGCATGTAGTTGGTTTATGTAAAAGTCAGGAGATTGGTTATAGACACGTAGCCAATGCTATTGATTCAATGCAAAAATCGAAACTCCATTTTCATTGAATCATCAACCTACCAATCAAATATCTAGGGTTATTTGGTTCTTGCATGGTATATAGACCTTCTAGCTAACCTAACCAATTGTTGTGATATAGTATAGTTATATATCAAACCTACCAATTAACTTTCCAGTAAAATGGGAGTAAATTTCTACAAGGTGGCATTTTCATAAATAAGCAGTATAATGAATGTTGGATCCCCGAACTAAAGAGAACCTTTTATCATTGTTATCTAAATTTTTAGTTAAGTGTTTATTTTAGTTAACTCCCTAAACTAAAGAGAACCTATTCNCAGAGGATTAGCACCATCCGGATAATGGTGGTAGCATCCAGACGGTGGCTAAACCGTCTTTCTCCTCCCATCAGTCCATTTGAGCAACAACTTGATGCGATTGGGCAGTTTGGGTGTCTGCCGGTGCTACCCCCTCTTCTTCTGCCTATAAATAGCCCTATTCAGCTTATTTTAATGGGATTCACCGGAGTTCAATCTAGTGCAAGAGAACAAAGAAAAAGGAGGCAATGAAAGAGAGTTTTCAAGGAGTTTCAATTAGAAAGAGCGAAACCCTACTCTAATCACTCTCAATCAGAATTTTCTCTACTTCTACATTTCTGTTTATCCTTTCTACTTGGAGGGTTGAACCTTTCCCACTTTTGTGCCCTAACTGGTAATAAGAGTGGCAGTGTTTCAGCTATTCCTCAAGGAAGGATTTTGTTGTATTTTATTTTCAATTGTAATGGGATTACCTCATTCTTATTGCTTGTCTATAGCAATGAAGTGTGAGTAGTCCATTTATCATTGTTATCCAAATTTTTAGTTAAGTGTTTATTTTAGTTAACTCCCTAAACTAAAGAGAACCTATTCCAGCACACACGACAATATTACCTTTTTATTTTTTGAATACCAACAGTAAGCTCCCTATGGGTTCGACCTCGGATTTAACTGAGAAATATTGTAATTTAACCCCTTATACTTGGGTGTATGATTTAAATCTGGTTAAATTATAGAGTTGTTCATCATTCTCTAACTTCGTGTAAGTAGAGAACATCCATNATTTTTTGAATACCAACAGTAAGCTCCCTATGGGTTCGACCTCGGATTTAACTGAGAAATATTGTAATTTAACCCCTTATTCATGGGTGTATGATTTAAATCTGGTTAAATTATAGAGTTGTTCATCATTCTCTAACTTCGTGTAAGTAGAGAACATCCATTTGTTGGAGATAATGTGTCAAGTAGCGCCAGTGTCAACCAACCACTCCTTGGGGTTTCCCACCAAGTTACATTCAGAAACAACTGCTGAGAGGTTCATGTCAAAGACTTTTATTGAAAGCTTGTCTGTTTCAGTCACATTTGATTGAGAATTTGGCTTCTTGAAGTTCTTTGGATTTTGATAGTCCTTAGAGAGATGTCCAAGTTTGCCACAGTTGTAGCATTTGCCCTTGATCCTTGATTTGGACTTTCACCATTGTGCTTCCTTTCCNCAGTCCTTAGAGAGATGTCCACGTTTGCCACATTTGTAGCATTTGCCCTTGATCCTTGATTTGGACTTTCACCATTCTGCTTCCTTTCCATGTTAGTCTTTGTCACACCTTCCACAATGTTGCATTTAGATTTCNTAGTCCTTAGAGAGATGTCCAAGTTTGCCACAGTTGTAGCATTTGCCCTTGATCCTTGATTTGGACTTTCACCATTGTGCTTCCTTTCCATGTTAGTCTTTGTCACACCTTCCACAATGTTGCATTTAGATTTCATGAATTAAAGACTCCACTTTTCTTATCGGCATGGATGTCATAAAGGATAACTTAAAGTTCTTGAACTTGGGTTATGTCCGTCTTTGAATCCAAACATTTTATAATCCTAGAATTTACTAACAATGAATTTCTTCATACCAATAGCTTCGGTCTTGTATTTCTTGTCCAAAGACTCCCAAAGTTCTTTTGTAGAATTGACAACACTATACACATTGTATAATGTATTGTCTAGTCCGTTCAAGATATAATTTCTTCACAAGAAATCCGAATACTTCCAATCATCCATTACAATCAACTTTTCCTTGTTAGTTCCATTTTCATTAAGTGCATCCTCACTTAGAAACTTGGCAAAGTTCAATGTGGCAAGATAAAAAAATATCTTTTGTAGCCAACATTTGAAATTTGAGCCATTAAATTTCTCGGGTTTCTCTCCATGAGACACTCACGGAAGTAGGAACAATGGTTGTAGGAACATAATTATTTTGTGATGCCCTATTTCTCGGGGGTCCCAATTAATCCGTTGAACACCCATCAACCTACGGAATAACCCATGATACCATTGAACCCGATAACATGTAGTGATACCTCATTTACTAGTGTCCATAAATTTAATAAAATGTGGGCAGATTCTCCATTGTACGGGGAGTTCTACCCAATACACAACCTGTGCATTTATATAATATTGACCACACCAAGTCCATTCATCAAAATTCAATCTCANGTGGGCAGATTCTCCATTGTACGGGGAGTTCTACCTAATACACAGCCTGTGCATTTATATAATATTGACCACACCAAGTCCATTCATCAAAATTCAATCTCATAACATTGAATACAACCCATAACCATCATTTATGCATACATTTATTCATAAAAGAATAAATGTCCAAAATAGTCCCATATAAATGCCTTAATTCAAAATACAAGTTTTGTTTAAGAAATTTATACAAGACCAATGTAATGGAAACAAAAAATTACCACATCCAAAAATAAGAGCCAGAACCTAAGTCTATTCTTAAAGCGGGCCCGCCTGTTGAAGGGCCTTTAGTGAAAACATGTGCGATACCTGAAAATGTTCTCATAAAGGGTGAGCCAACGCTCAATATGGTAACTCATATAAAGAATACTTCCCAACCCAAAATGCATATGAAATGTCACATTTAACATCATGTCATGCAATCATTCAAATATATTTATCCTANCCTTAAAGCGGGCCTGTTGATGGGCCTTTACTGGAAACATGTGCGATACCTGAAAAATGTTCTCATAAAGGGTGAGCCAATGCTCAATATGGTAACTCATATAAAGAATACTTCCCAACCCAAAATGCATATGAAATGTCACATTTAACATCATGTCATGCAATCATTCAAATATATTTATCCTAAACATATGTCGTAAATCATGCCATGTTATGAGATGGAACTCACGCATGCAATACTAACTCTGAGCCCCATCCCGGGCTCTCACACACATGCAATGTCATGCGAATGAATTCTAACATTCCAAGCCCCCACCATTGATTTTATGTACACCCAATGGCTATTTAATTCATTTTTTGCATCTTTATGGGGCATNAGGCTCCCACACACATGCAATGTCATGCGAATGAATTCTAACATTCCAAGCCCCTACCATTGATTTTATGTACACCCAATGGCTATTTAATTCATTTTTTGCATCTTTATGGGGCATTAATTTACGATATTTTACCAATGGCAAACCACACCATNGGGCTCTCACACACATGCAATGTCATGCGAATGAATTCTAACATTCCAAGCCCCCACCATTGATTTTATGTACACCCAATGGCTATTTAATTCATTTTTTGCATCTTTATGGGGCATTAATTTACGATATTTTACCAATGGCAAACCACACCATCAATGAATTTTCAGGACATCCCACCTGCAACTCTATTTTTGTCATTACACTTTTCTAGAATTTCATTGCCGAGGAGGGTATAAACCAAGTAAGCAAGTCTTTCACTCAAGGAAGAATCTAGCTTTTCTTGCTACACCTTAACACGTTTATCCATTTAATTTTTTGTGCGATTTAGCTGGATGTTGGTGTGAATTTTTTGAGCCCATAATCAACCACCTATGTGATGATTGATTTCATACTATGCACACACTCTCACNACTTTTCTTGCTACACCTTAACACGTTTATCCATTTAATTTTTTGTGCGACTTAGCTAGATGTTGGTGTGAATTTTTTCAGCCCATAATCAACCACCTATGTGATGATTGATTTCATACTATGCACACACTCTCACCCATGTCAATGCCCATGAATGTAGTGTAACCCATGCATAATGCAATGCAATGTGCAATTGCCTTCGATACCATTTACAATGTCAACTTGTATTCACTTAGGAATTTAAAAAAAACCTAAAGGGCACATCAATTTATACAACTAGAATGCTTGTTACTTTCAACATAACAAAAAGTTTATTAATTTAATAAGCATAAGCACAGTTTAACTATACTAGTCATATGCTAAATGATCATTTAATATATTTATAATCTCATACTTATATCACAAGCTAATAAATCAATTAAGCTTGATATGCCATTAATACATCAAAATCATGCTAATTTACAACTGACATGCTTTAAACCACTAATTTTAACCTGTACCAAATTAATCATAATAGGGTTTTAGAAATTAAAGGATAAATTACAAATCCTACATTTAAACCAATAGTTACACTAGTCAAGAGCTAAACATGTGATAAATACACCCATAGCCTACCCATTTCATGTGCCATAATCTAGGTTGAAGTGACATCTAAATAGGAGAAACCCTATCTATTGTAGTGTGAGCCCGCATAGTAAGAACCCCCAAAATCTACCTTCCCAAGCCTTGATTTAATCCCGAGCTGAAACCCTGATTTTTGAAAGATGTTGTAATTGAACATGGTTGGTGATGATGCACAAAATAGTCTCGTGCAAGATCAACAGTCAAGTGTGTGATTTAGGAAATTAATGAGACAATTAATAAAACAATCAATGGCAAAAAGGTAAATATCGGGTCAACACACAGATATATAATGGTTCGGTCTAGGTGACCTACTCCACTCCGAAAAACTGTGACAGTGGCCAAGGAACCTTTATTAATAAAGTAAGGTATGTAAAACCCGAGTAAATTTGAGCTTTTTTCGAAAAAGGGTAAAACGGTAATTTGTCACTATAATGCATAATTAAAATATGTATTTCTNCCAAAAAGGTAAATATCGGGTCAACACACATATATATAATGGTTCGGTCTAGGTGACCTACTCCACTCCAAAAAATTGTGACAGTGGCCAAGGAACCTTTATTAATAAAGTAAGGTATGTAAAACCCGAGTAAATTTGAGCTTTTTTTGAAAAAGGGTAAAACGGTAATTTGTCACTATAATGCATAATTAAAATATGTATTTCTATAGAGCTCGGATGATACAATGAACTTTACTGTTAGATTTGTCTCACGAAATCAAGTTGTCCAGCCAATTTTCATCGAATTTCGAGATAGTCAAATTTTTCATATTTTATGAGACAATTGGATGTCGGGTGACCTCACAAACGTCCCTAAAAATAAAATTTATAAAATTTCCTTATAATTGAAGAAAATTTCAAATAAAAATAATTTGNCACTGTTGGATTTGTCTCACGAAATCAAGTTGTCCAGCCAATTTTCATCGAATTTCGAGATAGTCGAATTTTTCATGTTTTATGAGACAATTGGATGTCGGGTGACCTCACAAACGTCCCCAAAAATAAAATTTATAAAATTTCCTTATAATTGAAGAAAATTTCAAATGAAAATAATTTGAAATTAAACTGGGACGAAATTAAGTCACTTCGACACAAAAATACACCCAGAAATAAGAAATGTGCGGCGCAACATAGACCTCAGAACTAAAGGGTATAAATAGGGGGATAAATATCTGATTTCTCTCCATTCTACTGGTTGGCTCATGTTAGAAGAGAAAGAGAGAGAAGAGAGAAAATAAAAAAAATAAGATTTCTACCTTCTCCCTACGATCTACGAAGCTCTGTTGGTTGAATTGACTCAGNGAACTAAAGGGTATAAATAGGGGGATAAATATAGGGGGATAAATATCTGATTTCTCTCCATTCTACCGGTTGGCCCATGTTAGAAGAGAAAGAGAGAGAAGAGAGAAAATAAAAAAATAAGATTTCTACCTTCTCCCTACGATCTACGAAGCTCTGTTGGTTGAATTGACTCAGACCAAGAGTTAAAGTTGATCACCTCGACGAGGGCTATACAGCCATACCAAGAATGAAGGATTTCACAGAAGATCCAAAGAGAAGATTTTGGAAAAATCAAGGGTTTTGGGCTTGGGAGGTATTCCTGAAGGTTCTACCCTTCATTTTACGCTTCAAGAGATAGGGTTTTCTCCTACTCGGGTTTATTTCTTACCTAAGATGTTATATGGGATGGGTATGTGTATATAACAACATAGGTCACTTTTCTATTGTTGTTGACATGTGGAAATGGGTATGAAAATGGCCTAAATCAAATTCTAGCTTAAATTTGATATGGGAATGGCACTTGTGAAAATTCTTGGAATTTGATATTATTTAGGCATGCTATGTGTTTATATTGTGCCTTGGGAAAGATGTGGAAATGGGTATAGGATATGTAATGACATGCTTATGAATTGTTATTTGGTATGAATGAGTTTATATGTGTTGTTAATATGTTAACATCATGACAATGCACATGAGTGCGAGTGTGAGCGTGTGTGCATGGTTTGATCAAACACCATGTTTGGTGATTGATGGGTGGGCTCGGGAAAGTTAGATCGAAGATCCAACTAAGTCTCATGGTTACACGAAAAACTTGTGTCGGGTATAGCAAGTAGGGCTAGACTCTCCCTCGAGTGCATGACGTAGCTACTTGGTTCATACACTCCCCTGAGGTGAAATTCCAGAAAAGTGTATTGGTTTGCAGAACCTACAGTCCGATACCAAAACTCTGCTACCCAACAAAGACACATGATTTTGTTTTATATGATACCTGGTTCTTACACTCCCCTGAGGTGAAATTCTAGAAAAGTGTACTTGTTTTATAAAATAGTCATTCAACATGTAACATCAAACAATGAATCGGTTTTATAAGCTCATAACTTTTGTTTTCAAATGATCATTGGATGTAATTCATCAATGACCGATTTGCTAAACATTAGCATTGCATTGTGTTACGGGAGTCGATGAAGACTCGGGTTAAAGTGCATGAGTGAGTATCATCTCACATCATGACATGACATGGTAGAATTCTAATATTGAATGACATTCTTAGTTGGAATGAAAAATGATTGTTGATTGTTGCATGTGCACATTTCATATGCATCTAGGGNATGTATTGTGTTACGGGAGTCGATGAAGACTTAGGTTAAAGTGCATGAGTGAGTATCATCTCACATCATGACATGACATGGTAGAATTCTAATATTGAATGACATATTCTTATTTGGAATGAAAAATGATTGTTGATTGTTGCATGTGCACATTTCATATGCATCTAGGGGGAGACTAGCCTCTGTAGGAGATACTCTATTGAGCGTAGCTCACCCTATACGGGAAAACATTTCAGGTGCGGGATATACGCCGACGGAAGGCCATCACATGGGACTTCAAGGATAAAGAAAGCCGAGATGTGGCTTTATTTTGAGTTTTTGTAAAAGTGTTATGAAAACTTAGTTTTTGTATGTAAATGAATGTAATAGAACTTGTATGGATCATGCGTAATGTGGAAAACTTCACTAAACATGTATGGGATGGTGGTGGAATGGATTGGAAATGAAAAACAGGTGAAACAGGAAAAACTGGGCAAGACCTACCGGTAGGATCTCGTACAGGGAAAATTTTGTTTATTAGGCAAAACCTACCAGTAGGGCCTATCGGTAGGACTTTTTCAGTGGACACAACCTATCGGTAGATCTTCCAAAAATTTGAAATTTTAAAATTGCTTTGCCATAGTTTTGGACGCTTGGTTTTTTTGGTTCCAAGGATATAAATGGATTAAAATGGAGCATGAATTGTGANGAATGAAAAACAGGTGAAACAGAAAAAACTGGGCAAGACCGACCGGTAGGATCTCGTACAGGGAAAATTTTGTTTATTAGGCAAAACCTACCAGTAGGGCCTATCGGTAGGACTTTTTCAGTGGACACAACCTATCGGTAGATCTTCCAAAAATTTGAAATTTTAAAATTGCTTTGCCATAGTTTTGGACGCTTGGTTTTTTTGGTTCCAAGGATGTAAATGGATTAAAATGGAGCATGAATTGTGATATATTGGACCTTGTTTCGGTCAAATGGAAAAATGTACATGGGTTACACGTGTGGGTTAAAATCTCAGTTAAGGGGTTACCACTGACATGATGTTGGATTGTGCGGCAATCACGAGTATTTTCGCAGGTTGACAGGTGGTCAACGGTTGAAAAGGGACCCCCAATTTTAGGAGCGTCACACGGTGAGAGAGAGAGGGAGAGCAATGGTTAGTTTTGAGAAAGGTACAATAGCTAGGAGAGAGAAAAGTAATGTGACGAGTGCGTAGAGAGGTGTAGAGATCTCAAGAAGTGTCCTCTCCTGTGAAGAGGATTTACAATTTGTAGGCATTGAGCCTTAGTTGAGGCAGTGATGTGAGGGTAAAGACACTAGTTTCTCGGGGAGGATAGCTACAAAAAGTAAGTACAATCAAGATAGCATTGATCTTCGAGAGTGGGTATCCCGATGGTTACACCCCACGTACTCTAATCTTCTTGGACTCCTTGGGCCTTGGACTAGGTTGAATTCTCGAACTGGGTTTCACCTGCTTTGTGGCTGATTTGAGCTCCATTGATTGATTGGGCCAAACGTAGTAGGAATTGGGCTTGTCAGATGGTACCCACGCGTAGCCCTCGTCATTCTGAGCAACTTTAATACTTGATTCGAGTCAAGTCGTTCCCCGGATCTTGCTAGATCGTAGGAAGAATATCAAGAACAAGACTTCTTTTATTTTCCTTTTTCTTTTTCTCTTTCTCTCTTGTCTCCCTCAATTGATCCCTTTCGTGGGTGGTGGCAACTAAGTTTTCATTTTTTTTCTTCTTTATATACTTGGCCCAAAAATGGGCTATGTGTCATTTTTTATTGGTCTAATTTTGTCCCAACCAATTATATTTCACCATATGTCATTTTAAAATGATTTCATGGGGTTTACTTTAAATTATATTATGGGTTTCGCGATTAAAATCTAATCATAAAATTTTAATCATGCGATATCGTAACACTAAAAAATTTGACTATATTGGAATTTGATGAAAATTGACTAGCTAACTTGATTTTGTGAGATGAATTCAATAGTGAGGTTTGTTTCATCATCCAATGTCTAGAACACATTAGGTTTTCAACCCATATTTCAACAACTAATTACAATTTTACCCTTTTTTAATTAAGTTTCAATTTTTCCAGGTTTCACATTCTGCGCCCTGAGGGAATTTTGTACCCAAAATTACACATATAGAACATGTAACATGGATGCATATGCAACACATCATATAATACATGGTAACTAAAAGAAATGTACATTGACCTCAAACAAGAATGGATAGGTAGTGCAAATAGTGTCCTCCCGCTCTTATGTTGCCTCCTCCATAAAACGATGCTGCCACAACACCTTTACTAGCCTCATAGTCTTGCCACGTAAAACCTGATCTTAACTATCCATGATGCACACCGGTCCCTCCTCAAAGGTCCCATTAGTATCAACAACTAACTCACCCCAATGTACCACAAATGTAGGATCTTGGGTGTGCTTCTGGAGCATAGAGACATGGAACACTGCGTGAATACCCAATAGAATTGGCAGTAATGTCAACTGGTAAGCAGCTACACCAACCCTCTCGAGTACCTCGAAGGGCCCAATATACCTCGGCGACAGCTTTTCCCGCTTCTCGAATTTAACCATTCCCCTCTTAGGCATGAACTTCAAAAAGACATGATCTCCTACCTCGAACTCTACAGGTCTCTGCCACCTATCGGCTTAGCTCTTCTATTGGCTCTAAGCCATGAGAAAGTGGTTCTGTATAATGTCCATCTTCTCCAAGGTGTCCCTGATCAAGTCTGGACCAGTGGAAGGTCACTCTCCAACCTCCATCCAACACACTGAAGAACTGTACAACCACCCATAAAGTGCCTCATAAGGTGTTATTTGAATGCTCGCCTAATAACTATTGTTATAGGTGAATTCTACCAAGGGTAAGTGATCCTCCCAACTACCCTTGAGGTCAAGGACACATGCCCGAAGCACGGCCTCTAATATTTGGATGCTATTCTCTAACTAACTATCCATATGGGAATGAAAAGTTGCACTCATCATCAATTGCATCTCCATATCTCACTGAAAAATCTCCCAAAAATAAGCTGTAAACCTAAGATTCTGATCTGATACTATAGTACGAGTACTTTATATAACCAGACTATCTCTCGTATGCACCCACCTTCAAAATTCCTCTAGTGTGAAGGTCATCTACACCGCCAAAAATTGTGCCAACTTTGTTAGTCGATTCACTATCACCTATACCATGTCATACCCATGCGAAGTCCATGGTAAGTGGGTCATAAAATCCTTGGTGACATGTTCCCAATTCCACTTAGACACCTCCAAAGGCTAAAGTAACCCTTTGGTCTCTAGTGCTCAGTTTTAACATGCTGATGCTTGATAAATTTACTAACAAAGTCTTCGACTTGTCTCTTCATCTCACTCCAGTAATATTGGTAGCGAAGATCATGGTACATCTTCATGCCATCGGGATGCATAGCAAAATGGAAGCAATAAAAATTCTTGAGGATCTTCTCTCTCAGATTCATAGATTGGAGAACCACAACCCTGCCCCTAAATCAAAGGCTATCAGTAGCATAAATGGCCCAACCCTCATCACTTATACTTGTCCATACCCAGTCCTTGNCAATTTGAGTCTTGATGCTTTCAAAACACATAACATAGAATTCAAATTTCAACAAAGTGAACACCCAATATGTTAAGCATGAAATACAATAATAATAATAATAAAAGGTATTCCACTTTATGTCGCATATCTAAAATTTAAGCAATATTCCCTTACCTTACTCGCTATGGGTCACCTGACACAACCTTTTAAACAGTCGAACCAATCATACATGAGTTTCATCATATCTTCAAATGATATTCTAAAGTATACACCTATGCATATCCTTTCAAGACCCATGTGTGTGTGAAATGAACATGAAATTTAAACATTTACTCAATGAAATCCACATTCATTTAGCTATCCAAATCCAGCTTTGATGCAATTCTCACCAAGGGTTTCTCTCAAAGATGAATAACTCTATGACTATCTTGGCATGCTCTCCATGTGTATATGTGAGATAGAATCTATTCAATGCAAAAAGGTTATTTAAGTCAACTTGATTTGGTTATTGTGCAAAACTCAAAAAATTTAAAATTTTATGAAAAAGGGTAAAATGGTAATTAGTCATTATAGTACGAGTTGAAAATTCAATTTTTTCTAGAGCTCGGATGAAAAAATAGACTTCACTATTGGATTTTTCTCGCGAAGTGTAGCTACCCATTCAATTTTTATTAAATTCTGAGATAGTTGAATTTTTTGCGTTTTATGAGACAATCAAATGTCCTGCGACTAAAATAAACACGATTAAGTTTTATTCATAGAACCTAGGAAATAATTTAAATTTAGTTCAAATAAAATATATTGAACCCAAAATGGGATGAGATTTAATTGATTTGGGATAAAATTGAATCAAAAAAGTCGGGACGTGCGGCAAAATTTTGGCTAAGCATTTAAGGAGTATGAAAGGGGAGAAAAATTAGATTTTTCTCCCTATTCTTCAGCCAAACACTATCAGAAAGAGAGAGAAAGAGAAAGAGAGAGGAGAAGGGAGAAAACAAAATTATCCAAGCTTTCTTCTCCGATCTAGGGTGATCCGTCTTTTGAATTGCTTCGGGCCAAGAACAAAAGTTGTTCTACGCAATGAGATTTATGAGTATGTACCAAAGATCATGAGTTTCACCAAAGTCTCAAGACCAGGATTGTTGGGATCAACACTTTGAAATTTGATTTGGGTAATTTGATAGTTCTTCTACACGGTATTACGCTTCAAGAGGTATGTTATGTTTCCTTTCCTAACTAGATTTATTTTTAATCTAGGGTGGTGTATGGAATGGGTAGCATGATTAGAGATGAAATATCTTGTTTAACATACACCTAGTGCAACTAGAGTATGAGAAATGGTTTAAGAATGTATAAAATCAAATCTAGCATGAATTCGGTATGTTGAAATTGCATGTTTGTAATTTTATGAAGGAATGTGTTAAAATGGGTATGATGTATGTTTACATGATTTTTTGCCTTGTAGGTGTTTGATAAAATGCCTAGTAATGATTAAGTATTCTATTAGAATGAAAATGATATAACATGCTTTGGTGATGTCATGGATTGTGATTATGTGCTTATGATATAATTGACAATTGATGAAATTGGGAAATGTGGATAGACATTAAAATTGTTCATAATGTACTCATGACATATTGAACATAATACGGTAATTATAATTGTACATTACTATGACGCCCCTAAAATTGGGGGTCCTTTGTCAACCCGCAAAAATACCCGTGAATGTCGCACAACCCGACACCACGACAATAATATCCCCTTCACGAAGATCATAAATAACTCAACATTTGGGCAGAGCCTCTCTTATACTAGGTACTCCCAAATGCATAACCTATCTAAAATTCAATTACTTGACCATTCCAAGGTCCAATATACATCAATTTACCCTCAGTTTTACACCATTTACCTCCTTTGAGCAAAAGGACTCAAGACTCGAAGACTTGGCAAGACTGTTTCAACTTTTTGAAAACTGAGGAGAACCTACAGATAGAAGAACTCACTGAAAATCTTCTACCAGTAGATAATCAACATTCTACTGGTAGAAGAGCTCTCTAGAAATGTTCTACTGGTAGATATTGAACGTTCTACCAGTAGAAGCATCTTCTGGAAAATTTTCTACTGATAGATAACCAACGTTCTACTGGTGGAATAGTATAGTTTTCTCCCGANATAGAAGCATCTTCTAGAAATTTTTCTACTGATAGATAACCAACGTTCTACTGGTGGAATAGTATAGTTTTCTCCCGATTTGATCTTTTTTCAATTCCAACTCTGCCAACTTCATACAACAACAACTCAACTCATACAACATACAATTTTATACAAAATATAGTCCATATGAGTTTGTTTTAAAATCCTTTATGCAATATTACATGTTCAAAAACTAAATTACTTGTTTGTTTTACAAAAACATAATTCAAAGTCACATCTCAAATTTTCTTCATCAATGAGAGCCCAAGTGAGATCCATCCACCAGCACTTGTCCTGCACTTGAAATGTTATCCTCTTAAAGGGTGAGCCACGCTCAACAGGGTATCTCCTAAAGATGCTACTCCCCAACGAAGATGCATATGAAATGCTCACATTTGAAAAATATTATGGAGAGTTGATTAAATATATTTTAAAAGTATTAATGGATTAGAAGATCCATAAATAGGATACTCATTGAGAATGTTATACTTAGGTAATCATATTTTGTTGTGAGCTTAGTTCACTATATTTAGACTCTTTAAAATATTAACAATCAAGAATCTCTTGGTTGAGTGTGGAGGTAATAGTTGACTTGTATTACAAATCTTGATTGGAAATTGAGGAAAATTTATGGAAACAAACTTAGAGATATGTAAAAAGGGAAATCGATGAATCCTAATTTAGTTATAGTTGTTACCTTTGACCTTCGATATTGTAGGATTAAACATTATAGAAGTTTAAAATCAAAGTCAGATAGAGCAGACATTTATTGAAATAAGGATGATATCCAAAGTTTGATATGAACTTCTATTGTTCTGTGGGATCTTTTAATGTGATTTGAGTTGTGGTAGGCAAATATGGAGTTCTTTTTCCTGTCTCTCTTAGTCCATTATTAAGATAGGTTTGATTAGTTATACTTGAGGATTGTTGGTATGAATATTGAAGATTTACGGTTAGTGGTGATAATTGAAAAGATGTAATTTGAGGAATTAGTGATGATGTCTATGAAGATTGACTTTGACATGAGTGTAGAAATTTTATGAAATATTTGGGATAAATGACTATGGTTATCCTAGTAATTAGCAGATTATTATTATCCTGGAGATTATGAATAATGGTTAAATTATGGAACATTGGATTAACCATCGGGAGTCTTGTTTTTGGCTATGATTATATTACAAGAAATATGATCGTATTGAATTGAGGGAGATTATTGTGATCCTTCGAAGTATATCTTTATCTTATGAATTNCTGGATTAACCATCGGGAGTCTTGTTTTTGGCTATGATTATATTACAAGAAATATGATCATATTGAATTGAGGGAGATTATTGTGATCCTTCGAAGTATATCTTTATCTTATGAATTAGAAATATATCTATTCTAGATTGAATCATGGAAATTCAAGATTATATGTAACCAATAGAATGCTTGGGGTGTAGAAACACCTAGGGATTGATTACATGGGTTATTGATTCTAACTCAAGGTCAAAGATTGAGAAGGAATACTTGGGACATAGAGAAAATGATTAGTATTAATCAAGTTGGTGAACATGTAGAGATATTAAGATCGATCTAGAAGTATGAATTTGGATACAAGTGAGTTATGAAGGGGATTATAAGGCTTACTAATTTTAGCTCAAGATAGGGGATTGAAAACAAAATATACTGAGGATATAACTTTAGCCTAAGTAGTATAGTTGGTTAATTACTAAAATTCCATTTGAATGGATTAAATGTATCTTTAGTGTACACATTTTAGAAGCTATAATTGAAGGACGAGTGTGGTTAGGNAGGGATTATAAGGCTTACTAATTTTAGCTCAAGATAGGGGATTGAAAACAAAATATACTGGGGATATAACTTTAGCCTAAGTAGTATAGTTGGTTAATTACTAAAATTCCATTTGAATGGATTAAATGTATCTTTAGTGTACACATTTTAGAAGCTATAATTGAAGGACGAGTGTGGTTAGGTTTCAATTGTACACTTTGGTGGAAACTGACATATATTTTCAGAACTTTCAAACATATGAGAATTCTTATCTTGTGACTAGTTTTGATTTGTGAATTGGTGGATTATAATTTATATCAGAGTGCGCAATGAGCTATTTGAGTAATGGCTACAATGGTAAAGGTAAGAAGTGTCATGAGAAATTGCAAATTGATGTGTAACCTAAAAGTTGATCCTAGAATATTGACTTATGTGGGAGTGCGAAGTTATGAATTAAAATTATTGTCCATTTCAAAGATTGTGAATTCCTCTTGGTTAGTGAGAGATAAAGTCATTAAGAATGTTGTATCTATTTCAAGAATCGAGATAAATTTTATTGTTATGTCATTACTAAATTTTGGGTTATACCATGATGTTAGTATAGGAAAGATGAGTAACCCTATTAGCGGAAATTGTATTTGAGTTGTTCTGGTATGCTTATTGATGAGCTACAGGTAAGAAGCAAACATGAGGTTTATTGAAAGAATTGGTGAAATTCAAAAGAGAAGTGATATTTGATGACTAGAGAATTAAGTATTATGATCTAGTAGTTATGCATAGTAAGAAATTAGTTGAAGAAATCGTATATAATTATTGAGAATAATGGTGATAAAGGAATCCTAGTGAAGAAACGTAATCTTGGGGACTTTAAGTAACTGCAATGATGTTATACATGAAAGGGATGGATTTAAAATTTAGAATATAATATTCTATTATGATCTTAGATTTGACGCCAAAGGGATTAATATGCGTTGAAACTTTATTGTCAATTTAAATTAGATATACTAACTCGACAATTAAGTTTCAAGCACGAAGCTTTCTTTTAGGGGGTGGATTGTACGTTTTAAAATTAAAGAAGAATAATATTATCTTAAGAGTACTCCTAAGATGAATAAAAAGATGGTAGAAACTTAGAATCATAGTGTAAAACCCGGGTAAATTTAAACTTTTCATAACAAGGGCAAAACGATAATTTGCCACTACGATACAGGTTGTAAACCTGATTTTTTTCTAGATCTTAGATGATGAAATAGACCTCACCGTTGGATTCGTCTCGCAAAATCTAGTTACCTTGTCAAATTTCATCAAATTTCGAGATAGTCAGATTTTTTGCATTTTACGAGGCGGTCAAGTCTCGAGTGACCCAAAAATGAGATTTTTGATAAAATTTCAAAATTTGGAAAATTATTTAAGGTAAGTTAAAATAAAAATATTTTGAACATGAACCGGGATGAAATTTAATCGTTTCGGGACAAAAACGAACCCGGAGAAAAGAGAGTCGTGTGACGCATTGTGGACCAAGAGTTCAGGAACTATAAATAGGGGCAAAAATTAAATTTCACCCCCATTCTTCAGCTGGTTTCAACGTGAGAAGAGAGGAGAGGGAGAAGAGAAAAACTCTCACCTTCTATCTACGATCTACAAAGATTGAGTGATCAAATCCGCTCGGGCCAAGAACAAAAGTCGTTCTCCTCGCCGAGAGCTACGCGACCACACCAAAAACAACGGATTTTACCGAAGTTCCAAAATCTAGCTTGGAGAAATCAAGGGTTTTGGGTGGAAATTGGGACTCTTAAAGGCTTCTACCAAGTGAGTTTATGCTTCAAGAGATAGGGTTCCCTCCTACTTAGGTTTATTCACAACCTAGGATGTTTATATGAAATTGATAGGTTGATAAAATGTTATGTCACTTGCCTATTGCTGTGAACTTGATGAAATGGGTAAAGAAATGGGCTAGAATAAATTCTAGTTGAAATTAGGTATGTAGAAATTACCTATGGTGGTGCTTGAGTTATGTGAAAAAATTCGGGCATGTTATGTGTTTATTTTATGTCTTGTGATTGATTGTGTAATGCCATACTTGAGAATTATGTTGGGTATATAAATGTTGATATATGCTAGTTGATGTATTGACATGATAATAGAATTTGGTGATTATATACATGTGATATAAATTGTCATGACACATGTTGATATGTGTGATTTAATTTGGTTCATTCCCATTCATTACATGTGGGCATGACATTGAAATAGTAATGGTACATTACATTGCATATGCACGGAGACATCGCAATTTTTTTGGGTGTGGGTGCATGGTTTGGGTCAAACACCATCCTCGGTGGATTACAAGTGGGCTCGGTACGGTTGGACCAAGGTTCAACAGTGTTCCACGGTTGCATAGAAAAGAAAACTTGTGTCGGGTATAGCAAGAAGGGCTAGACACGTTCTTCAGTGCAAGGCCCGACTACTGGTTTATACACTTCTGACGGTGCAAGTCCAAAAAAGTGTATAGGTGTACGGAGCCGGCGGTGCAACACCAAATGTCAGCTACCCAAATAATGACACATGGTTTTTGGTTATATAATGATTCATTTGATGGGAAACATTCAGAAATGAATTGGATTTTATGAACACATGAGTTTTGTTTCAAAATAATCTTTAGATGTATTTCATCAAAGATAAATGTTTTACATAAATGCATTGCATAGTGTTGTGCAAGCCAGAGTAGGCTTGGACAAAAGAAATGCATGAGTTAGTCTCATCTCATATCATGACATGGCCTGGAGGAATTTCATCTTGAATAGCATGTTCTTGGATGAAATGGAAATATGTTTGTGATTGTTGCATGAGACCATTGCATATGCACTTAGGTGGGGAGTAGCCTCTGTAGAAAGTATTCTACTGGGCGTTGGCTCACCCTATAAGGGAAACATTTTAGGTGCAGGGTTAATATCGACGGAGAACTCGCACTCGGGGCCTCGAGCGTGAAGAAAAGCCAGTTTGTGGCTTTTGGAGACAATTTTGTGTAAAACTTTGGTTAAATACTATTTTGACATGTAAATTATGCAAATGCATGTAATAGAACTCGTACACATGGTGTATAATGTAGAAAACTTCATTATACATATTTGGGATGAAATTGGAAAGGTTTTGGATGAATTGGAAATGAAAAATAGGTGAAACAGACAATTCTGAGTAAAACCTTCTGGAAGGTTGCAACAAACCTTCTGGAAGGTTTGGACAAAGACAAGGAAGAATTGTTGAACAATGGGTGAAACCTTGCAGAAGGTCAATTCTAACCTTCCGAAAGGTCTTCACATTTTTCTAAAATGAGGGAATCCAGTGTGTAACTTCTTCCGGAAGGTTTAACACATCTTCCGGAAGGTCGACACATCTTTCTTATAGGTAGGGTTCTAGTATGCATGAACTTCCGGAAGGTTTTTCAAAAATCTGAAATTTTAAGAATACTTTGCCAAGTTTTTGGGCTTTGGTTTCTTTGGTTCCAATGATACAAATGGACCTTAAATGAGATATATTTAGGTATATTGAACCTCGATTGGATTAAATGATTAAAGGAACATGTGTTACACGTGTGGGTTATAATTCCGGACAAAGGGATGTTGTTGACGTGATGCTGGAATGGACAACAATCACGAGTAATTCTGTGGGTTGATGGGCGATCAACTGGTTAACAAAGGACCCCCCGGATTTTGGGGTGTCATAACTTGGTATCAGAGCTTAGGTCATAGATTTTATACTGACCTTGTGGGAAATGAGTCTATCATCTTCCATTGCAAGGGTGAAAAGAGGTTGAGAGGCCATGGTGTCGCTTAGACTTTGATACCAGTCACAGATTGGTATCAGAGCTTACATATGCGATTTACCTAGGGCTTGATGGGGCACGGGTCTAGACCATTGCATTATTGTGCACTACATGTTGTGTGCTTAAATTGTTATATGCTAAGTGATATGTGTTACATGTTATGTGAAGTACATACATGGTAAGATGTATATGGAAAAGAGACACTAGGGTTAGAAAACATAACCTTGGGTTTCAGAAAAAGGGATGAACGGTGTAGTTTATNGTATTCTACTGGGCGTTGGCTCACCCTATAAGGGAAACATTTTAGGTGCAGGGTTAATATCGACGGAGAACTCGCACTCGGGGCCTCGAGCGTGAAGAAAAGCCAGTTTGTGGCTTTTGGAGACAATTTTGTGTAAAACTTTGGTTAAATACTATTTTGACATGTAAATTATGCAAATGCATGTAATAGNGAGCAAGGAGAAAAAAACAATCTCCAAGTTTAAACTTTATTCCCTATCTTGGGGTACTATGTTGGTGTTTGATTGTTATTTGACATGTGTGTAGAAGGCAAATCAAGGAAGATGACGCCGAGGCAGTGGGTGGAACGACCAACCACCACCGGCCTTTGACCAATAAGCCTTTGTGGAGGCTATTGGTGCGGCGGCTGTTACAATTGCACAAACTANAGTAAAACCTTCTGGAAGGTTGCAACAAACCTTCTGGAAGGTTTGGACAAAGACAAGGAAGAATTGTTGAACAATGGGTGAAACCTTGCAGAAGGTCAATTCTAACCTTCCGAAAGGTCTTCACATTTTTCTAAAATGAGGGAATCCAGTGTGTAACTTCTTCCGGAAGGTTTAACACATCTTCCGGAAGGTCGACACATCTTTCTTATAGGTAGGGTTCTAGTATGCATGAACTTCCGGAAGGTTTTTCAAAAATCTGAAATTTTAAGAATACTTTGCCAAGTTTTTGGGCTTTGGTTTCTTTGGTTCCAATGATACAAATGGACCTTAAATGAGATATATTTAGGTATATTGAACCTCGATTGGATTAAATGATTAAAGGAACATGTGTTACACGTGTGGGTTATAATTCCGGACAAAGGGATGTTGTTGACGTGATGCTGGAATGGACAACAATCACGAGTAATTCTGTGGGTTGATGGGCGATCAACTGGTTAACAAAGGACCCCCCGGATTTTGGGGTGTCATAACTTGGTATCAGAGCTTAGGTCATAGATTTTATACTGACCTTGTGGGAAATGAGTCTATCATCTTCCATTGCAAGGTTGAAAAGAGGTTGAGAGGCCATGGTGTCGCTTAGACTTTGATACCAGTCACAGATTGGTATCAGAGCTTACATATGCGATTTACCTAGGGCTTGATGGGGCACGGGTCTAGACCATTGCATTATTGTGCACTACATGTTGTGTGCTTAAATTGTTATATGCTAAGTGATATGTGTTACATGTTATGTGAAGTACATACATGGTAAGATGTATATGGAAAAGAGACACTAGGGTTAGAAAACATAACCTTGGGTTTCAGAAAAAGGGATGAACGGTGTAGTTTATGGTGTAAAATTCTACTAGTGTGGGGTATACACACTACTAGAGGAGCAAGGAGAAAAAAACAATCTCCAAGTTTAAACTTTATTCCCTATCTTGGGGTACTATGTTGGTGTTTGATTGTTATTTGACATGTGTGTAGAAGGCAAATCAAGGAAGATGACGCCGAGGCAGTGGGTGGAACGACCAACCACCACCGGCCTTTGACCAACAAGCCTTTGTGGAGGCTATTGGTGCAGTGGCTGTTACAATTGCACAAACTAGTGCTACAGCTGCTAATTTTACACATACATGTGCAAATATGGGCCAAGGAGGCACGAATAACCTTCAGAGGTTCAAGACACATAAGCCTCCGGTATTGAAAGAGGGGTGGACCCGATGGTTGCCGACCATTGGTTTCGGCAAGTCAACAAGATATTANTAGGTAGGGTTCTAGTATGCATGAACTTCCGGAAGGTTTTTCAAAAATCTGAAATTTTAAGAATACTTTGCCAAGTTTTTGGGCTTTGGTTTCTTTGGTTCCAATGATACAAATGGACCTTAAATGAGATATATTGAGGTATATTGAACCTCGATTGGATTAAATGATTAAAGGAACATGTGTTACACGTGTGGGTTATAATTCCGGACAAAGGGATGTTGTTGACGTGATGCTGGAATGGACAACAATCACGAGTAATTCTGTGGGTTGATGGGTGATCAACTGGTTAACGAAGGACCCCCGGATTTTGGGGTGTCATAACTTGGTATCAGAGCTTAGGTCATAGATTTTATACTGACCTTGTGGGAAATGAGTCTATCATCTTCCATTGCAAGGTTGAAAGAGGTTGAGAGGCCATGGTGTCGCTTAGACTTTGATACCAGTCACAGATTGGTATCAGAGCTTAGGTATGCGATTTACCTAGGGCTTGATGGGGCACGGGTCTAGACCATTGCATTATTGTGCACTACATGTTGTGTGCTTAAATTGTTATATGCTAAGTGATATGTGTTACATGTTATGTGAAGTACATACATGGTAAGATGTATATGGAAAAGAGACACTAGGGTTAGAAAACATAACCTTGGGTTTCAGAAAAAGGGATGAACGGTGTAGTTTATGGTGTAAAATTCTACTAGTGTGGGGTATACACACTACTAGAGAAGCAAGGAGAAAAAAACAATCTCCAAGTTTAAACTTTATTCCCTATCTTGGGGTACTATGATGGTGTTTGATTGTTATTTGACATGTGTGTAGAAGGCAAATCAAGGAAGATGACGCCGAGGCAGTGGGTGGAACGACCAACCACCACCGGCCTTTGACCAACAAGCCTTTGTGGAGGCTATTGGTGCAGTGGCTGTTACAATTGCACAAACTAGTGCTACAGCTGCTAATTTTACACATACATGTGCAAATATGGGCCAAGGAGGCACGAATAACCTTCAGAGGTTCAAGACACATAAGCCTCCGGTATTGAAAGAGGGGTGGACCCGATGGTTGCCGACCATTGGTTTCGGCAAGTCAACAAGATATTAGAGGCAATGGAGATCACCTCTGATGCTACGAAGATAAGATTAGATGCACCCCAGTTAGAGGGAGAAGCCCAAGTATGGTGGGATTAGGTGAAGGACTCGAAGAACTTAAAGAGCATGACATGGGGAGAGTTCAAGGAACTTTTCATGGGGAAGTATTTTCTGGCTGTCACAAGACATGTAAAGGCCCGAGAGTTCTTAGACTTGTGACAAGGGACAATGACGGTGATAGAATACGTGGCTAAGTTCACCGAATTAGCCCATTTCGTTGATGACTATGTGGCCATTAACATGGCCAAGGTGAGGAAGTTTGAGGATGGTCTTCAATTGTCCATCCAGGGTAAAATTATAGGTCTTCTTCTACAAAATTTGGATTCAATGGTCGAGACAGCGATGGCCATTGAACGAGAGGTGGATGATGCTAGGAACACTCGAGAGGCTGGTGCAAAGGATAGAAAGAAGGAGGGTCAATCCTCTTCTTCTAGTTCGAGAAAAAGACAGAGGATTTTTGCTCCTCAAAGACAGGGCCACAGTATTCAAGGCCAAGGCCAGGGTCAATCCTCCCAAAGCGGGAGACACTTCAGGGCTCCCAGTCAGGTAGGCTCACGGGCATGTTTTCATTGCCACCAGTCGAGCCAAATGAAACGGGGTTGCCCTTAGAGGCAGGGATCCCAGGGTTACGGATCATCTCAGTCCCAGACTTCGGTGGGGCAACCATAGACACAGTACATTCCTCCTTACCCCACCATGGGCCAGGGGAGCCTGTATCACTTCTAGGGTACTACACAGGCCCCTACTACTTCACGTGCAGGAACTCTGCAAGCAGGGCATGGGTCGAGGCTGAGAACAGGGCTCATAAGCCGGTACTCCGGGAATCCAGGGGAGTGTTTATGTCATGGTGCCACAGATTGAGTCGATGGATCAATCGGTTATATAGGGTACATTTCTACTCTCTCACTTATGGGCTAGAGTATTATTTGATTCTGATGCATCGCATTCATTTATTGTTGTATCTTGTGTGCAAGATTTAGGCTTAGAGGTTGAGACCTTAGAAGAGCCATTGCATGTGAGTTCTCCACTAGGAGCTAGGGTGAGAGTTGATCAGATATGTCGAGACAGTGAGTTAGAGATCTCGGGAATTCTACTCACCGTTGATCTTAGGGTCATGGACATGTCGGAGTTCGATGTCATCCTTGAAATGGATTGGTTGGCGGCACATCGGGTCGTCACTGATTGTGATAGGAAGAGGGTCACTGCTTACACACTGGATGGTGTATGTTTTAGGTTCTAGGGGGAGAAGTATAATGCTTTACCCCAAGCCGTGTATGACTCTCGATGGCACGGACAGTTGATGGGTTGGCTAGCAAGTTACCTTAGAGGACGAGGCGAGATAGGGGTTGGGTCTACCTCGGGTTATGTGTGAGTATAAGGATGTTTTTCTGGATGAACTACCAAGATTACCTCCACATAAGGATGTAGACTTCATACTTGAGTTGCATTCAGGTACATCGCACATTTCTATGACTTCACATAGGATGACGCCAGCTGAGTTGCAAGAACCCAAGGTCTAGTTACAAGAATTATTAGATAAGGGCTTCATTAGACCAAGCACTTCACCTTGAGGCACTTCGGTGTTGTTTGCCAAGAAGAAGGACAAAACCCTTTGACTATGCATAGACTATCGACAGTTGAATAGGATTACTATCAAGAATAGATACCCTTTGCCGAGGATTGATGACTTATTTGATTAGATGAGAGGAGCGCGGGTCTACTCCAAGATAGATCTCTGCACCGGTTACCATCAGTTGAAGGTTAGGGAGATAGACATCCCTAAGACAGCGTTTAGGACGGGGTATGGGCATTTCAAGTTCACAATGATGCCATTTGGGTTGACGAATGCCCTGGTGACATTCTTGGATCTCATGCATAGGGTATTCCAACCCTATTTGGATCAGTTCGTTGTGGTTTTTGTTGACGACATCCTGATCTACTCCAAGTTCAAGGAGGAGCATGAGGATCATTTGAGAGTGTTCTCCAGATATTGAGAGACCACCAGTTGTATGCCAAGTTCAGCAAGTGTGAATTTTGGCTTACAGAGGTAAAATTTTTGGGACACGTTGTGTCAGCTTCAAGGGTATCCATAGACCTAGAGAAAGTTGAAGCAGTCATGAATTGGGAGAGGCCGAAGTCAGTCTTTGAGATACGCAGTTTCTTGGGATTGGTAGGGTACTATAGGAGGTTCATTGAGGACTTCTCTCAATTAGCTACTCTTATAATGAGATTGACCCGAAAGGAGGTCAAGTTTGAGTGGAATGAATCATGTGAGAAGACATTTCAGGAGTTGAAGAGGAGGCTTACATCAGCTCCTATTCTGATAGTTCCGAAAAGGGGACAAAGATATACAGTGTATTGTGATGCCTCAAAGGACGAACTCAGTTGTGTGTTAATGCAGTCCAGGAGGGTGGTGGCTTATGGTTCTCGGCAACTAAAGATTCATGAGAGGAATTATCCCACTCGTGACATGGATTTGGCTGCCATTGTCTTTGCATTGAAGCCTTGGCGCCACTATCTATATGGTGAGCAGTTCAAAGTGTTTTCAGATCACAAGAGTCTGAAGTATATCTTCACTTAGCAGGACCTCAATATAAGGCAACACAGGTAGATGGAGTATCTAGAGGACTATGACTTTATTTTGCATTACCATCCCAGTAAGGCAACGTGGTGGCTGATGCACTTAGCCGGAAGTCAAAGGGAGTCCTAGCTAGTATGGCTTCCTAGGAGTAGGAGATGCTCCAGACTGTGAGACAGTTTGGGTTGCATTATCACGGAAAGGCTCAGGGTGTTTTAGGGAGTTTGGTGGCTACGCCTTCCCTACTCAGCAGGGTGATTGAGTCCTAGGGGCAGGACCCAGAGTTATCTTCCATCAGAGGCTGAGTACGATCGGGGACAGGTGACAAGGATGGGGCCATTCACTCAGATGGTAGTCTTCGATTTAGAGGAAGGATTGTGGTTCCCCAGTCTGTGAAACTGAAAGAGGAGATTCTCAGAGAGTTTCATTGCTCTCATTTTGCTGTGCATCCAGGTGGCACGAAGATTTACCATGATCTTCATTGCCAGTATTATTGGAGCGGGATAAAGAGAGACATTGGAGACTTTGTTAGACGATGTATCATGTGTCAGCAAGTTAAGGCTGAACATCAGAGGCCAGCAGGGTTACTCTAGCCCTTGGAGGTAGCCGATTGGAAGTGGGAGCATGTCATGATGGGTTTTGTGACCCACTTACCACGGACATCGCGGTGACATGATGCGGTGTGGGTGATAATGGACCGGCTTACCAAGTCGCCACACTTTTTGGCTGTGCGGATGACCTTCACCTTCGAGAAATTCGGCAGGTTGTACATACGGGAGATTGTCTGGTTACATAGGGTGTGCCTATGTCCATAGTATCAGATCGAAATTCCAGGTTTACTGCTCACTTTTGGGAGAGTTTCTAGCGAGTGATGGGGACACAGTTGATGATGAGCACTACTTTTCATCCCTAGACAAACGGTCAGTCGGAGAGGACTATCCTGACATTAGAGGACATGCTACAGGTATACGTCCTAGATCTCAAGGGTAGCTGGGAAGATCACTTACCCTTAGTGGAGTTTGCCTACAACAACAGTTATCAGGCGAGCATTCAGATGGCACCCTATGAGGCACCATATGGGAGGCCATGTCATTCTCCGATTTGTTGGACGGAGGTGGGAGAGAGACCCTCTACGGGTCTGAACTTGGTTAGAGACACATCAAAAAAGGTGGACCTTATACAGAAGCATCTTCTCACGGCTCAGAGCCAGCAGAAGAGTTATGCCGATAAACGACGGCGACCCCTAGAGTTTGAGGTGGGAGATAATGTCTTCTTAAAGGTGATACCTAAGAGAGGAGTGGTCAGGTTTAAAAAACGAGAAAAGCTATTGCTGAGGTTTATTGGACCCTTCGAGGTACTCAAGAAGGTGGGTATAGTGGCTCACCAGTTGGCGTTACCGCCAAATCTATCGGGTGTTTACGCGGTGTTCCATGTCTCTATGCTCCGGAAGTATACTCCAGTTCCAACACATGTGGTGGATTGGAGTGAGATGATTGCTGATGCGGATGGGACCTTCGAGGAAGGACCAGTGCGTATCGTGGATAGTCGGGAGCAGGTTTTACGAGGCAAGACTGTGAGGTTAGTGAAGGTGTTATGGCAACACTGAGGCATGGAGGAGGCAACATGGGAGCGTGAGAACACTATACGTACCAATTATCCATTCCTGTTCGAGGATGGAGGTACAAGTTTTATAATTTTAAGTATAATGTCATTGTTGCATATACATGCGGTTAAGTGTGTATATGTGTGTGTGAATTTCGGGAACGAAATTCTTTTAAGCGAGAAGAATGTAAAACCTGGGTAAATTTAAACTTTTTACAACAAGGGAAAAATGGTAATTTGCCACTACGATACGGGTTGTAAACCTGAATTTTTCTAGAACTCAGATGACGGAACGGACCTCACCATTGGATTTGTCTCGCGAAATTTACTTACCCTGTCAAATTTCATCGAATTCCGAGATAGTTAAATTTTTACGTTTTACGAGGCAATCGAGTCTTGGGTGACCCAAAAAGTAGATTTTTTATAAAATTTCAAAATTTGGAAAATTATTTAAGGTAAGTTAAAATAACAATATTTTGAACATTAATTGGATTGAAATTTAATCGTTTCGGAGCGAAAACGGATTCGGAGAAAAGAGAGCTGTGTGGCGCGCTGTGGACCAAGAGTTTATGGACTATAAATAGGGGGCAAAAATTAGATTTCATCCCCATTCTTCAGCCGGTTTCAACATGAGAAGAGTGGAGAGGGAGAAGAGAAAAATTCTCACCTTCTCTCTACGAACTACAAAGATTGAGTGATCAAATCCACTCGGGCCAAGAACAAAAATCGTTCTCCTCACCGAGGGCTATGCAACCACACCAAGAACAACGGATTTCACCGAAGTTCTAAAATCGAGCTTGGATAAATCAAGGGTTTTGGGTGAAAATTGGGACTCTTAAAAGCTTCTTCCAAGTGGGTTTACGCTTCAAGAGGTAGGGTTCCCTCCGACTTAGATTTATTCGCAACCAAGGATGTTTATATGAAATGGATAGGTTGATAAAATGCTATGTCACTTGCTTATTGTTATGAACTTGATGAAATTGGTAAAGAAATGGGCTAGAATAAATTCTAGTTTAAAGTAGGTATGTAGAAATTACCTATGGTGGTGCTTGAGTTATGTGAAAAAATGTGGGCATGTTATGTGTTTATTTTATGCCTTGAGATTGATTGTGTAATGTCATACTTGAGAATTATGTTGGGTATATAAATGTTGATATATGCTAATTGATGTATTGACATGATAATGGAATTTGGTGATTATATACATGTGAGATAAATTGTCATAACACATGTTGAGATGTGTGGTTTAATTTGGCTCATTGGCATTCATTAAATGTGGGCATGACATTGAAATAGCAATGCTGCATTACATTGCATATCCACAGAGACATTGAAATTTTTTTGGGTGTGGGTGCATGGTTTGGGTCAAACACCATCCTCGGTGGATGACAAGTGGGTTCGGTACCGTTGGACCAAGGTTCAACAGAGTTCCACGGTTGCATAAAAAATAAAACTTGTGTCGGGTATAGCAAGAAGGGCTAGAAACGTCCTCGGGTGCAAGACCTGACTACTGGTTTATACATTTTCGATGGTGCAAGTACAAAAAAGTGTATCGCTGTACGAAGCGGGCAGTGCAACACAAAACAAATAATGACACATGGTTTTTAGTTATATAAATGATTCATTTGATAGGAAACATCCAGGAATGAATTGGTTTTTGTGAACATATGAATATTGTTTCAAAATGATCAAAGATAAATGTTTTACACACATGCATTGCATAGTGTTGTGGAAGCCGGAGTAGATTTGGACAAAAGAAATGCATGAGTGAGTCTCATCTCATTTCATGACATGGCATGGGGGAATTTCATCTTGAATAGCATGTTCTTGGATGAAATGGAATTATGTTTGTGATTATTGCATGAGACCATTGCAAATGCACTTAGGTGGAGAGTAGCCTCTGTAGGAAGTATTGTATTAGGCATTGGCTCACCCTATATGGGAAATATTTCAAGTGCGGGGTTAATACCGGCGGAGAACTCACACTCTGGGCCTCGAGGGTGAAGAAAAGCCAGTTTGTGGCTTTTGGAGACAAGTTTTTGTAAAACTTTGGTTAAATGTCGTTTTGACATGTAAATTATGCAAACAGGTGTAATAGAACTTGTACGCATGGTGTATAATGTAGAAAAATTCATTAGACATATTTGTGATGAAATTGGAAAGGTTTTAGATGAATTGGAAATGAAAAATAAGTGAAACAAACAATTCTGGGCATAACCTTCCGGAAGGTCGATTCTAACCTTCCAGAAGGTCTTCATATTTTTCTAGAATGAGGAAATCTAGTGTGTAACTTCTTCTGGAAGGTTTAACTCATCTTCTAGAAGGTCGACACATCTTTCTTAAAGGTAAGGTTCTAGTATGCTTGATCTTCCGGAAGGTTGAGGGAATCTTCTAGAAGGTCAACCTTCCGTAAGGTTTATAAAAACCTACCGAAGGTTTTCAAAAAATCTGAAATTTTAAAAATACTTTGCCAAGTTTTTAGGCTTTGGTTTCTTTGGTTCCAATGATACAAATGGACCTTCAATGAGATATATTGGGGCATATTGAACCTCGATTGGATTAAATGATTAAAGGAACACGGGTTACACGTGTGAGTTATAATCTCGGACAAAGGGATGTTGTTGACGTGATGCCGGAATGGACAACAATCACAGGTAATTCCGCGGGTTGATGGGCGATCAACGGGTTAACAAAGGACCCCCAGATTTTGAGGTGTCACACATATTTGAAAGATCGATTATAAAGTTTGAGTTTTGCGCGTATTTACGTTGAGATAAATGGAGTTTTGGAGATTTTTGGATTGAAAAGTATGGCTAAGTAATTTTGTAAATATCTTTAGGTCAAAATAAGGTTTCCATTAATTCCAGAAGGTTGAGCTTATGTTTGGACAATAGAAACTAGGCTTCAAGGGCTACAAAAATTTATTTCACAAATATTTTCTGAATTAGCTCCTAAATAAGTCAAAATCGAGATAGAAGTTGAGGGTATACTATCACACGCGTCCGAACGGGAATAGACAAGTGTCCAGACGCACTTGGCAGAAAGTTGGGCGAAAGAACAAGCATCTGGACACACTGAATAGAGAGTTTCACTTCCCTGACCTGCCTTGGGTGTTCTCTCAAATTTTTCACTATAAATACTTAGGGAACAATCCTTAGATTGAGTTTCATTGATTTTTCATCGTAGAAAACCGTAGAGGTTGAGTAGAAAGGAGAGAGGATACTACTTCAAGGGATTTTTGCCTAGAGGATAGATAGAGCATGCTAAGGTGTGTGCCCCTAAAATCAGGGATCATTTATTAACCTTTGACCATCCTTCAACTCGTGAAAATACTCATAATTGTCGCACAACTAGGCGACATGTAAATAACTTTTCCTTAACCGGGATTATAACCCACATGTTTAACTTGTGTATGTTTTACCATTTGGCCCAATCTAGGTCCAATATGCTACAATTTATGCTCATTTGATGTCCATTTATACCCTTGGAACCAAAAAACACATAGCCCAAAAGCATGGCAATGCATTCTTAAACTTTTAGATTTTCGGAAAAGCTACCGGTAGGTTTTAATGAACCTACCGATAGATTTTGTTCACTGGAAAAGTTCTACCTGTAACCTACCTGTAATCTACCGGTAGGTTTTACCTGCTGAACAAGTTCTACCTGTAACCTACCTATAACCTACCGATAGGTTTTACCGGCTGGGTAAGTTCTACTTGTAACCTACCCGTAATCTACCAGTAGGTTTTGCCTAGAATTGTTTGTTTCACCTGTTTTTCATTTCCAATTCATTCCAAACCATCCCACAAACATGTAAAATATAGTTTTTCACGATTGGACTTGATACGTACAAGTTATATTACAAAGTAATTTCATATGATTACATGCCCAAAATGTCATTTTTACAAAAGTTTTACAAAACTCGAATTTAAAGCCACAAGTCGGCTTTTCTTCGTCACTAGGGCCCCAAATGAAAACCATCCACCGGAGTGTATCCCATACTTGAAATGTTTTCCCATATAGGATGAGCTACGCACAATAAAGTATCCCCTACAGAGGCTACTCCCCAACTCAAGTGCATATAATATGTACACATGCAACAATCCACAATTTATAACATTCCTCCAAACAAGAATATGCAATTCAATGTTGAAAATCACTATGTCTGTGACACCCCTAAAACCGGGGGTCCTGTTGACAATCCGTCAACCCGCGGAATGCCCCTAAGTGTCACTTGAGCTGACATCTCACCAATAATATCTCAATGCCCGGGATTTTAACTCACACGTGTTACCCATGTTTCGTTATTTATTTACTCTTATCGAGATTCAATATACCCCAATATATCTCTTTTAAGGTCCATTTGTGTCAAGGGAACTAAGGAAACCAAGGTCCAAAGGCATAGCAAGAAATAAGAAATTTTCAAAGTTTGAGGGAGTGTACAGGTACGCTAAACTTTCTGGATAGTACCAGACCGATACGCTTTACCAACCTTGCAACCATGTTGGATGTGTGGTGAAGATATGGACACATTACATGAGGATTTGGAGGCTTAGGAGTGAAGAAATCAATGAGGTCTTTGGTGTTTGGTAACAAAGGCACCAGCACTAGCACCATCTGGTGGAAGTACCTCAGGTTTCCTCTATTTTGACCATGATCCACTCAGAATCTAGAAAGGTTCAACACAGGAAAATTGTAGATCTAAATGTCTTCTGTATTGTGTCAAAATTTCAGCTCAATCCAATGGTTGGAGCAAAAGTTATGATGATTCTACGAAAACTGGTCTGGAGCATAAAAGTGTACTAGTACGTCAGACTCCATGAGGTTTAGTGTACTAGTACGCAGTACCGGTACGCTCTACTGAATGCCCAAAATTTCCTGTTTCATCAAATTTTCATTTTCAATTCATCCTAACTCATTTCAACATCATATAAAACTTGTATAATGATGTTTAATACATAAAACATGATTCATACCAGGTTATTACAACCCATTCCATATAATTACAATTCAAAATGGAATATAACCTACGTTTTTATACAAAACTTGTTTTCAAAAGCCACAAACTGGCTTTTCTTCATCTTTGAGGCCTCTAATGTAAGTCCTCCACTGGTACGAACTCCGAACCTGAAATATGTTCCCGTATAGGGTAAGCCAACGCCCAATAAAAAATTTCCTACAAGGGCTACTCCCCACCTAAGTGCATATGCAATGTGTTATGCAACAAAACATAACCAAAATCCATTCCAATTAAATGAGATGATGCTCATTCATGCAATTTACCCGAGCCCTTCCCAGCTCCACAACACATACCATGCCAATGTGTATTAACACCGAGATTTTCTAGCTTTGGCTATCTACCTTCACCCCATGTTATGCAATGAATATCAAACCCCGGCTCCCTAAGGCCCCTGCCATTTGTGTTACACACCCAATGGCTAACTAAAATCTTCGAGTCTTTCTTGGGGTGGATATTTATGGACTTACACCAACGGTCACCCAACCGATACAGAATTCATGGACTTCCACCAACAGTTCCGCATACACCGACACACTTTATGGGCTCTCATACCAACGGAAGTGCGTATCCANGGCTCCCTAAGGCCCCTGCCATTTGTGTTACACACCCAATGGCTAACTAAAATCTTTGAGTCTTTCTTGGGGTGGATATTTATGGACTTACACCAACGGTCACCCAACCGATACAGAATTCATAGACTTCCACCAACAGTTCTGCATACACCGACACACTTTATGGGCTCTCATACCAACGGAAGTGCGTATCCAAATATCGGGTCTCTCATCCAAGGGATAGTCTAACCCTTCTTGCTACCCCGACCCAAGTCTTTTTCATGCAACCGTGCGACTCAATCAGATATTCAATCCACTTTTTCTAGCCCACCCATCATCCACCTACGTGGTGTTTGATGCCAACCATGCACCCACACCCATAAATTGCGATGTCTACGTGCATATGCAATGTAATGAATTAATGCTATTCCAACATCGTGCCCACATGTAATGAATGTCATATGAGCAATTTTAAACCACATGTTTACATGTTCCATGGATATTCATATCACAATGTCAATATCTCAAGNATCAGATATTCAATCCACTTTTTCGAGCCCACCCATCATCCACTTACGTGGTGTTTGATGCCAACCATGCACCCACACCCATAAATTGCGATGTCTACGTGCATATGCAATGTAATGAATTAATGCTATTCCAACATCGTGCCCACATGTAATGAATGTCATATGAGCAATTTTAAACCACATGTTTACATGTTCCATGGATATTCATATCACAATGTCAATATCTCAAGGAGCACATATTAACATTTCTTTCCAACACATTTTCTAAGCATGTTATACATCATTAAGTCATAACAACTCAAGCCACACATAGGCATTTTGGCAGACACCATCAAGGCAGCAATTCATATTATCACATAAGAATTTCCACATCCCAATTTCGAGCTAGGAAATTCTATTCCAACCCATTACATACTCGCTTTCCATACCTATTTCACCCATGTCATATATATAAATGAGTGAAATACATATTCCCTTTTAACCCACACATTTCATATAACACTACAAGTGGAAAATGAACCAAAGTAGGAGAACCCCTACCTCTGGAAGCGTAAAATGATGTTGGGAAACCCCAAGAACCCAAAACAACCTTGAATCCTTACTTTTCCAAAATCTCATTTTTCAACCTTCGGTGAAGCCCGTCGTTTTTGGTGTGATCGCGTAGCCCTCTCGGCAAGGAGAACAACTTTTGTTCTTATCCCGAGTGGGTTTGAGCACCGTGGAATCATAGATTGTAGAGAGAAGTGGAGAGCTCCTCCCTTTTTCCCCCTCTTCCCCTCTCATATTAACCGGCCCATAACACGCCACACGACCCTTTTGTTTTCAGGTCCGTTTTCATCTCGAAATGATTAAATTTCATCCCGGTTCAAGTTCAAATTAATTTTATTTTAATTTTCATTTAATTATTTCCCAAATTTCAAAATTTTATTGAACATTCCATTTTTGGGTCACCTAAGACTCGGTCGCCTCGTAAAATGTGAAAAATCTGACTATCTCAAAATTCGATGAAATTTGACGTGGTAACTAAATTTTGCGAGACGAATCCAACGGTGAGGTCCGTATCATCATCCGAGATCTAGAAAAATTTTGATTTTCAACCCGTACTATAGCAACAAAATTACCGTTTTGCCATTGTGTACAAAAGTTTAAATTTACTGGGTTTTATAGTGTCATTCCATGAAATGAGATGAGACTTATTCCCGCATTTTTAACCTAAACATTTCCCGGCTCCTCAACACATGCAAACGCCAATGTGCATAAAACCGAGCTTTTCTAGCTCCCGCCATTTACATTACTCATTCAATGGTTATTTAAAATCTCTGGGTCTTTATTGGGATGGATATTTATGGACTTACACCAATGGCACTCAACCGACACGGAATTCATGGACTTCCACCAACGGTTTCACATACACCGACACATTTCATGGGCTCTTATACGAATGGAGTGCATATCCAACACCGGGTCTCTCACCCGAGGGATAGTCTAGCCCTTTTTGCTACCCCAACCCAATTTTCCTTTCATGCAACCATACGACTCAGTCAGATCCTCAGTCCAACTTTCCCAAGCCCTCCCATCAATCATCAAGTATGGTGTTTGATCAAACAATGCACGCACACACCTACACTCATGCCCATGGATGTGTCTCCCCTATGCAAATGCAAATGTAATGCATCATTACAATACCAATGACATGTCTCATATGAAATGGATACCATATGAGCTAAATTAACATATATCTTCATGTGATTTTCAACAATACTTCACAAGCATGTTATTACATAATACATGCCAATAACACACTCAATTTTCAAGGCATAAAACAAACACGTAACATGCCCATATACTATCAATTTCCATGGAATTACCCAAGTAACTACCACATATCAATTCCAAGCTAGGAATTCATTTCTTTTCTACACCATTTCCATACCCATTTCCATCAATTTCACATAATAGGTAATTGATATAAAAGGTTATCAACCTACCCATTATACATAATACCCTAGGTTAGAAATTAAACCAAAGTAGGAGGAACCCTACCTCTCGAACCATAAAAGAACACGTTGGGAAGCTCTATGACTCCAACCTGAGCTCTAATCCAATCCTTTCCAAAAACTAGTTTTTCAACCTTCGGTGAAAACCCTTGCTTTTGGTACGTAGGTGTAGCCCTTGACGAGGAGATCGACTTTTGTTCTTGGCCCGAGTGAATTCGATCCTCCATCTTTGTAGATCGTAGAGAGAAGGTGAGAATTTTTTCTCTTTTCCCTCTCTTCTCTTCTCAGGTTGAACCAACAGAAGAAATGGGAAATAAATCAGATTTTTCCCTTTTTTATATCCTCCATTTACTTGGCTCACATTGTGTCACACGACCCTCTTTTTCTCGGGTCCGTTTTCATCCTGAAACGATTAAATTTCGTCCTGGTTCAAGTTCAAAATAATTTTATTTTAATTTGCCTTATATTATTTTCCAAATTTTGAATTTTTATTAAAAATTCCGTTTTTGGGTCACCCGAGACTCGATCGTCGCGTAAAACGCGAAAAATTTGACTATCTCAGAATTTGATAAAATTTGACGTGGTAACTAGATTTCGCGAGACAAATCCAACGGTGAGATCCGTTTCATCATCCGAGATCTAGAAAATTTCAAGTTTTCAACCCATATCGTAGTGACAAATTACCGTTTTGCCTTTTTTCATAAAAAGTTTAAATTTACCCGGGTTTTACATAAGGTTTGCATTACAACCTAACAAATCAAGGTATGTGATTCTTCTCAAGTTCTTTTATTGAGACTTAAGATATTATCTATGTATGTTTTCAATCTTCTTGATAGTTATATGAAAAATATTTATGAGTTCTTGATTTCTTTATCAGTGAAACATAATTTTGAACAAAATACATGTTTGGCTTCAAAGAATACTTGTTCTTGGATTTTCAAAACCCTATTTTTGTAAAATACATGTTTGGTTATGAAAAATACATGGATTCTTGATTTCTAATTTCCTATTCTGGATTGAATCATGTTTTTCATCTATTACTTGTTCTTGTTCCAAGAAATTATGATTTTTGGCAAAGCCCTAGAATTTTGATATCAAAATTATGAAGGTTTTATTGATACGATCTCTCGCATATTTTCATTCATTTATTATTATAGTATATTGAGAATTGTGCAACTGTGATACTTGAATTGTTAGTGAAAATTGTGATTGGTTAAGATTGTGATTGTTGAGAAAGTTGTTGTTTCATCTCTTGTATGGTATGGGTGTGATGAACTTGAATTTCCTTTGAAAGCTGCCATAGAGTGTTAGAGGTTAGTCTATCCTAGTGGGGGTGAGATGATTNGCCCGTCGTTTTTGGTGTGATCGCGTAGCCCTCTCGGCAAGGAGAACAACTTTTGTTCTTATCCCGAGTGGGTTTGAGCACCGTGGAATCATAGATTGTAGAGAGAAGTGGAGAGCTCCTCCCTTTTTCCCCCTCTTCCCCTCTCATATTAACCGGCCCATAACACGCCACACGACCCTTTTGTTTTCAGGTCCGTTTTCATCTCGAAATGATTAAATTTCATCCCGGTTCAAGTTCAAATTAATTTTATTTTAATTTTCCTTTAATTATTTCCCAAATTTCAAAATTTTATTGAACATTCCATTTTTGGGTCACCTAAGACTCGGTCGCCTCGTAAAATGTAAAAAATCTGACTATCTCAAAATTCGATGAAATTTGACGTGGTAACTAGATTTTGCGAGACGAATCCAACTGTGAGGTCCGTATCATCATCCGAGATCTAGAAAAATTTTGATTTTCAACCCGTACTATAGCAACAAAATTACCGTTTTGCCATTGTGTACAAAAGTTTAAATTTACTGGGTTTTATAGTGTCATTCCATGAAATGAGATGAGACTTATTCCCGCATTTTTAACCTAAACATTTCCCGGCTCCTCAACACATGCAAACGCCAATGTGCATAAAACCGAGCTTTTCTAGCTCCCGCCATTTACATTACTCATTCAATGGTTATTTAAAATCTCTGGGTCTTTATTGGGATGGATATTTATGGACTTACACCAATGGCACTCAACCGACACGGAATTCATGGACTTCCACCAACGGTTTCACATACACCGACACATTTCATGGGCTCTTATACGAATGGAGTGCATATCCAACACCGGGTCTCTCACCCGAGGGATAGTCTAGCCCTTTTTGCTACCCCAACCCAATTTTCCTTTCATGCAACCATACGACTCAGTCAGATCCTCAGTCCAACTTTCCCAAGCCCTCCCATCAATCATCAAGTATGGTGTTTGATCAAACAATGCACGCACACACCTACACTCATGCCCATGGATGTGTCTCCCCTATGCAAATGCAAATGTAATGCATCATTACAATACCAATGACATGTCTCATATGAAATGGATACCATATGAGCTAAATTAACATATATCTTCATGTGATTTTCAACAATACTTCACAAGCATGTTATTACATAATACATGCCAATAACACACTCAATTTTCAAGGCATAAAACAAACACGTAACATGCCCATATACTATCAATTTCCATGGAATTACCCAAGTAACTACCACATATCAATTCCAAGCTAGGAATTCATTTCTTTTCTACACCATTTCCATACCCATTTCCATCAATTTCACATAATAGGTAATTGATATAAAAGGTTATCAACCTACCCATTATACATAATACCCTAGGTTAGAAATTAAACCAAAGTAGGAGGAACCCTACCTCTCGAACCATAAAAGAACACGTTGGGAAGCTCTATGACTCCAACCTGAGCTCTAATCCAATCCTTTCCAAAAACTAGTTTTTCAACCTTCGGTGAAAACCCTTATTTTTGGTACGTAGGTGTAGCCCTTGACGAGGAGATCGACTTTTGTTCTTGGCCCGAGTGAATTCGATCACTCCATCTTTGTAGATCATAGAGAGAAGGTGAGAATTTTTTCTCTTTTCCCTCTCTTCTCTTCTCAGGTTGAACCGGCTGAAGAAATGGGAAATAAATCAGATTTTTCCCTTTTTTATATCCTCCATTTACTTGGCTCACATTGTGTCACACGACCCTCTTTTTCTCGGGTCCGTTTTCATCCCGAAACGATTAAATTTCGTCCTGGTTCAAGTTCAAAATAATTTTATTTTAATTTGCCTTATATTATTTTCCAAATTTTGAATTTTTATTAAAAATTCCGTTTTTGGGTCACCCGAGACTCGATCGTCGCGTAAAACGCGAAAAATTTGACTATCTCAGAATTTGATAAAATTTGACGTGGTAACTAGATTTCGCGAGACAAATCCAACGGTGAGATCCGTTTCATCATCCGAGATCTAGAAAATTTCAAGTTTTCAACCCATATCGTAGTGACAAATTACCGTTTTGCCTTTTTTCATAAAAAGTTTAAATTTACCCGGGTTTTACATAAGGTTTGCATTACAACCTAAGAAATCAAGGTATGTGATTCTTCTCAAGTTCTTTTATTGAGACTTAAGATATTATCTACGTATGTTTTCAATCTTCTTGATAGTTATATGAAAAATATTTATGAGTTCTTGATTTCTTTATCAGTGAAACATAATTTTGAACAAAATACATGTTTGGCTTCAAAGAATACTTGTTCTTGGATTTTCAAAACCCTATTTTTGTAAAATACATGTTTGGTTATGAAAAATACATGGATTCTTGATTTCTAATTTCCTATTCTGGATTGAATCATGTTTTTCATCTATTACTTGTTCTTGTTCCAAGAAATTATGATTTTTGGCAAAGCCCTAGAATTTTGATATCAAAATTATGAAGGTTTTATTGATACGATCTCTCGCATATTTTCATTCATTTATTATTATAGTATATTGAGAATTGTGCAACTGTGATACTTGAATTGTTAGTGAAAATTGTGATTGGTTAAGATTGTGATTGTTGAGAAAGTTGTTGTTTCATCTCTTGTATGGTATGGGTGTGATGAACTTGAATTTCCTTTGAAAGCTGCCATAGAGTGTTAGAGGTTAGTCTATCCTAGTGGGGGTGAGATGATTGTCTAACACTTGTAGTAGATTGTTGTTTGTGGAAACAACCACTATTGTTCACGTAAGTTCAAGGTTGAGGGATGATATACCTTTCCAAGGAAGGATTCATCAATGTCATGGGAGACGGTATACGCACTTACTAAAGTGGTTTGTGATGTGCCCTGCGAGGAACAATTGAAATTGTTTGATTTGTGGTGGGTGAACGAGATAGAATCATTGTGTAGATTCGTAAAAAGCAACCAACATACATGAAAATGGGGATGAACCAACATACATGAGAATATGGAATGATGCTACTGAATTATTCATTGATTGCTTTAATTTCTTGCAAGTTTATTCTTATCATTAATTTATAGTATTCCATACACTTGAGATCATTACAACTGTCATGGTTTTACTCTTAAAATTTGTATATGTTATTTTTCAAAAGAGACTTGCCTTCCTTTTATTGTTTCAAAAACCTTGTTGGAATTTGAGAGGAATTTCCTACAGGCTTTTGCTCACCCCTTACAACACATTACAGATTTTGGTAGCGAGGAGGATGTCGAATTAGATGAGCAGGTTGATCTTGAGGCTGGAGAGGGGGTCAGTATGAGAATTCTTGAAGTTGAGGCTTAAAGATGAATTTTTTGATTATTGTATTTGGAGATATTTCTATGAAACGATGTTTCAGTTAGTTGTTTTATTATTCAGCTGCTAGATATTATTTGGTTTTGGATTGTAAGTTGGAGAAGTTTCAATATTTTGTTGGTTTTAGTATTTATTCTTTGTTAGGTAGAAGAATGGTTTATTATTTAATGGTGATTTTTAGTTTCTCTCTTGGTTGGATGGTTATAGATAGTAATGCCTTCTAGGGTGAATTTTGGGGCGTTACAGATACAACATAATCAAATGATACTCTAGTCCACAATCTAGAGAGAAGGAATGTATTGTGTATCACCAACTAATCTACTAGCTCTATCTGTAGTGTGATGGCGAAGACTCGTCCCTGAGTCCTTGTCTGAAAGCCTTGTCCTCGGCCTTGACTCAAATCCTGGCCCATCTGGCCTAATTATGGAGTCCTCACACGTAAAGTAGTATAGTCATGTGTAGCACCTTAGAACTGGAACTAATTTCTTTGGCCAATGATGGGATAAGGAGTGTAGAATGTATGTGGAGGCCCCACAGATGATTTGGATTGAGATGTCCCATAGCTATGTGATCATTGTCTCTAACGATAATCCAGCTTCAAGGAGCCCGGATGGTGACATATGTAGCAAGTCTTTTGGCCAGCCTAATAGGGAGTCCTAAAATTTCTCCCACCTTGGGAGGATTGACCTTGGCCTTAGCTTTGATAGCCTTGGCACTGCCCCTGTGATTCCTGTAAGGTAAATGTCCTTTACTTCTTTCTTAAACCAGTAATAGAGGATGATGAATAGCTAAAATTAGCATCCTACTATGCTTTCACGAGACTAATTATGCTTTGATGGAGTTTAAATATGACATTTCAGGACAAAGTTGCACAAAAGCCTAAAGTCAATGGATACCAAACTTTCTAGCAACACACACATGTTTTGGAAAGGAGTTGGAGAAGTTTAAAGCAAGGGCATCAACGTTCAAATGCCAATATAAGTTCGAACGCCATCCTGAATTATTTGAGGGTGCTGAAACAGTGCTATGGTGATCGTTTATGGCATGTTGTAGTTATTTTCATAGAAGAAAAAAGAGCTACTTGAGTACAATGTTCGAACACCAATCAACGTTCGAACATCCTCTTGACTTATGTGAAGACTAGAGTGCCAAGGTGATGAGAGAAGGCTTGCTATCTACTGTGGGTGACAGGAGCCACTTGAATCCACGTTCAAACTTCCTTAAGCATTCGTACGCCCATAATAGAAGACAAGAGACAACGTTCTAACGCAGACCCCAAACATGCGGCAGAGTGGTTGATTTTATATCCAGACCTTGGAGCATTCAATTGGACTTTGAAGTCTTTGTACTATTCTTTTGCACTCCTTCACCCCCTCCTCCTTGCCTATAAATACTACTGATTCGACTTATTTCATGATCTGATTTATATAATACACCCAAGTAAAAGTGGTTGAATTATAGTTTTCTCGGTTTAAGTCCAACATCGATCCCACAAAGAGTTTTTAATAATTAGAATTTAAAATAAGAAAAGTGAAGTTGTTGTTAAAGCAATGTAACATGAGATAGTTTGTGATGTGAGTTTAGATTGATAACTAGTCCAAGTAAATAAAATGTGTAGATAGATTGTTAAAAGATAATAATATAAAAAGTACCCTTCAGTTTAAGGATCTCATATGCTTTATATTGGTTAAATGCTGGAAATGCTACCTTACAACAATTAACTTCCAAGTCACTAGAAAGTCAACCGGTAGGTCTGATGTATATAAATCATAACACAGCAATTTCTTAGGTTAGCTAGTGGTATTATTAAAACATAACACAACAACATCTTAGGTTAGTTGGTGGTATATGTGACAATTGATTAATTCAAATAATCCAAAAGATCAAGCCATTCATGAGGATCACTGGAATTACTCAATTGGCAACATTATAGTATGTATTATTTGAACAACTCTAATAATCCAGAAAGTCAAGTCATTCAAGAGGATCACTTAGGTTATTCATTTGACAATTGTACCATGCAACAGTAAAACATCCTCAGTGCACCAGAAGGTCAGGTCATTCAGTTGGAACACCGTAGATATTCAACTGGCAAGTTGATGATTTACTGATGACATAATTCAGGGCTACGTAGTAACACTCAATTACGTACATCACCGTATCATGCATGAAGTTTATAATAATAGATATTAAGTATTGCTCGGTGTTTATAACCGTGAGCATATAATAAATAGATACATATAGATAAACCATAATAAAATATTAGCATTTCCATAATTTAACTGGTATTATACATATGTTCACCTCTCACTGAGGGTTATAAGTAAACTACTCACACTCCATTACTATTAATAAGCAAGAAGCGTGAGTAATTCTTATTACAATAGTAAATAAAATAAAGACCCTGACACTTCTTCGCAAGGAACAATTGAAATAAAACTACCCTTAATATCAGTTAAGACACAAAGGTGGCGGCAATTCAATTCTCCACTTAGAAAAACATAACATAAATGTAGAAATACAGAATTTTGGCTGGGGAGTTGGATGGACCAGGGTTTCACTTCAAAAATCTTCTCTCTTTCTTCCTTTTTCTCTTGTTTGTTTCTTTTATTTTCTGGACTCCCCTCCCTCTCCAACTCTCTCACTCTTGGATGCAGAAGTTGAAGGGCCATATTTATAGGCCACCAAGAAAGCAAGAAATGGAAGATAGACATCAACTGCAAAGAGTCACCGTCCGGAGGCCANAGTGCACCAGAAGGTCAGGTCATTCAGTTGGAACACCGTAGATATTCAACTGGCAAGTTGATGATTTACTGATGACATAATTCAGGGCTACGTAGTAACACTCAATTACGTACATCACCGTATCATGCATGAAGTTTATAATAATAGATATTAAGTATTGCTCGGTGTTTATAACCGTGAGCATATAATAAATAGATACATATAGATAAACCATAATAAAATATTAGCATTTCCATAATTTAACTGGTATTATACATATGTTCACCTCTCACTGAGGGTTATAAGTAAACTACTCACACTCCATTACTATTAATAAGCAAGAAGTGTGAGTAATTCTTATTACAATAGTAAATAAAATAAAGACCCTGACACTTCTTCGCAAGGAACAATTGAAATAAAACTACCCTTAATATCAGTTAAGACACAAAGGTGGCGGCAATTCAATTCTCCACTTAGAAAAACATAACAGAAATGTAGAAATACAGAATTTTGGCTGGGGAGTTGGATGGACCAGGGTTTCACTTCAAAAATCTTCTCTCTTTCTTCCTTTTTCTCTTGTTTGTTTCTTTTATTTTCTGGACTCCCCTCCCTCTCCAACTCTCTCACTCTTGGATGCAGAAGTTGAAGGGCCATATTTATAGGCCACCAAGAAAGCAAGAAATGGAAGATAGACATCAACTGCAAAGAGTCACCGTCCGGAGGCCACCACCACCGTCCGGACGGTCCTTGTTTGCTGGTGGAGCTTCCATGACGTTCTTGCATGTTCTTATTGTTGAATTANTTGATTTAGAAAGTGCAAGAAAATTAAATAGCAAAGGAAGGTTTAATATATTTTTATATGGCTCGGTCATTTTTTGGGTTTCATGAAAAGAATTTATACTCTTTTAGGCTCAATCACGGCTTACTAACGATATAATTTTGTAAAAAAAATGGTCAAGGCTCAAAATTAATCAAAAATGGCCTAAGATCATTTCCCNAGCTATAGTAACCGGTGTAACTAGAAAAATTATTCCCCGAACAAATATATGTAATTGTCTTTCTCCAGTAATTTATGCATTACTATAGAACTCACGTGTGACACCCCTAAAATCGGGGATCATTTATCGACCCGTTGACCACCCGTCAACCCGCGGAAGTACCCGTGATTGTCGCACAACTCGACANTTCAAGCTTTGATAGATTGCTCCTCTTGATTGCCGGTAATTCCGCATAAAAACCTTGAAATTTCAAACAGTACATACATAAAACCCTAGTTTACGCACAAACACTAATTTATAGTTTTTAATTATTTTATCTTACAAAATTAATTAATTTAATTATATTAATTTATATACTAATTAGGGTTAATCGCACTCGCAAACTTTAAACTTTAATAGTCCCTAGTAAATTATAAAATACAAATAACAATAAAATCATTTTTGTATATTTTTTCATGATTGCATTTAGCATATGCAACAAGCCGTTAAACCCGTAGGTGATTCCTAGTGGATGAGTTTTGTCTCGTGAAGGTTTTTAGTGAAGCTACCTATAAACTTTAGTAGTTAGGTGTTCATATTTCATACTTTTCACAAAGAAAATTAAATCGATATTCTTCTGCATTGCTAGAATACTTCCTTTTCTGATCACTATAAAAGTAACACACGTTAGTTGTAACATTATCTATATATTTTTATAAAAACTTGTGTGTGTGTGCAATGATTTCTTTATTTAAAAAAATCACTTAAAAAATATTACCATCTTTCATGGTAGTCTTAATGTCAATCATTTCCTGGAAAACACTCAGCAAAGAATACACATATGTTATAATGACTAATTTCTCAAAAATTACAAGTGATTGGAATATTGTCAACAAAGTAAAAAGTTGCACATGTAATTGATCAAAAGAGCAGTTATTTGAATAAACTAGAATTTGACATAATCTCATGAAAGAATATTAACACTACATTAAACATATTATGAACATCCTCCCTTTTTGGATTGATAAGATTAATACAAATGCATGATTTTTGGAACAAAAAGGACTTTGTTAGGGTTATAATGTGGCCATTGGTTTAGGGTTTAAGAAACGACGTCAATGAGATTCAAATGCTATCCTTCTGTAGTATTGTGGCACACCTCGTTCTATATTTTCTAATAGTTTGCATGTTCATCCTTTTTATTTTTCCTCCATTTTTCACTTGCTTAGCTCTTTTCTTTCTTTCTTTCTTCTTCTTTACATTTCTTTCACAAATTTTCTTTTTCTTTGAATAGTGATCATTTGTTTTCTGCTTTTCTTATCCTACTGATTTAGAAAGTGCAAGAAAATTAGATAGCAAAGGAAGGTTTAATATATTTTTATATGGCTTGGTCATTTTTTGGGTTTCATGAAAAGAATTCATACTCTTTTAGGCTCAATCACGGCTTACTAACGATATAATTCTGTAAAAAAAATGGTCAAGGCTCAAAATTAATCAAAAATGGCCTAAGATCATTTCCCAGAAATCATACATCTGCATAATCTCTATATAAAAATTTCAAGGAAAATGTTAACAATATAATTCAATAATTTTTAATCAAAACAAAGCTAATGAGATTATTCAAAGAAAATTTACCGCTGAATCGAAGATTCTTATTTAAGTAGATGTAGATTATCGCTCCAAGAAAAATTGGTTCAAATTCTACAATGGGTCTTACATCTCCACTATATATGTAAAGAGTGGAATATTTCACAAGGTTTTTAATAATAAAGAAATCTAATTGTTCTTTTAAGAATAATTTTAAACAAAAAAATTAAGATAATACACAACTAAAATATGAAAATCCCGTGTGATCAGATGAAGGTTATCCTTGCAAAACATTAGAATACTAACTTAATTTAACTGTGAGTAATATGAAATAATCTATCTAACTTAAGAACATAAGCTCCATATTAACTAATAAAACAAGTTTAAACATAAACAAGTACAATAAGTTCAAAACATAAAGTAAGTATAGGTGCATAAAATAAAAGAAGAGTGAAAGATAACAAAGCTGTTGTATAATTTTTAGTGTTTAAGAAGTACATGGTCCTCCTCCAAAATGCTCTCAAAGTAGCCTCAAAATCTCTGATTGATTCTTCACATAATCATCCATTCGTTTGTTGATCGTAGTGATACAGGTACCGAGCTAGGTAGCAGTGGTCTCCAATCCTACTAAGATCTGTCTGTCGGTCCTGTCATACATTGGTATATATGGTTGATCTTATTGTGGTGCAGGTTATTCTTGCGGGAAAAATTCTTCTAGTACTTGGAATTGCTCTTCTTGTGGTGGAGGTGGTTGATCTTCAGGCTGAATGCCATTGCTTTTCTTTAGAGATGNAAAAAATCACTTAAAAAATATTACCATCTTTCATGGTAGTCTTAATGTCAATCATTTCCTGGAAAACACTCAGCAAAGAATACACATATGTTATAATGACTAATTTCTCAAAAATTACAAGTGATTGGAATATTGTCAACAAAGTAAAAAGTTGCACATGTAATTGATCAAAAGAGCAGTTATTTGAATAAACTAGAATTTGACATAATCTCATGAAAGAATATTAACACAACATTAAACATATTATGAACATCCTCCCTTTTTGGATTGATAAGATTAATACAAATGCATGATTTTTGGAACAAAAAGGACTTTGTTAGGGTTATAATGTGGCCATTGGTTTAGGGTTTAAGAAACGACGTCAATGAGATTCAAATGCTATCCTTCTGTAGTATTGTGGCACACCTCGTTCTATATTTTCTAATAGTTTGCATGTTCATCCTTTTTATTTTTCCTCCATTTTTCACTTGCTTAGCTCTTTTCTTTCTTTCTTTCTTCTTCTTTACATTTCTTTCACAAATTTTCTTTTTCTTTGAATAGTGATCATTTGTTTTCTGCTTTTCTTATCCTACTGATTTAGAAAGTGCAAGAAAATTAGATAGCAAAGGAAGGTTTAATATATTTTTATATGGCTTGGTCATTTTTTGGGTTTCATGAAAAGAATTCATACTCTTTTAGGCTCAATCACGGCTTACTAACGATATAATTCTGTAAAAAAAATGGTCAAGGCTCAAAATTAATCAAAAATGGCCTAAGATCATTTCCCAGAAATCATACATCTGCATAATCTCTATATAAAAATTTCAAGGAAAATGTTAACAATATAATTCAATAATTTTTAATCAAAACAAAGCTAATGAGATTATTCAAAGAAAATTTACCGCTGAATCGAAGATTCTTATTTAAGTAGATGTAGATTATCGCTCCAAGAAAAATTGGTTCAAATTCTACAATGGGTCTTACATCTCCACTATATATGTAAAGAGTGGAATATTTCACAAGGTTTTTAATAATAAAGAAATCTAATTGTTCTTTTAAGAATAATTTTAAACAAAAAAATTAAGATAATACACAACTAAAATATGAAAATCCCGTGTGATCAGATGAAGGTTATCCTTGCAAAACATTAGAATACTAACTTAATTTAACTGTGAGTAATATGAAATAATCTATCTAACTTAAGAACATAAGCTCCATATTAACTAATAAAACAAGTTTAAACATAAACAAGTACAATAAGTTCAAAACATAAAGTAAGTATAGGTGCATAAAATAAAAGAAGAGTGAAAGATAACAAAGCTGTTGTATAATTTTTAGTGTTTAAGAAGTACATGGTCCTCCTCCAAAATGCTCTCAAAGTAGCCTCAAAATCTCTGATTGATTCTTCACATAATCATCCATTCGTTTGTTGATCGTAGTGATACAGGTACCGAGCTAGGTAACAGTGGTCTCCAATCCTACTAAGATCTGTCTGTCGGTCCTGTCATACATTGGTATATATGGTTGATCTTATTGTGGTGCAGGTTATTCTTGCGGGAAAAATTCTTCTAGTACTTGGAATTGCTCTTCTTGTGGTGGAGGTGGTTGATCTTCAGGCTGAATGCCATTGCTTTTCTTTAGAGATGTCTTATCTAATGGTGCACAATGCTCCACCATTTTCCATATGGGATCTACAATCACTCCTTTGTCCCTGCAAAATTGTGAGACTAACATAGCATATGGGAGTAGGGTTTCTTTCTATCCACAACAAGCAACATTTGATCCATGATGAGGTTTGGAAGATCAATCATGTGTCCCATACCAAAAGCATATAGAAAGTAGGTCGGCTCAGTATAAATTTGTTTTTTTTGGGCTCGGGGTAACAGACTGCTTACTATAATTAAGTTCAGAATTCAATATTTTTCTATCAAATTCCCTTGCTTTATGTATTTATTTGGCCTTCCCCAAACAAAATCTTCATTAATCGTCAACTCTATCCCTACATTGGTTAAATTTGGCAATTCAATGTAAGGATATTGCGGTTTCTATGGTCTTCGCATGGGCTGAAAAAATTCGGCTATAGTAACCGGTGTAACTAGGAAAATTATTCCCCGAACAAATATATGTAATTGTCTTTCTCCAGTAATTTATGCATTACTATAGAACTCACATGTGACACCCCTAAAACCGGGGATCATTTATCAACCCGTTGACCACCCGTCAACCCGCGGAAGTACCCGTGATTGTCGCACAACTCGACATCACGTCAATAGCATTCTCTTAACCAGGATCCTCACCCACACGTATAACCCGTGTACATTATATCATTAGACCCCACCAAGGTTCTATATGTAACACCCCAATCTGGGGTACAATATCTGTAATCCCTATTTTTTTTAATACACCTTTCTTTATATATAAAAATAAGCATATAAAAAAATTCATCAAACCCCTTAGTGGTATGGCTTGTCATGAGCCTTGCCTATTTACAGACCGTAATATTGATCTCAAGAATAAGACATATAATAATACAATTTAAATTTAAAAGACATAAAAAATGAACCCCATGATGACATCCTAATCGNCGCTTACATCACATAGGCATAACTTGTATATACCACATCGGCAAAATATACAGCACATATATTTACTTCTACATAATTAAATTATTCCTCACAATAAATACCCCACACGCACACAATCTAATCGTTTTGTAAACAACAATCGCCACTCAGGCTATATTTAGTTGTACACATTCTTGCGCCACACAGGCCACATGTATTGCAAGCTTTTATCACCTCATAGACATCATTCGTCACTGGGACGACCCAAACCACATTAATAGTTTTCTTTCATATGACCCACATCACAGAGAGTTTTTGATCACGTTACTTAGACGACTCCACCACATAATTAAATCCCATCACGTAGACGACTCAAGTCATATAAATAATTCATATTTACTTAGACGATCCAACTCGCATAATCCTCTCTCGTCACTTAAACGACATTCACAACATTACCGTATGTCTTTGCTCAATTAATTTTTCTCAACAATTACCATAGCAAAAATATATGTTTAAAAGTCTAACAAATTATCACAAAAAAAGTTGTAGGGTGGTGCACTTACCTTGCGTGATGTTTTACTAGTAAATGACCCCTTCGCCCAAGCTTCTAGTGCACCATTTTTAGCAGCATTCATCTCCAGACCTGACATAACCGATATTCACAATTCCATTGATACATTAATACGTAATACTGCTTCAGTTTTGTAACACCCCACATTTTGTTTTATATATGTATATAGATATATTGTAAATAATTGTGGTAAAAATGTAGATATGTCTAGTGATGTGTGTTTGAATTTGGTAGATTGGAAAAATAGAGATTTAAAATATTAGTGGAAATAATAGTTAAAATTTGGTTTTAATAAGTGAAAATATGAAATTTTAGGTCCTAGAACTTGTATTAAATAGGTTTGGTGTAGAAATATGTGTTGGAGAGGTTTGGGATGGATTTGGTTGGCTTAAGAATGGATTGGAAATGGAAAAGGGATGAAACAGGACATGAACAGTGCACTGGGACCTTGATACAGTCAATATCTCTCAAAACTAAAAACATGAACGTGGTAGCGCTCTTTCTTAGAATTTCATAGCATCTTGAATCATCTCAATCAGAGCTCGGATGAGAGAGTTATGCCCAGATAACGAAGTGATGTCAAAATAACCCAATTAACTAGAACAGTGCACTGACTGCAACTTCAAGCCCGATTTAGACCTTGATGCAGTCAATACCTCTCAAAACTAAAAACATGAAAGTTTTAGAGATCTTTCTTATCATCCCATATCATCTTGAATCATCTCAATCGAAGCTCGGATGAGAGACTTATGCCCAGATAACGAAGCGATGTCAAAATAGTCCAATTAGCTTCGTTTTGCATTTAACGTCTCCATTTGCATCCTAAATCAAAATATAAGAATAATGAGTACATTTATGCTTCAAATAAGTATAAAAAGCTTTAAGAAGCACCCTTTATCACCTTTTATTTGCAAATAATGCAAAATTTCATTAATAGCCGGTTCGGATGGGTAAAATAGAAACTTTAGTGTTGCGGGTGTACGTTGACTTTGGTTTTGAGATAAATCATAAAAATAAATGTTTTTAGGTTAAAATAACATTAAAAATGAATTCAGAACGTTGAAAAACCTTAGGGTAGTCATATGGATCAAATTGGAGATTTTTAGTGGCAAAACCATAATTTTGGAGAAAACCAAAACAAGCTGTGAATAGTGAATTTCGGGGCTGAGGTGTTTTAAACCCCATTTTTATCTCATTTTCCCTCATTTCTTCCACTCCACTCTCACCCCACACCTCTTGGAACCCTAGAGAGGATTAGAGAGGAAGAAAGGAAGGGAAAAATAAGAGATTTAAGGGTAGATTCAAGATCAAAGCTCAAGTTCTTCCTACAAACTAAGGATTCAAGNTGGGTTAGGGAGAATTTTTCTACAGAGCTTCGTGCTCACCCCCTATCGCTAACATTTTTCAGATTACCCGCTTGAGGAGGAGGACGTAAGGGTCAAAGGAGCCCGATACTTGGGAGACTCCACTGGACGGGAGTGTGGATCCCGAGGTGGACACATAGAGCGANCTCTCAGTCACTTACATTGAAGATAGGGTATTTATATATGTATGTTTTGGCTATCAATGGTATATATATATGCTATGGAAGCATCATCTTTGAGGCTTTTTGCAAGGATTACATGTTTTGATAAAAGTAGGGTTAAATACCCATGAAATCTCCTTTCTAGTTTTAAAACCCTAATTTTTGGAGAGTGATGTATTTCCTTCCTAAATGTTTTCTTTATTATGGATTTCGAAACCTTAGTGCTTTGTGTTGGGTAGAAAAATGATGTTATTGTGATCTCATGTATTTTCTTAGTTGGTTATGGAATTGTTACATGATATATTTTGGGGATTTTGGATAGATGCTTGTAAATTGAGATAAATGTTGGAATTGTATGCTTGGTTGGGTTGTTTGTGATGCACATGAGTGAGAGGTTTCTTGTAAAGATGCTCACCCCTTCCCAAGAGGTTCCGGGTAAGGATGCTTGGGAAATAATGTAGTGATTGGTGAGAGGTTCCATGTAAGGATGCTCATCCATTCTCAAGAGGTTCCCGGTAAGGATGCTTGAGAATCAAAGGTGACCTAAAGGGGGGTGGAGGTTACCAGAAAGTATGCCACCTACCGAAAGAATCGTTGGGAATTGGTTATGACAATTAATGGTTATTATTTGTATGTGGTGCTCATTTATTCATTTAAGTAATGTTTTTAAATAAACTAGATATCCTTTTTAAATGTCACTGCTTTATTTCAAATTATGTATCTATGTTATGTTAAAATTGAGACCGACCGTTTTAAATGTTTTTCTAAACCTTGTATGGGTTAGGGAGAATTTTTCTACAGAGCTTCGTGCTCACCCCCTATCGCTAACATTTTTCAGATTACCCGCTTGAGGAGGAGGACGTAAGGGTCAAAGGAGCCCGATACTTGGGAGACTCCACTGGACGGGAGTGTGGATCCCGAGGTGGACACATAGAGCGACCTCCTTTCCTTTTGTACTAGACTAGGACATTCTTTTGGAACATTGTGTAGTCTAACTTCTTTTGTTTATTCCACCGCGCTTCTTTAATTAATTTTTGAGATGTAATAGCTATGACTTGGGCTTATTCTTTTTGATAATGTTGTAAATATTCGTGGATGACAAATGAAGTCTTGTTTCTTAAGGGAATATATTAGTGGTCTCCTGATATGAATGGTTTTAGAATGTAATGCCGTCCAGGGGGTGTTACAAGTTTAAGATGTTTTACTTGAACCTAGGTTAATGATTATATCCCTTTGAATTAAATAATTTATTTATATTAAATAAAATTATCTATTCGAATTGATTAAACTAATAGTTTAATAATCAACTCGAGTCAAGTTAAGTAATCAATTCGCATTGAGTAAAATTATCTACTCGAATCAAATTTAGCTAATCTTCTTGAATCCGTTAAGAAAATATTTATTCGAATCAATTACACCCAAATTTAACTTTTTTCATAAAATTATAAACATAACAAAAATATACTTAAATTTGCGTAATTTTTTATTTAAGCATAAATGACATGTTTACTTGTAATTACTCATATTCATGGATTTATAAAAATTCAAGAACAATTCACAAGATTTCTAAGCTACCCACCAAACTACTATGTTAATTTTTCCAAGCAACCCCTATGGTACTATAAATTCATAACAAGTATTCCAACAAACCCACATGTAATAATTCTACTCTTTTATTTTTCATGCAACAACATTAACTTAATTTACAAACCCATATAAATATTGAGGTAAATCCTTCATGTATTAATCAAAATTCTTACTAAGCATCATACTTAAAAGATACCATACTTTAAATACATGCAATACTCAAAATATATATATTAGAGTTGGATTCCTACATCTTGGAGGAATAAAATGGATTATAATTCTTACCTTTGCACCACACTTTTTTTTTTTTCATTCTCTTATCTTTTTATTTCTTTCCTTCTTCTCTCCTTTCTTTCTTTCTCCTTCTTTCCTTCTTGTTCTTGCTCTTGCCAAAAATGTCTAAGACTTTTTGTTTTTTTGTTTTTTGCATGCATGCATGTCTTGCTAAGTGGAGCCTTCCATGTTGTTTGTCTTATTTTTTTTTTTTGCATGCAAGACATGCACATGTCTTGCTAAGTGGAGACTTCCATCATTACTTACACACACACACACACATATATATCCATACATATATTTTCTTATATAATGTATATGTATACATACTTACATTTATATGTCCACTTTTTCTTTATATGCATATTTATATATAGACATGTATATATATATCCAAATTATTGATCACCCATTAAATTCGTATTTTGGACCCTTAACCCTTCCTTGTATATACTAACACATTTTATTTTAATAACAATAAATTGATGTCACATGCTTGCCACTCAATTAATTTCACATGCCCTAACATACATAAAATAATAAACTCATACCTGTCAACATTCTTGTTTAACTTTTCACACTTGTATAAAACAATTCCCCCTATAATCATTATTTATAAATTATTTCTGAATATTAAAATTTTCATTGTTCAGGTTTAGGTCTCATATCATTACTCATAATTAAATACTAATTGCCACTCCTATGGATGCATGTCACGTATGAATATACTTATTAAAAATATTACATGTTTGTTATGCTTGTTCGGGTTTTAAAATTTTTCCCACTTTAGGAATTTCATCCCCAAAATTTGGCTTATCAATTTGAAACAAGTAAAGATATATTTGTTTTTCCAACTATTTTAATTTTATATATGATGACTAAAATAAGTACTTGTATCTAAACCCTTGACATAAAATAAAATGTCTAATTAGTTTTCTCGGGTCTCATACGATATGCCACAATTTATTCTTATTTTATGTCCATTTATATCATTGGAACCAAAAAACCAAAAGCCCAAAAGCATGGCAAAACAGTTTTAAAATTTCAGATTTTTGAAGAACCTACCGGTAGGTTTTGCTTACTAAAAAATTCCTACTGGTAGGTTTTGCTTGACAAACAAGTTCTGCCTGTAAGAGATCCTACAGGTAGGTGTTGCCCACTGGACAACGATCTATCGGTAGGTTCTATCCAGCTTTGCCTGTTTCACCTGTTTTTTATTTTCAATTCATTTGAAGACATATTATTTCCATCCAAATCATGTAACACTACATTTATACATCAACCTAGTTAAGAACAAGTTCTCTTACAATCATTTTCAAAAGATTACATATCCAAAACAGGAGTTTCACAATATTTTACAGAACATGGAATTAAAGGCCACAAATTGGCCTCTCTTCATTCTCGAGGCCCTGAATGAGAGCCGTCCATCGGCGTATAATCCGCACTTAAAATAATTTCCCGATAGGGTGAGCCACACTTAGGAGAGTATTTTCTACAGAGGCTACTTCCCAACCTAAGTGCATATGAAATGTTCATGCAACATTTAACAAGCAACAACATCNAGATGCTCACCCCTTCCCAAGAGGTTCCGGGTAAGGATGCTTGGGAAATAATGTAGTGATTGGTGAGAGGTTCCATGTAAGGATGCTCATCCATTCTCAAGAGGTTCCCGGTAAGGATGCTTGAGAATCAAAGGTGACCTAAAGGGGGGTGGAGGTTACCANACTACTATGTTAATTTTTCCAAGCAACCCCTATGGTACTATAAATTCATAACAAGTATTCCAACAAACCCACATGTAATAATTCTACTCTTTTATTTTTCATGCAACAACATTAACTTAATTTACAAACCCATATAAATATTGAGGTAAATCCTTCATGTATTAATCAAAATTCTTACTAAGCATCATACTTAAAAGATACCATACTTTAAATACATGCAATACTCAAAATATATATATTAGAGTTGGATTCCTACATCTTGGAGGAATAAAATGGATTATAATTCTTACCTTTGCACCACACTTTTTTTTTTTTCATTCTCTTATCTTTTTATTTCTTTCCTTCTTCTCTCCTTTCTTTCTTTCTCCTTCTTTCCTTCTTGTTCTTGCTCTTGCCAAAAATGTCTAAGACTTTTTGTTTTTTTGTTTTTTGCATGCATGCATGTCTTGCTAAGTGGAGCCTTCCATGTTGTTTGTCTTATTTTTTTTTTTTGCATGCAAGACATGCACATGTCTTGCTAAGTGGAGACTTCCATCATTACTTACACACACACACACACATATATATCCATACATATATTTTCTTATATAATGTATATGTATACATACTTACATTTATATGTCCACTTTTTCTTTATATGCATATTTATATATAGACATGTATATATATATCCAAATTATTGATCACCCATTAAATTCGTATTTTGGACCCTTAACCCTTCCTTGTATATACTAACACATTTTATTTTAATAACAATAAATTGATGTCACATGCTTGCCACTCAATTAATTTCACATGCCCTAACATACATAAAATAATAAACTCATACCTGTCAACATTCTTGTTTAACTTTTCACACTTGTATAAAACAATTCCCCCTATAATCATTATTTATAAATTATTTCTGAATATTAAAATTTTCATTGTTCAGGTTTAGGTCTCATATCATTACTCATAATTAAATACTAATTGCCACTCCTATGGATGCATGTCACGTATGAATATACTTATTAAAAATATTACATGTTTGTTATGCTTGTTCGGGTTTTAAAATTTTTCCCACTTTAGGAATTTCATCCCCAAAATTTGGCTTATCAATTTGAAACAAGTAAAGATATATTTGTTTTTCCAACTATTTTAATTTTATATATGATGACTAAAATAAGTACTTGTATCTAAACCCTTGACATAAAATAAAATGTCTAATTAGTTTTCTCGGGTCTCATACGATATGCCACAATTTATTCTTATTTTATGTCCATTTATATCATTGGAACCAAAAAACCAAAAGCCCAAAAGCATGGCAAAACAGTTTTAAAATTTCAGATTTTTGAAGAACCTACCGGTAGGTTTTGCTTACTAAAAAATTCCTACTGGTAGGTTTTGCTTGACAAACAAGTTCTGCCTGTAAGAGATCCTACAGGTAGGTGTTGCCCACTGGACAACGATCTATCGGTAGGTTCTATCCAGCTTTGCCTGTTTCACCTGTTTTTTATTTTCAATTCATTTGAAGACATATTATTTCCATCCAAATCATGTAACACTACATTTATACATCAACCTAGTTAAGAACAAGTTCTCTTACAATCATTTTCAAAAGATTACATATCCAAAACAGGAGTTTCACAATATTTTACAGAACATGGAATTAAAGGCCACAAATTGGCCTCTCTTCATTCTCGAGGCCCTGAATGAGAGCCGTCCATCGGCGTATAATCCGCACTTAAAATAATTTCCCGATAGGGTGAGCCACACTTAGGAGAGTATTTTCTACAGAGGCTACTTCCCAACCTAAGTGCATATGAAATGTTCATGCAACATTTAACAAGCAACAACATCCCAAACAATAATATAATATACTATTCAAACAATAATATACTATTCAATGTTAGAATTTTAGCAATGTCATGCCATGAAATGAGATGAGACTCACTCATGCCCTTTAACCCGAGTCCTTACCGGCTCCCACCACACAATGCAATGCCAATGTATGAAGAAAAGACTCGACATTGATGAATTACATCCAATGATCATTTTGAAATAAAATTTATTTATTTATAAAACCAGATCATTGTTGAATGTTACACATCAAATGACTATTTTATAAAACAAGTACATTTTTCTAGAATTTCACCTCAGGGGAGTGTACGGACCAGGTATTTTATAAAACAAAATCATGTGTCTTTGTTGGGTAGCAAATTTTTCAGTGTCGCACTGGCGGCTTAGCACACCGATATACTTTTTCAGAATTTCACATAAGGGGAGTGTATGAACCAGATAGTGGGGTCTTGCACCCGAGGGAGAGTCTAGCCCTACTTGTTATACCCGACACAAGTTTTCTTCGTCCAAACATGCGACTCAGTCAGATCTTCAATTCAACTTTTTTGAGCCCACCCATCAATCACCAAGTATGGTGTTTGAATCAAACCATGCACACTCACACACACCCACACCCATGTCTCATGCCCATGGATGCGATGTCTCTATGCAAATGCAATGCAATGCACCATTGCAATATCAATGTCATACCCTATATGTAATGAATGTCATATGGATAATTTAGCCACATATCTACATATTTTATGGCAAATCATATCCCAATCATATAATCAACATTATCCATCCCAATGTCAGTATATCAATAAACATATATCAATATTTTCATACCCAACAACAAATCACAAGCATGTTAGCACATAAATCATGCCAATAACACACTTAATTCACAAGGCACAATATAAACACATAGCATGCCCACATAATATCAAACTCCATGAAATTACCTAAGTAACTTCCACATATCATGTCAAGCTAGAAACTCATTTTAGACCACTTCTAAACCCATTTTCATAACCATTTCATTAATTTCACAACAATAAGCAAGTGTTAAGTCTCTAACAACCTACCCATCTCATATAAACACCCTAGGTTAGAAAATAAACCTAAGTAGGAGGGGGAACCCTACCTCTTGAAGCGTAAAATCAACTTAGAAGAACTTCAAGAACACCAAAAAACGAGCTAAAATCCTTAGCTTCCAAAATCCCGTTCCTTGATCTTCGATAAAATCTGTCTTTTTTGGTGTGGTTGCGTAGCCCTCGACGCATAAAGCAATCTTTGGTCTTGGCTTGAGTTGATTCGAACAACGAATCTTTGGGGATCGTAGAGAGAAGGTGAAGAGAATTTGAGTTTTCGCTCTCTTTCTCTCTATCAAGTAACGGCTAAACAAAAAATGGTCCACAGTGCTCCACACAGCCCTCTTTTTCTCGGGTCCGTTTTCACACCGAAACGATTAAATTTTGTTCCGATTTAAGTTTAAAATATTTTTATTTTAACTTGCCTCAAATTATTTTTCAACTTTTAAAATTTTATTAAAAATTTCGTTTCTTGGTCACTCGAGACTCGACTGCCTCGTAAAATGTAAACAATTCAACGAAAAATAATGGAGTAACTAGATTTTGCGAGATGAATCCAATGATGAAGTCCGTTTCATTATTTGAGCTCTATAAAAATTCATGTTTACAACCCATACCGTAGTGGCAAATTATCGTTTTGCCCATTTTGTAAAACGTTAGAACTTACCCAAGTTTTACAGCACGGACCAAGTAGTCATAAGCAGGAACAATAAATCTAACATAATCAAGTCATCCATGTGCCGCAAGAATTTGCCTAACTCTTATATTTTCAAAATCTTCAAAAATTACTTGCCTTTCAAGAATGATATTTTTGGAGAGAAAATGAGCATCATACCAGGCTTGTTGATTAACATTCTCAAAAATCACCTTATTTTAGAAATTCCCTAGCTAGGGTTGCTGTGAAGGTGCTTGAGGTTGCGGAGGTTGATCCCTTTTAGCATGACTTGAAGATCCTCTCGTTCGGCGCCTTGAATCCGTATTTTTACTGATTTTTATTCAAATACTTGGTTCCAACAGATTGTGATCTGTAGAAACCTTAAAAATGTAATGGGTAAGTGAATAATCGGAGAAGATTTGAAGAAAAATGGTCGGATTTGAGAAGAGTTATTTAGAGAAAACCGCCGATTTCATATTTGGCTTGCGAGGAGATGAGAACTGATCGGTTTCTGCATGGAAATGATATTTGTATCTGCACTACCATCTGGAAGCCAGTACCACCGTCTAGACGGTGCTCTTTGACTGGAATTTGAATTGTACTCTATAGGTTATTGCTGCTGACTTTCTAAAATTCTGTTTCTTAAAAATAATTCCTGCTATTACAAAATTAAATACAATTTAAATATTCTACGAAACTTTGCTAACCACTCTTTTTTCTGTTTCAAAAAAATTGGTTTTATTAATTATTTATTTTTTATTTATTAGTTACTGATTTTCCTAATAAATCTATAGCTATTTACATTTATGTATTATTCCAAAATTATACATCATTTGATTACATTGATTCAAAGTCAAAACTTTCTGGATCAATAACACCAGTGACACAGATAACTTCACTTCTCACGTATCTTGTTAACATATGAGTAGAATATGATGGCGCCTCAGGGTAATCCTTACTCTGTCCATACCTAATCCACCAGAGACGATCTGACACTTGACTTGAAATAGGTTCCACACATTGATTATATTGTCTCAAATGTTCTAAACAACCACATCTTACATAACCACTGAGACGATCTGCTCATTGGCGTTTAGCAATTTACTTTTTCCACATAAGGGTCTTGCTTGACTTTCAAAAATTTCTAAATTTCTAACTCTTCTAGCTTTTTGCGTGATCAATGCATATATATCTTTTGGAAGATGACGCAATAAAATTAAACTTAACCAGAATAGTTTCTCATCCATTGTACAATTATGTTTTGAAAAATTTTAAATTGACTCAAAAATTATTGAAAATTGACTTATTATCCGGTTCTTTAACGTCTGCCAGTTACAAAGACAAACAAATTTATATATATAAATAAGAAAACATAAAAACACTAAACATAAATATGAGTAAATTCACACCGCCCAACTTAAATTAAACATTATCCACTGTGTATAAAATAGTGATAATCAAAACTGATACTAAAAATTGACAATCTGTTGTCGTCCAGCGATTAGGATATCTGGCTTTCATTTAGGAGACTTAATCTGTCAAACAAATAACAAATAATTAGTACTATTATTTATAATCAAACAACAATATATTTTTTAGAGCACATAAACTGGATCAAAAAGTTGTACAGAAGTTATATTTTGAATGAATCCATCATAATAGGGTTTAAGTCTTTGACCGTTTACTTTAAAAATATTTCCATTTAACGGATTCTCAATTTCAATTGCTTCATAGTCAAAAACTTGTTTGACAATATAAAGACATGTCCATCTAGATCTTAATTTTCCAAGAAATAAACATAGTTTTGCATTATATAACAGAACTTTTTGAGAAAGTTCAAAAGATTTTCACATGATATATTTATCATGAAAATTTTTTGTTCTAGACATAGTAATTTTTGCATTTTCATATGCTTCATTTCTTAACTCCTCCAATTCATTAATTTGAAGTTTACAAGATATTCCAGCTTTATCCATATCAAAATTCATCATTTTGATTGTCCAATATGCTCGATGTTCTAATTTCATAGGCAAGTGACATGGTTTACCATAAACTAACCGATAAGGAGACATCCCTAAAATAGTATATATGTAGTATGGTAAGCCCAAAGCGCATCAATTAATCTTTAGGACCAATCTTTACGATCTGGATTCACTATTTTTTTTAAGATATATTTTATCTCCCTATTAGCTAATTCAACTTGTCCATTTGTCTGTGGATGATACAAAGTGGGTATTTTATGAGAAATCAAGTATTTTTTCATAAGATTTTCAAAATTTTCTTACAAAAATGTAATCCACCATCACTTATAATGGTCCGAGGAATTCTAAATTTGGACAAAATATTTTCTTTTAAAAAATTGATCATTGTTTTGTGATCATTATTTCTACATGGAATTGCCTCTACCCATTTAGACATAATCGACTATAACCAAAATATACATATCCAAAAGATGGGGAAAATGGATCCATAAAATCGATGTCCCAACAATCGAAAAATTCAACAATCAAAATAGAGTTTAAAGGCATTATATTTTTTTTTTTAAATATCTCCCAGTCTTTGACATCTGTCATAATTTAAACAAAAGATATGTAAATCTTTAAAAAGAGTGAGCCAATAAAATCTTCACTGCAAAATTTTAGCAGCGATTTTCTTTGAAGGAAACTGACCTCAACAAGCTTCAAAGTGACAAAACTGAATTACTTGACCTATTTCATGATTAGGTATACAACATCTTATTATTTGATCTTTACAATATTTAAATAAATAAGAATCTTTCCAGAAAAAATTACGTACCTCGCTTAAAAACCTATTTCTATCAGACCTAGTATAATGAGAAGGAATAGTATCGGTGGCTAAATAATTAGCTATATTTGCATACCATGGTACTTCTATTATTGCAAACAGTTGTTCATCTGGAAAGGTTTCTCTAATCGGAGTTGCTTTTTCCTTTATTTCATAGTTTAGTCTTGACAAGTGATCTGCCACCACATTCTTAACTCATTTCTTATCTTTAATGATAAGATCAAATTCTTGAAGTAACAATATCCATCGTACATCTTTTTTAGTAAGTAAATATTTTAAAGCTGCATGTTCTATAAATACAACAATTGATGATCCAAGTAGATATGAACGAAATTTATCTAAAGCAAACACAACAACAAGTAGTTCTTTTTCTGTAGTTAAATAGTTTATTTGTATATCATTTAAAGTTTTGCTTGCATAATAGATGACGTAAGGTTTTTTATCTTTTCTTTGACCTAATACATCTCCTACTACATAATCACTTCCATCACACATTAATTCAAAAGGCAAAGACCAATCAAGAGGTTGTATAATAGGTGCAGAAATAAGCATGTTTTTCAATTTATCAAATGCTAATTGACAAGCTCCATTCCATTCAAATAATGCATTATGAAATAAAAGATTATATATAGGTCTAGCTATTGAGCTAAAAAATTTTATAAATCTTCTGTAAAATCCTGCATGACCTACAAAAGAGCGAATATCTTTTACACTTTTCGGTGAAGGCATATTAGCTATCAAATTAATATTAGATTTATCAACTTTGATCCCTTTTTCAGATACTACATGACCTAAAACAATACCTTGTGTAACCATAAAATGACATTTTTTCAATTCAAAACAAGGTTTGTTTCTTCACATCAAATTAATATTTTTTCAAGATTTTTTAGACATAAATGAAATGAATCACCATACACTGAAAAATCATCCATAAAAATTTCTAGATATTGTTCTACCATATCACTAAATATACTTATCATACAATGCTGAAAGGTAGCTGGAGCATTACATAATCCAAAAGACATCCTTTTATATGCAAAATTTCCAAACAGGCATGTAAATGTAATTTTTTCTTGATTATCTATAGCAATGTTAATTTGATTATAACCAGAATATCCATCTAAAAAATAGTAATGTGCATGACGAGCTATTCTTTCTAAAACATGATCTAGAAAAGGTAATGGAAAATGATCTTTTCTAGTGAGGGAATTTAGCTTTCGATAGCCAATGCACAAACGCCAACCTTTTATTATACGCATTGAGACTAATTCATTTTCTTGATTCTTTATTACAGTAACACCACACTTCTTAGGGACTACCAATGTAGGACTAACCCATTTACTATTAGATATAGGATAGATAATATTAGCATCTAATTGTTTAAGTACTTCATTACGAACTACCTCTTTCAAATGTGTATTTAATCTTCTTTGCATCTGGCGAGATGGTTTAAGATTTTCTTCTAAATAAATACAATGAGTACACAGAAGTGGGTTTTACCTTTTATATCTGCTATTGTCCATCAAATAACACTTTGTTGATTTTTCAATACTTTTGTTAGTTCCTTTTTTTGACTTTCAGATAAATTTGATGATATGATCACGGGATGAATTTCATCTTTTTCTAAAAAAACATATTTTAAATTAGTTGGAAGAGGTTTTAAATTTGGCTTAAAAACTTTGACATTGGATTTTACGAATTTAGGCAACAAATTTTCACATTTTTGGATTCATTATATTTTTAGACTCATCATTAGATACGGATTCTAATGTGTCTAATTCTTTTTTCAGAAAAACTTCTTCAAAAAAACTCTGAGTTAACAACTCAACACAATTTATTTCATGCACTTCATCTTCTTCTGTAGGTTATTTTGCACTGTTAAAAATATTCAATTCCAAGCTCATGTTTTCAAATGAAAGTTTCATGACTCTATTACTACAATTTATCAATGCATTTGATGTAGCTAGGAATGGTCAACCCAAAATAACAAGTATGTATGTAGATGCATAAAAAATTGGTTGTGTATCAAAAATGATAAAATTTGCTGGGAAATAAAATTGATCAACTTGAATAAAAACATCTTCCACAATCCCTCGTGGCGTTTTTATAGATCGATATGCCAATTATAGTGTAACAGTGGTAGGTTTCAGCTCCCTTAATCCTAATTGTGCATACACCGAATCTGAAATTAAATTGCAACTGACTCCAAGATCTAATAAACCTTGTTCAATTCAAAAATTTTCAATGATGCATGAGACTGTAGGACTACCAGGATCTTTGCACTTAAGAAGAGTGTTATGATGTATTATAATACTAACTTGTTCTGTTAGAAATACTTTCTTTGGTACATTTGTTTTTCTTTTTACCGTGCAAAGATATTTTAAAAACTTAGCATTTGCTAGAACTTGTTTAATTGCATCCAATAAAGGAATATTAATCTTAACCTATTTAAACAGCTCAAAAATTTTCGATTGATCTTTTTCAAATGAAGGCTTCTTGTCTCTTTGAGGAAAAGGTAAAGGAATATGACATGGATGATCTTCTTCATTTTGTATTTCTGGTTGTTTTTCGGCTGAAGGTTCATGTTCAAGTGGTTCATTAGCAAGAATTGACTTACGTTTTTTTTTTTTGAATTTTAGGTTTAATGGTCTTGTCAATCACTTTACCACTTCTCAGTGTTGTGATTGCTTGTACTTGACTTGGAGAAGATTCAAAGGACACATAATTAGCTTGACTCTGTGGAGGTTTAGGCTGACATGGGAATTTCCCCTTTTCTGACATATTGAGGGACTGAGTCAACTTAGTTAGATGACTCTTGATATCTTCAATACTCTAAGAAGTTTGAACTTTAAAATCATTAAAAGCATGAGTTGTTTGAGTATTAAAACTTTTCTGATTTTGAATAAATTGATTCATAGTGTCTTGCAGAGTTCTTATATGTGGTAGTTGATATGGTTGATATTGTTGTTGATTCTGTGGCTGTGGTGGACTTTTGTGTTTGATTTGTAGGTTGTGCATTTTTTCAACTAAAATTTGGATGATTCCTCCATCTTGGATTGTAAGTTTCAGAATATAGGTTTAGATAAGGCTTATTATAAGTTGGAATAGCATTAAATTGTTCAATTAACACTTCTTTAAATGCAGGTATAGTTGGACATTCTACAACAGGATGTTCTGACAATGCACAAATTACTGCAGGATGTTCTGAGTTTAGATTGATAACTAGTCTAAGTAAATAAATTGTGTAGACAGGTTGTTAAAAGACAATAATATAAAAAGAACCCTTCAATTTAAGGATCTTATATGCTTTATATTGGTTAAATATGTGACGCCCCTAAAATCGGGGTCCCGTTGACCATCCGTCAATTTGTGAAAATACCCGTGAGTCCGTTGGATCCGACATCACACTAATATTATCCCATTACTGGAATTTCAAACTAATGTAACATCCATGTTTCATTAGTCATTTAATCCTATTGAGGTTCAATGTATCCCAATATATCTCATTTAAGGTCCATTTGTATCATTGGAACTAAAGGATGTATAGCCCAAGACCCTAGAAGAAAAATAAAAAAAAATAAAAAAATATTTTAAAATCTGCCAAAGTGTACCGGTATGAATGGCTCACTGGACCTCACCGTATCGGTACGCGTACCGGTACGTTGAGCTCATTTTTTCCCTGTTTCATCTATTTTCGATTTTCAATCCAATCCAAACCGTTCTAAATTCATCCCAAACATGTATAAAGATATTTTCTACATTATACATGATTCATCCAATTCTATTACAACGCATTCCATACATTTACATGTCAAAATGGAATTAAACCTAAGTTTTTATACAAAATTTATTTTCAAAAACCACAAACCGGCTTTTCATCATTCTTGAGGCCCCAACTGTGTGTCATCAACCGAAATATGTCCCGTACCTGAAATGTGTTCCCCGTATAGGGTGAGCCACGCTCAGTAGAATATTTCCTATAAAGGCTACTCCCCACCTAAGTGCATATGTAATATTTATATGCAACAATCCACAAACAACATTCTTTTCAATCAAGACAATGCAGTCCTATGTTAGGGATTTTTCCATGTCATGCCATGAAATGAGATGACACTCACTCATGCGTTTTAACCCGAGTCCTCACCGACTCCCATAATACAATGCAATGCACTTGTATAATGAATCCGTCAATTGACAAAAATACATCCAATGACTATTTGAAATAAAGTTGTGTTTTTATAAAATCAAATCATTGATGGATGTTACCCATTGAATGGGTATTTTTTTTATAAAACAAAATCTTGTGTCTTTGTTGGGCAATAGATTTTGGAATCTCACCACCGGCTCCGTAAGCCTTTCTACACTTTTTGGACTTGCACCGATGAAGTGTATGAACCAGTAGTCGGGCCTTGCACCCGAGGGAGTGTCTAGCCCTTCTTGCTATACCCGACACAAGTTTTCTTTTCTATGCAACCGTGAAACTCTGTTGAACTTTGGTCCAACGGTACCGAGCCCACTTGTCATCCACCGAGGATGGTGTTTGACCCAAACTGTGCACACACTCATACCCACACCCATGTCTCATATCCATGGATGCGATGTTTCCGTGCAAATGCAATGTAATGCACCATTGCAATACCCATGTTATGCTCTATGTGTAATGAGTGTCAATTGAGCAATTTAAACCACATGTCTACATGTTCTATGGAAATTCATATCATAAGCATATAAATTCTATAAATCATTACAATGTCAATATCTCAATGAGCACATATTAACATTTGTTTCCAACACATTTTCTAAGCATGTTATACATCATTATGTTATAACAACTTGATTCACACATAGACATTTTGGGAAACACCTTCAAGGCAACAATTCATGTTATCACACAAGAATTTCCACCTCATTCACAAAGCATAATAGAAAACATATAGCATGCCCAAAATATCAAATTCCAAGGAAATCACACAAGTAATTTCCTTTGCCCACATAACTAGGAATTGGTCTAGGCCAAATTCCATATCCATTTTCTCATTTTCATAACCATAATCAATGACCTAGGTTATTTCCTACCCTTATTCCATTCCAAATACACCCTAGGTAAAAAAAAGTGAACCAAAGTAGGAGAAATCCTACCTCTTGAAGCATGAAATCAATGTCAAGAGCTCCAAGAATTTAGCCCGAGCTCTAAACCAAGCTCCTCCAAAATCTCATCTTTCAAACATTCGGTGAAAACCCTCATTTTTGGTAAGTGGGCGTAGCCCTTGACGAGAAAGACCGACTTTAACTCTTGGCCCGAGTGGATTTGAGCGACGAAATGTCGTAGATCGTACAGAGAAGGTGGAGAACTCAAGCCTTTTCCCTCTCTTCTTTCTCATGTTGGAACTGGGTGAAGAAATGGGGAGAAAATTAGATTTTCTCCCCTATTTATAGTCTTAGAATACTTAGCCCACAATGCGCCACACGACCCACTTTTTCCTGGGTCCGTTTTTATCCCAAAACGATTAAATTTCGTCCCATTTCAAGTTCAATTTATTTTTATTTTAATTTACTTTAAATTATTTTTCAAATTTCAAAATTTTATCAAAAATTCTATTTTTGAGTCACCCGAGACTCGATCGCCCCGTAAAACGCAAAAAATCTATCTCAGAATTTGATAAAATTTGACGTGAAAACTAGAATTCGCGAGATGAATCCAACGGTGAGGTCCGTTTCATCATCCAAGATCTAAAAAATTTTAGGTTTAAAATTCGTATTGTAGTGACAAATTATTATTTTGCCCTTTTCATAAAAATTTTAAATTTATCCAGATTTTACAGAATACTGGAAATGCTATCTTACAACAATTAACTTCTAAGTGAACCGATAGGTTTGATGTGTATAAACCATAACATAGCAACTTCTTAGGTTAGCTAGTGGTATTATTAAACCATAACACAACAACTTCTTAGGTTAGTTGGTGGTATATGTGACAATTGACTAATTCAAGTAATCTAGAAGGTCAAACCATTCATAAGGATCACTGGAATTACTCAATTGACAATATTATAGTATGTGTCAGTTAAACAATTCTAATAATCCAGAAGGTCAAGCCATTCAGGAGGATCATTTAGGTTATTCATCTAACAATTATACCATGCAACAGTAAAACATCCTCAGTGCACCAGAAGGTCAAGTCATTCAACTGGCAGATTGATGATTTACTGATGACATAATTCCAAGCTACGTAGTAACAACCAATTACATACATCACCCGTATCATGCATGAAGTTTATAATAATAGATATTAAGTATTGCTTGGTGTTCATAACCGTGAGCATATTATAAATAGATATACATAGATAAACCATAATAAAACATCAGTATTTCCATAATTTAACCAGTATTATACATATGTTCCCCCTCTCACTGAGGGTAATAAGTAAACTACTCACACCCCATTACTATTAACAAGCAAGAAGTGTGAGTAATTCTTATTACAATAGCAAATAAAATACAGACACTGACACTTCTTTCGCAAGGAACAATTGAAATAAAACCACCCTTAATATCAGTTAAGACACAAAGGTGGCGGTAGTTCAATTCTCCAAGTAGAAAGACATAACAGAAATGTAGAAATACAGAACTTTGGCTGGAGAGTTGGACGGACTAGGGTTTCACTTCAAAAATCTTCTCTCTTCCTTCCTTTTTCTCTTGTTTCCTTCTTTTATTTTTGGACTCCCCTCCCCCATTAACTCTCTCACTCTCAGATGTAGAAGCTGAAGGGCCATATTTATAGGCCACCAGGAAAGCAGGAGGTGGAAGATAGACATCAACCACCAAGAGTCACCATTCAGACACCACCACCGTCCGGAAGGTCCTTGTTTGCTGGTGGAGCTTCCATGATGTTCTTGCATATTCTTATTGCTGAATTACACTTGCCTCCTTAGTTGCTTTAAGCTTTAATAAATTGCTCCTCTTGATTTTTGGTAATTCCACATAAAAACCCTAAAATTTCAAATAGTATATACATAAAACCCTAGTTTATGCACAAACTCTAATTTACAGTTTTTAATTGTTTTATCTTACAAAATTAATTTATCTAATTATATTAATTTATATGCTAATTAGGGTTAATCAACTACCATTGTGAGAACTTCAAAAGGCATTAGGAGTTAGGCTTAGGCTTAGACTTACATTCACTTAGATAGTCATACATAGAGAGAGATAGAAGGAGAAAGATCATCTTTTGGCTGAGGAGGAAACCCTCCAAAAGTGACTAGCTCTCTTTTACATTCATTATTAGCTTCATTTACTTCCATTGTTTGAGCTTCCTTCTTCCCTTAGAGGAGTGAAACTCTTCCACTTTTCTAGAGCTTTATCAAAGCCGTGAAGGGTGGAACATGATTCACTCATTCTTCATCAAAGATTGGCTCCCTGTGTAGTGTGTTTTACCTTGTAACTCCTCTACTCGGAGGGATGAGCATTACTCACTTTTCTAGTTTTACCAAAGCCATGAAGAGTGAGTAGTTTCTCATTCACTCTTTAGTAAGAGGTGATGGACAAGTATAAATCATTCGAAAGTTATATTTGTGTATTTCGTTTATGCTTAATGCTATATACTTCACTTGCTTATTGAATGATTGAATGCATCTAACAAAACTAAGAAACTTTGTACAATTGTGAGTCCTTTCTATGACATAGATTACTGTTGGCATAGGAAGACTCATTGGTTCTAGGCAAGTACCCCATGTAAAACCTGGGTAAAATTGAACTTTTTCTGAAAAAGGGCAAAACGATAATTTGTCACTATAACGCGGATTTAAAATTCATATTTTTCAAGAGCTCAGATGACACAATGGACCTCACCATTGGATTTGTATCGTGAAATTGAGCTATCCTGTCAATTTTTGTCAAATTCTGAGATAGTCAGATTTTTCAAATTTTACGAGACGACTGTGTCGAATGACCTCACAACGGTTCCTAAAAATAAAAATTTTAAAATTTCCTTATAACTGAATTAAAAATCAAATAAATTTAATTTAAACTTAAATCAGGATGCAATGAATCATTTCAAGATGAAAAATGGACCCGAAAGTAGAAAATATATGGTGCGACGTGGACCGCACATTTGTGACTATAAATATCAACTAAAATCAGATTTTTTGGAGAAATATCTTTGTTGTTCAGCCTCTTACACATTGGAATAGAAGAGAGAAAGGAGAGAAAAAAAAAGCTAGATTTCAAGGCTTTATCCTCCGATCTACAAAGTTCTGTCAGTCAGAATTTGTCGGACCAAGAATTAAACTTCATCTACGTGACGAGAGCTACACAACCACACCAAAAATGAAGGATTTCGTCGAAGATCCAAAGAGGGGATTTGGAAAAGCAAGAGTTTTTGACTTAAGAGGTGTTCATGAAGGTTCTACTCTTCAATTTGAGCTCCAAGAGGTAGGATTCCCACTGGCCTTCGACCAACAAGCAGTTATAGAGGCTATGGTTACGATGGCTACTAACCTAGCACACGCAAGCACCAATATAAGCTAAGGGGCTCAAGCCATCCAAAGGAGTTTAAGTTCCATGAGCCACCAACGTGCATGAAAAAAAGCAGAGGACATCCAGCTCACAGGGATCACAAGGGCAGGGCCAACGTTATCTAGGCCATGCCCGAAGTCATTTGTCCTAAGGAGGAAAAAAATTCAAGGGGACGTTTCAAGGAGGTCAAAAGACATGTTTCTATTGTCAACAACTGGGCCATGTGAGGAAGAATTGTCCCCTAAGGCAAACCTCACAGAGTTTCGAGATGCCTCAAGCCTAATCGTCAATAGGACTCACATAGGCACACGTTGTTCCTCCCTATCCCAATATGGACCAGAGAGATCTGTTCCAACTATAGGGTGCTACTCAGGCCCCCAGTACGTCACGTGTGGAGACTCTGTAACCAAATCAGATAAGTCAGGATGTGAGCCAAGGCCAAGGTCAATCCTTCCAAGGTAGGGGACACTTCAGAACTCCTAGCCAAGCAGGCTCACGGGCATGTTTTCATTGCCACCAACCGGCTCACAAGAGGCGGGATTGTCCACAGAGGTAGAGATCCCAAAGCTATGGGACATCTCAGTTCTAGTCATCAGTAGGACATGCACAAACTCATTTTGTTCCTCCCTACCCCACCATGGGTCAGGCAAGCCCATATTAGTCCTAGGGTATATTTTGTACTTTTTCATTACGAGCACATGTATTTGACTCTTGTGCGTCGCATTCTTTTATTGTTGCATCATGTGTTAAAGACTTGGGCTTAGAGGTCGAAACCTTGGAAGAGCCATTGTATGTCAATTCTCCCTTAGGAGCTAGGGTGAGAGTTGATCAGATATGTCAGGATTGTGAGTTAGAGATCTCAAGGATTCTACTCATTATGGACCTTAGGGTCATGGACATGTTGGAGTTCCCTGTCAGCCTTGGAATGAATTGGTTGGCGGCACATGTAAAACCCGATAAATTTAAACTTTTGTAAATAAGGGCAAAACGATAATTTTGTCATTAAAGTACGAGTTGAAAACCTAAATTTTTCTAGATCTCGGATGACAAAATGGACCTCACCGTTGGATTCTTCTTGTGAAATCTAGTTACCACGTCAAATTTTATCAAATTTTGAGATAGTCTGATTTTTTGTGTTTTAGGAGGCGGTTGAGTCTCGGGTGACCTAAAAACGGAATTTCTAATAGAATTTTGAAAGTTAGAAAATAATTTAAGGCAAATTAAAATAAAATTAATTTGAACTTAAACCGGGTTGAAATTAGATCATTTCGGGATGAAAACGGACCCGAAAAAAAGAGGTTGTGTGGCACAAAGTGAGCCAAGTAAATGGAGGGTATAAAAAGGGGGGGGGGAAATCTAATTTCTTTCGCACTTTCTTCAGCCGATTAACGTGAGAGGGGAAGAGAGGAAAAAAGAAGGAGCTCTCAACTTCTCTCTAAGATCTACGACTCCATGGGCTTCGGATTCACTCGGGCCAAGAGGAAAAGTTTCTCTCCTTGCCAAGGGCTACGCAACCACACCAATATGACGAGTTTCACCGAAGGTTGAAAAATGAGATTTTGGGGAAGTGAGGATTCAAGATTGTTTTGGGTTCTTGGAGCTTTCCAATGTCGTTTTACGCTTCACGAGGTAGGGCTTCTTCCTACTTGGGTTTATTTTACAACCTAGGGTGTTATATATAATGAGTAGATGGACAACTATATATATCACTTGTCTATTGTTGTGAAATTGATGGAATTGGGTGATTGGTGAATTAGGTATGAGAATTTGACCCAAATTAAGTAAAATTCCAAGATTGGAATTGGTGAGTTACAATTATTGTGTAATTATATGGAAAATTGGTGTTATGTGGGCATGCTATATGTTTTATATCATGCTTTGTGAATGAGGTGGAAATTCTTGTGTGATAACATGAATTGTTGCTTTTATGGTGTTTGCCAAATGCCTATATGTGAATCAAGTTGTTATGACCTAATGATGCATAACATGCTTAGAAAAATGTGTTGGAAAGAAATGTTAATATGTGCTCATTAAAATATTGACATTGTGATGATTTATGAAATTTATATGCTTATGCTATGAATTGTCATGAGATATGTGGATATATGGTTAAATTGCTCATTTGGCATCCATTGCATCTTGGGCATACTATAACATCGCATTCATGGGCTTAGGCATGAGTGTGGGTATGTGTGGTGCATAGTTTAAGCAAACACCACATATGGTGGTTGGTGGTGGGCTCGGGAAAGTGGAATTGAAGATTTCACTGAGTCGCACGGTTGCATGCATTAAAAATTGGGTCAGGGTAGCAAGAAGGGCTAGACTATCCCTCAGGTGAGAGGCCCGGTGATTGGATACGCACTCTATTGGTATAAGAGCCCAAGAAGTGTGTTGGTGTATGCGGAACCATTGGTGAAAGTCCATAAATTTTGTGTCAGTTGGGTGCTGTTGGTGTAAGACCACAAATATCCATCCCAAATAAAGACCCGAAAATTTTAAATAGTCATTTAGAGGATTATATAAATGGCGGGAGCAAGAAGGGCTCAGTTTTATATGCATTGACATTTGCATGTGTTGAGGAGCTGGGGAAGGCTCGGGGTTAAAATGTGGGAGTGAATCTCATTTCATTCATGGCATGACATGGTAAGTTCCATGGTAAATTCCAACATGGATTACATATTCTTGCATTGGAATGGATTTTGGTTGTGTTTTGCTGCATAATACATTGCATATGCACTTAGGTTGGGGATTAGCCCTTGTTAGAAATACTCTACTAGGCGTTAACTCACCCTATACGGGAAATATTTCAGGTACGGGGCATATTCTGGTGGATGATACGCATTCAGGGCCTCGAGGGTGAAGAAAAGTCGGTTTGTGACTTNCAACATGGATTACATATTCTTGCATTGGAATGGATTCTGGTTGTGTTTTGCTGCATAATACATTGCGTATGCACTTAGGTTGGGGATTAGCCCTTGTTAGAAATACTCTACTAGGCGTTGGCTCACCCTATACGGGAAATATTTCAGGTACGGGGCATATTCTGGTGGATGATACGCATTCAGGGCCTCGAGGGTGAAGAAAAGTCGGTTTGTGACTTTTGGAAACAAGTTTTGTAAAAACTTTAATTAAATGTCGTTTTGTCATGTAAATTATGTAAAGGCATGTAATAGAACTTGTATGGTTCATGAATAATGTAGAAAATGTTATTATACATGTTTGGGATGGATTTGAGGAGGTTTGGGATAAATTGGAAATTAAAAACTGATGAAATATGAAATTCTGGACAAAACCTACTAGTAGCAGTCAATAACTACTGGTAGTTAACAGGTAGTACCTGTTCAGCAGGCAATAACTACCTGTAGTTAACAGGTAGTACTTGTACAGCAGGCAATAACTACCGGTAGCTAATAGGTAGTACATGTCTAGTAGGAGGAAGCTACCAGTAGCTTACATGTAGAACTTCTACCAGTAGTTATAACAAACACCTACCGGTAGCTCTTCCAAAAATCTAAAAAGTCTAAAATTGTTTTGCTAACCTTTTGAACTTTATTTTCTTAAGTTCTAATGATACAAATGGACATTAAATGAGGTATATTGAGGCTCATTGAACCTTAATAGGATTAAATGAATTAAAGGAAACACGGATCCTCGTATGAGTTATAATCCCGATTACAGAGATGTGATAAACGTGATGTCAGGTTATGCCACAATCATGGGTATTTCTGCGGGTTGACAAATAGTCAACGGGACCCCAGATTTTAGGGCGTCACAGCACACTGAGTCATCATTGATTGTAATCGGAAGAGGGTCACTACCTACACCCCAGAGGGTATTTGTTTCAAGTTTCAAGGAAAAAAGCACAATGCTTTGCCCCAAGCCATGTATGACTCTCGATGGCATGTGCAGCTGATGGGTTAGCTTGCGAGCCTTACTTTGGAGAACGAGGTGAGACAGGAGTTGGGTCTACCTCGGGTTGTTTGTGAGTATGAGGGTATTTTTTCGGATGAACTACTGGAATTGCCTCCCCATAGGGATGTCAACTTTACCATCGAGTTGTATCCGGGTATATCTCTCATTTCTATGACTCCACACAGGGTGCCGCCAGCTGAGTTGCAAGAACTTAGGGTCCCATAGCAAGTACTGTTGGATAAGGGCTTTATTAGACCGAGCACTTCACTTTGGGGCGCTCCAGTGTTGTTTGCCAAGAAGAAGGATAAAATCCTTTGACTATGCATAGACTACCAATAGTTAAAATATGGTTACTATCAAGAATAGGTACCCTTTACCGAGGATTGATGATTTGTTTGATCAACTGAGAGGAGCGCGGGTCTACTCCAAGATAGATCTCCGAACTGGTTACCATCTGTTGAGGGTTACGGAGGCGGATATCCCTAAGACGGGGTTTAGGATGCGATATGGGCACTTCGAGTTTACCGTCATGCCTTTTGGATTGACGAATGCCCCGGTGGCATTCATGGATCTTATGCATAGGGTATTCCAGCCCTATCTAGATCAGTTCGTCGTGGTCTTTGTTGATGACATCTTGATGTACTCCAAGCCTCAGGAGGAGCATGAGGGTCAGTTGAGGATTGTTCTCCAGGTCTTGAGAGACCATCAGTTGTACGCCAAGTTCAGCAAGTGTGAATTTTGACTTACAGAGGTGATATTTTTGGGACACATAGTGTCGGCTTCGGGTGTATCCGTGAACCCGGAGAAGGTTAAGGCAGCCATGAATTAGGAGAGATCAAAGTTAGTCTTCAAGATACGCAGTTTCTTGGGATTGGTGGGATATTACAGGAGGTTCATTGAGTACTTCTCCCGATTAGCTGCACTCATGACCAAGTTGACCCGAAAAGAGGTCAAGTTTGAGTGGAATGACTCATGTGAGAAGGCATTCCAGGAGTTGAAGAGAAGAATTACTTGAGCTCCTATTGTGATAGTCCCAGAAAGGGGACAGAGGTACACAATATATTGTGATGCCTCCAAGGGCGGACTAGGATGGGTGTTGATGCAGTCCGGGAGAGTAGTGGCTTATGGTTATTGATAGTTAAAAAACCACGAGCAGAATTACCCCACACACAACATGGAGTTGGCGGCCATTGTCTTTGCCTTGAAGGCTTGGCGCCACTATCTATGCGGTCAGCAATTTAAAGTGTTTTCGGACTACAAAAGTCTGAAATACATTTTTATACAGCGGGACCTCAATATGAGGCAACACAAGTGGATGGAGTATCTGGAAGACTATGACTTTACTTTGCATTACCATCCCGGTAAGGCAATTATGGTGGCTGATGCACTTAGCCGGAAGTCACAGGGAGTATTGGCTAGTATGGCTTCCCGAGAGTGGCAGATGCTCGAGATTGTGGGACAGTTTGAGCTACGCTATATGGGACAGGCTCAGGGTACTTTGGGAAGTTTGGTGGCTACGTCTTCCCTACTAAATAGGGTGATTAAGTCCTAGGGGCAAGACCTAGAGATATTGTCCGTTAAGGACCGGGTATGATCAGGTACAAATGATGAGGGCTGGACCATTCACACGGATGGTAGTCTTCAGTATAGGGGAAGGGTTGTGGTTCCCCAGTTAGCGGATCTGAGAGAAGAGATCCTTAGGGAGTTTCATTGCTCCCAAATTATGGTGCATCTAGGTGGCACGAAGATGTACCATGATCTTTGTCGCCAGTATTATTGGAGTGGGATGCAAAGAGACGTTGGAGACTTTGTATGACGATGTCTCACGTGTCAGCAGGTTGAGGCTGAACACCAGAGACCAACAGGATTACTCCCGCCTTTTAAGGTAGCTGAGTGGAAGTGGGAGCATGTCACGATAAATTTTTTGACCCACTTGCCACGAATAGCGTGAGGACATGATGCAGTATGGGTGATAGTGGACAGGCTTACGAAGTTGGCACACTTTTTGGCTGTGCGGATGACCTTCCCACCAGAGAAATTCTGTAGGATGTATATAAGGGAGATTGTCCAATTGCATGGGGTGCCCATATCTATAGTATCAGATCAGGATCCCAGGTTTATGGCTCATTTTTGGGAGAGTTTCCAGCGAGCTATAGGGACACAGTTGGTGATGAGCACTATTTTTCATCCTCAGATGAACGGTTAGTCAGAACGAACTACCATGCCTTAGAGGGTATGTTACGGGCATGTGTCCTAGAACTTAAGGGTAGTTGGAAAGAGCATTTACCCTTAGTAGAGTTTTCCTATAACAATAATTATTAGGCGAGCATATATATGACACCCTATGAGCCACTTTATGAGAGGCCTTGTCGTTCTCCGGTTTGTTGGACGGAGGTAGGAGAGAGACCCTCTACAGGTCCGAAATTGATTAGAGACACCTCAGAGAAGGTGGACTTGATATGGAAATGTCTTCTCATGGCTCAGAGCTGACAGAAGATCTACGTCGATAGACAGTGGTGACTTCTAGAGTTTGAGGTGGGAGATCATGTCTTCTTGAAGGTGATGCCTAAAAGAGGAGTGGTCAGGTTTGGCAAGCGAGGAAAGTTGTCGTCGAGGTATATCGAGTCCTTTGAAGTACTTGAGAGGGTTGGTATAGTTGCTTACCGGTTGGCGTTATCGCCAAATCTATTAGGTGTTCACGCAGTATTCCATGTCTCCATGCTTCGAAAATATAACCCTAGATCCAACTCATGTTGTGGATTGGGGCGAGCTTGTTGTTGATGTAGATGGGACCTTCGAGGAGGGACTGGTGTGCATCATGGATAGCCGGGATCAAATTTTACGGGGCAAGACCGTGAGGCTAGTGAAGGTGCTGTGGCAGCACCGAGGAGTGGAGGAGGCAACATGGGAGCGTAAGGACACTATACGTACCAGTTATCCTTTCTTATTCGAGGATAGAGGTACATTATTATAGTCATCTAGTATTATATGAATGTTGCATACGCATGTGGTTGAATGTGCATGTGTGTGTGAATTTCAAGGACGAAATTCTTTTATGGGGGGAAGAATGCAAAACCTGGGTAAAATTGATTTTTTTTCTAAAAAAGGGCAAAACGGTAATTTACCACTACAACGCAAATTTAAAATTCGTATTTTTCCAGAGCTCGAATGATGCAACAAACCTCACCATTGGATTCGTATCACGAAATCGAGCTACCCTATCAATTTGTGTTGAATTTCGAGATAGTCAGATTTTTTACGTTTTATGAGACGACTGTTTGTCGAATGACCTCACAAAGGTCTCCAAAAGTGAAAATTTTAAAATTTCCTTATAATTGAACTAAAGTTCAAATAAAATTAATTTGAACTTAAACCGGGATGTAATGAATCATTCCGGGATAAAAAACGGACCCAGAAGTAGGAAATATCTGGTGCGATGTGGACCACACATTTGAGACTGTAAATATCAACTAAAATCAGATTTTTTGGAGAAATATCTCCATTGTTCAGCCTCTCACATGTTGGAATAGAAGAGAGAAAGGAGAGAAAAAAAAGTTAGATTTCAAGGCTTTCTCCTCCGATCTACGAAGTTCTGTCGGTCGGAATTCGTCGAACCACGAATTGAACTTCATCTATGCGACAAGGGCTATGCAACCACACCAAAAATGAAGGATTTCACCGAAGATCCAAAGAGGGAATTTTGGAAAATCAAGAGTTTTTGACTTGGGAGGTGTTCTTAAAGGTTCTACTCTTCAATTTAAGCTCTAAGAGGTAGGGTTCCCTCCTACTTTGGTTTATTTCTAACCTATGGGTCCATATGAAATGGGTAGGTATATGGAACTATACATGTCACTTTCCTCTTGTTATGGAAGTGAAGAATTTGGTATAGAAATGGCTCAGACCAACTTCTAGCTTAAATTTGATATGGGAGCTATTAGTGTAAACTCTTGAAAATTGGGTTTATGTGGGCTGTTTTGGTGTATTTTAAAACTTTCCTATTATAGTTGGTTTAATAGAAATGGGTAGGTATATGGAACTATTTATTTCACTTGCCTATGGTTATGGAGTAGGTGTAGAAATGATTTAATCAATTTATAGTTTGAAATTGATATGTGAAGTTCCATGTGAAAATTCTTGGAGCTTGGTATTGTGTGGGCATGCTATGTGTTATATTGTGCCTTGTAAACGAAATGAGTTATTTACATAGGTTATGTGATAACATGATTGGTGTCTTGAAGGTGTTTTGCTAAATGCCTATGTGAGAGTTAAGCTTGTTATGGTATAATTTATTTATGACATGCTTGAGAAAAAGGTAATTGATATATGTTGTTAGTATATTAATATCATGAGAAAAAGGTAATTGATATATGTTGTTAGTATATTAATATCATGATAAATTGTGGTAATTATATGCATTAGATATAAATTACCTTGGCATATGTTGAAGTATGTGGTTTAATTGATCCATATGACATTCATTACATATGGGACTCAACATTGTTTTGTAATGGTTCAATACATTGCATTTGCACAGAGACATCGCATTAGGTCGGTGTGTGTGCATGGTGTGATCAAACACCACACTTGGTGATTAATGGGTGGGCTTGGGAAAGTTGGGTTGAAAATCCGACTGAGTCGCATGATTGCATGAAAAAGAAAACTTGTGTCAGGTGTAGCAAGCAGGGCTAGACTCTCCCTCGGGTGCAAAACCCGGTCAATTGGTTCATACACTTACCGGCGGTGAAATTCCAGAAAAGTGTAATGGTTTGCGGAACCGACAGTGCGATTTCGAGAACTCCGCTACCCAACAAAGACACATGATTTTGTTTAATAAAATAGTCACTTGATGTGTAACATCCAACAATGATTCAGTTTTACAAACACATGACTTTTATTACAAAATGATCATTGGATGAAATTCATCCATGACAGATTTTCTACACATTGACATTGCATTGTGTTGCGGGAGTCGATGAGGGCTCGGGTTAAAATGCATGAGTGAGTTTCATTTCATTTCATGGCATGACATGGTAAAATTCCAACATTGAATTGCATGTTCTTGTTTAGAATGGATAATAACTGTTGATTGTTACATGTGCACATTCATATGCATCTAGGGTGGGGAGCAACCTCTGTATCTATTGAGCGTAGCTCACTCTATAGAGGAAAATATTTCAGGTGCGGAATATACACAGGTGGANGTAGCCACATAATCATCGACAAAATAGTCTAGTTTTGTGAACTTTGCCACATATTGCATCACTGTCACCGTCCCCTACTTCAAGTTAAAGAATTCACAGGCTTTCACTTTCTAAAGAATCGACGGAAAATACTTGTTCATAAAGAGTTCCAATGTCATCGTCTTGATGTCCCTTAGGGTCCTTGCCCATGTCCATCATTGATGGTGTGACACCCCAAAAATCAAGGGTCCTTAATTTAACAAAATTTGGGCAGAGTCTCCTTTGTATGGGGAGCTCTACCCAAAACACAACTTGTGCATCATACAATCACATGACCCATCCGAAGTCCAATATACAACATTGACCACACCGGGTCCATTAATGAGTAAACATTGATCACACCGGGTCCATTTATCCATACTCATATAATAACATGCTNAGTAGAGCTTCCCATACAAAAGAGACTCTGCCCAAATTTTGTTAAATTAAGGACCCCCGGTTTTTGGGGCGTCACACCCCAGCTAGATCTTCATGATTGCATTTCAATCTTCACCATTATTGTGCTTCATTTAAAGAATGGAATACTAATGCAATGGTTGGATGTCTTATAGAAACACTTGCTTGTTTGTAGACGGGTTGAGTCTCAGCATAGACAATTCTTGTAAACCTCTACAAAGACATCATAACCATGCTCTTAATTCTAATAATCCATCTTTATCTTCTGATTAACTTCATGTTGACACAGAAGTTAATTGAGTTCTCAAGCACAAGTATAACAACTGGATGATTAACTACATGTTCAGATCCTCGAGCTAAAGGGTGACCTTTTCATTTGATAACTTATTATATTTTGTCTAGAAAACCCACTTGGAAAGAATCTTATATTTTGTCCAGGAAATCTCATAACTCTATAAATTTAAATCTCAAGGGTTCCAGTCACTTGGTCTTTGTCACCGCTTACTTTGAAATACCAACATTAGTTCCCTGTGGATTCGATTCTGGACTTAACCAAATTATTACTACAATTTGATGGCCTGCACTTGGGTGTACACATTTCGGATCAAGTCGGAGGACTGAAACCTCCTTCTTCTTCTCCTTGGCTCTGACCTCCTAGAGACTCTTAGCATCATCGACCATCTTATCAAGGTCGTGTAACCTATGACCAATGATCTTCACATAGATGGATAGCTTTAGGACATCCTCAAACCTCCTCACTTTGGTCAAGTCTGTAGCCACATAATCATCGACAAAATAGTCTAGTTTTGTGAACTTTGCCACATATTGCATCACTGTCACCGTCCCCTACTTCAAGTTAAAGAATTCACAGGCTTTCACTTTCTAAAGAATCGACGGAAAATACTTGTTCATAAAGAGTTCCAATGTCATCGTCTTGATGTCCCTTAGGGTCCTTGCCCATGTCCATCATTGATGGTGTGACACCCCAAAAATCAGGGGTCCTTAATTTAACAAAATTTGGGCAGAGTCTCCTTTGTATGGGGAGCTCTACCCAAAACACAACTTGTGCATCATACAATCACATGACCCATCCGAAGTCCAATATACAACATTGACCACACCGGGTCCATTAATGAGTAAACATTGATCACACCGGGTCCATTTATCCATACTCATATAATAACATGCTGGGTTACATTAAAAATAGTCCAAATCAGTTCGATTACAATTTTTTTATATATATTATATGCCCAAAAACAAAATTAGCGAATGTTTTACAAAAGCATAGTTTTACAAAACATGAATTAAAAGTCACAAGTCATCTTTTCTTCATCCTTGAGACCCCAATTAAGAGCCTTCCACTGGTGTGTTCTGTAAACCCCCCACATATTTAAACTATCAACAATTGTCCAATTAGTTTCGTTTTGCATTTAACGTCTCCATTT